>WBMW01003711.1:13377-132071 GCA_013396635.1 Penelope pileata | reverse complement strand
AAATATATATAGAAATTAGTAGTTCTGCCTGACTCATGAATGCTGTAGATAAAACTTCAACATTAAAAAATTATTAATTTTCAAGATTTTATATATTCAAACATATTTTTTTTGAAAGGTTACGCATTATATAACTACAGATGTAATACCACTAAAACTAGAGTTTATTTTATTGAAACACCTATTCTTTCGCATATGCTGTTTTGTCCTGTTTCTTTAGATCTGTACCTTCACTAGATTGTATTCTGAACCATCATCCTTCTCTAGTTTGATTTTATGATTCTTAAGTCTACGTGTTATACCTATACTAGTAAATCAGACAGTGTCATGCTGCACTCCTGGGTGTGGGAACATGATAGCATTGTTTTCTTAGAAATGGAGGTTTGGGCCATGCTAACTTGCCCTCTCCTGAAAAATCATTGGACATAGGACCATTCCCAATAGGCATTTTTGATGCAGTAACCTTTTTTTTTTTCTTTTTTGAGAGTATGAGAGTTTAATAGGTCAACAAATGTTAATCTGTGCCAGCTGGCTTTCATTTAATTTTCCAGTTGTATACCATATAATCCTAGTACTAAAAAGCCCATATTTATTAAACTTGATTTATATTTTATGGTTGATTGGTAATGATATCACTGCTGTCCTTTGGCCTATTTTCTATCCATGATTCAGCATCCATGCAGAACAAAACAGAGTCATTGTCTTTGTGTTACAGAATGAATAGTCAAACACAATTTTAGAAATTGAGAAAGGGAATATATTTTGGCTCCCGATAATACTGACATATTAGAATTGGGAGAATCAGAATTGTTGTTGTTTTATTCATTCACTTTGTTCTCCTTTTAAAAAGATTAATAAGAGATGTCATTACCTCTTTCTTACTGTAGATTTTGAAAATGTTAAAAGGAATATGTAATATTCGGGAATGGTTACTCTGTAAGTGACACTTGTGAAAGGTTATGAAAACAACATTACAAGTTTTTCTCTCTAAAAGGGAAACACATAAAGAGAGGAATCATGTCACTTCTTTAAATCTTTATTTTTAACACCATCCAAATATAGTACTATCTTCTTGAAAGCTGAAATAATTTCTTCAGAAAAGACTGCAGGTTTATGACAGTATCTCCAGTTGGGATTTGAAAGTCTTGCTAAGACTAGAATCTAGCTTAAAAATAATTACCTAGAAGCTTTAGCTGTTGCACAGCTTTTAGCATCAGAAAAAGACTGCTAGGTAAGGATATTTTTACGGGTTTGATATATAGCCTTTTAAATTGAATCAGTATTTAAGCTGCTGAAACCCATTCAAGAATCTGCTGGCTAAATTTATTTGTTGGTTCTGTTTTATTTTATTGTACGCTGCTTTTCTTTACTTTCTTTTTTTTTTTGGGTGAAGAGTCTAAATATCTGAATATGACAAAAGCTTCTTCCTAACTAAACCCGTATTAATATTTTTAAAAGACATGTCATTTCAAGGAACCTGAAAGTGTTCCTCTAAGAGATTTTCAAATTCACTATGCCTGTGTAATATAACAGTGTAGTCAGAGCAGTATATTTTTGTGACTCAGCTGCATCCCCAATAAGCTCAGCTATGTTTTACTCAGATTATTGTCTCTAAAGTGTCCCTCTGGGTGAGTTATATCTGATTAACCAGTCTTCTTTTAGACCACTACCATATTTCTACTGTGAAAGAGCAAATCAATTGATTGTTAGGCAATGTAATATATATGATGGAGGAGAAAGGGATAAAAGAAAGACAGAGAAATAACTCTGCAAATGGAATGCTTTTAAAAGCAGTTTTCTCTCCTGCACATGTGTCAAAGGGAAATATTATCTAAGGGCTGCTCTCAAAAAACATTTAAAATTAAATTACTTTTATGTATATATATATATTTAAAAGATTAAAGGAGAAATCTGTCCCCCTGCCAAAGACACATGCTTTTGTTTAAAGTTGACCTTTTTGAATATTGTATCTTAAAGATGAAAATGAAATTATTTAATGAATATGTGATTTATTAGGAGTCCTAGTCATTTCTACAAATTTTCTTCTAGTTATGCAAATAGGCATTGACTAAGAAGAGGCAGATAATTGAAATTAATTGATACAGTTTATTGCTTGGAAACACTTGAAAAATATTCAAAATATATTCTAGTTTCTCAGAATAAAAATTCAAAATAGATTTTACTTTGCAGTGACAAACCATGATAAAATTGTTTACAAAGTAGAGATGATCAGTGGAAACATCTTGTTTTAGCTTTGCAAATGAAGAAGATCCTGTGAAATTAAACACTTAGACATCTTATATAATCTAATTGCCAGAATCTTTTGTGTTTTGTGCTATGAATCCTAAAAATGACATATAGGAAATCTGAATTTAGGCCTAGAAGCCAAATAAAGCTCGCATCTTTGCACATAAAATGTAACTTAGATGGAAGTATCATTTTTACAGAGTTACAGCCAGCAGACCTACATCCAAAAAGAGCAATCTCTATCCTAAGGAACACTGAAGTTTTGCCTTTTGAGTTTTTTTCCATAGTCATAAAAATGCTTTCTGTAACAGAGTAGATTTCATTAAGAAAAACTTATTTTTATGAGTCAGACAGAGAAATGCACAGAACAGTCATCCTTTAGTGTGACTGCAAAGTCCTTTCTAATGTTTAATAAATTTCTAACTTATTTCTGTTTTCTTATTTTCAGCATCCTATTGACATATAAAGTGTGGATTGATGTCTTGGACAATGGTGTAGTAAATCCACATTTAATATCAAATAAGGGCCAGTGTTGCATTTAGATAAGTAGAGTTGAACCTGTTGATAGCAGTTATTTTAAGTGCATTTATACTTGTATTTTCCCTCATATATCTTCACTGTATTTAAGACTTCCATAATCATTAAATACTTCCTTCTTTTTTCTGCAGTATATAAAGTTTTCTGGGCTGCCTTCTTTCCATCATCTATTTTGCTTTCTGTCATCTACAGAAAATGAATTAAACCTTTAATGGTTTAATTGCTATTTTCTTCCTGTCTGGCTGTTGCTCTTGAGAACCAGTTCTGGTTGTGAAGAACATGGACTGAAAACTAAATGTAGACAACTTCATTTTAAAGACTTAAAATGCCTTTAAAGAAAGAAAAGCTCAATCTGTCTTGATTCTCAAATACTGAGATGCTTCTGCCCTGTAGTTTCTGTCAACCAGTACAGCTAATTGCAATTAGAAGATTTATGTTAGATTTTGCAGCTCAAAATTGGTCATTTCATGTGGTTTCAAACGATAAAGGAATTTAATTCCCTTTTACTTCTCTTTACTCCTGTTTTTACTAGGGATCCTCATCCTCTGTGGTCATTTATTGTTGCCCTCATTTCCTATCTCTCGGATATTTATATGGATTATTTATATGGAAAATGTGACAGTCAAGTGTTTCAAGAGCTGTCAGTTAGGGACCTTGTCAAATAACTTTTGAAAGTCTCAGAAAACTATATTATCTGGTTTTTTTTTCTGTTTTTTTTTTTGAGACAGAGAGACAGAGAGAGACAGACTCTTTAGCATGGACAAGATAGGGACAAGGGGAAATAGTTTCAAACTAAAAGATTTAAGTTGGATTTAAGGAAAAAGTTTTTAACAGTAAGGGTGGTGAGAGAAGTGGTGGATGTCCCGTTCCTGGAGACATTCAAAGTCAGGCTTCGCCAAGCTCTGAGCAACCTGATCTAGCTGTAGGGGTCCGTGTACATTGCAAGGGAGTTGAACTTTAAAGGTTGGACCTTTAAAGGTCCCTTCCAACTCAAACAATTCTATGATTCTTGTCCACATTCTTCTTCTTCAAGGATCTACAGTACATTTAGATTTTCTATTAATTTCTGCAGCACATATGCCAATAGTACTGGTCTTTGGTTCCACAGATCATTCCTGAAATCCTTTTTAAAATGATTCACTGATAATAAAACTATTTTCATTGAGAGAGTACTCAGTTTAGAAGTTTGAGACAGCACAGGGGACAGAATAAATCTAAGGATGGAGGGAAACTGTAAACTGACATAGCCACTGAGGTTTATGGAACTCTATTCTCAGTGTATTCTTTATAATATTGCGTTAATTAGGGCCTGCAGATGTTAATGGAATTCAAGTTTTGCAGTTGCTGATCTAGTAAAACACTACAATTCCAAGCAGAACTAAGAAAGCCACTTTCTTTTCAGTTTTCTTCTAGATCATGTTTCTTACAAATATCAGTGATTCAGTACTGGATCTTAGCCTTTTCTGTGTCTTAGGCTTTGGTTTTATGGGACATAGTCTTTGATGCCAGAATTCTCCTGAGGTTTTCACGCCTTGCCCTCTGTTCCTCCTTCCCATCACCTCTCTACAACAGATCACTCCGTCAGCTGTAGTGCAAGAAATGTCTGTACAGCTATATTGTAAACTGGATCAGGATCATACCTGACTTCAAGAAAAATGCAGAGCTCAAAATTGTTAGTTTGGTTTTCACTGGCTTTTGATTGAAACACTTTGTAACAGCCTTAGTTACTGCTCTATAAAATTAGCATAATAGTTTTATTATACCAGTTCAGGAAGAACTATGAATTTTGAACGTTTTGGACAAAGTTCTCTTTAAGAGAAGTTTGGATTGCTTTAATCAATTGCATTTTGAGAATACTTTATATTAGCTGTTCTTTTAATTTGACTCTGTAAATTTAAGAAAACTTGACCAATAACATTAAGTAGACCACAACAATAGAAGCATCTTTACTCCCATGCTTGTTGCCATGCACAAGACCTGTTCTATGTTTCTTGTTCTGCTTCAGGTTTGCTGTATTGTTGTATAGGGATACTAGTACTTTCCAGTAACCTCCGGGTAATTGACATCATTCAAAATGTTGAAATGTACTTTTTTCTTACACGGCATTAAAATTTTCGTCTTTTCATTCATGTGGGAGAATGGTCTGCAGTGATGTTAGTACACAGAAAATAATTATCGAATTTTTAAAAATAAGCGTATGTTTGGAATTGATGTATCCTTGGGGCAGGGACTGTCTCTAATTAAATGTTTATACAGTGCCTAATATAATCAAGCCAGGAGCTGTTATGCATGCCACGGTCCAAATATTTAATGATAATAACAGTTCTGCAGTCAATTTGATCTTACTTTTGTTATTTACAAGTGTTTTCCTAACTCACTCTGCAGATTTATGCAATTTGAAGGCCTTCAGGCTCAAATTCTGCAGTCTGTTTGATTCTAGAGTATCCACCACTTTGGCACTCAAAATCTTGATCCTGATTCTGTTTTTTGTTTTGTGTTTTACTTGAGGGTTGATATAACCCTGTGTTGAGGGAGGTGAGACAAGTATCCAACTAATTTTCTGGAATGCAGATGAAACAAGTGCCTGTATTACTATTTAAAGTTCCAGTAAGTACCTCAATAGCACATCTCTAATTTAATGAAACTTTCATGATAGGTTCTGTGAAAATTTTCTTCTGGATTCAGTATGTGTTCAGTTTGCTGTAATTGTTGGGACTCCTTAGTCAGGAGACAGAAATCATGCTCTTGACAATACTAAGGAATTTTTACCAGGATAATCCCAGCTTCCACTCAAACCAAAGTTGTCTTTGCACAAGACAGAGTTCTGAAAACAGGAAACTGTGAAAGCCTTTGGAAGCTAACATCTGCAGATAAAGAGTTCTTTCTTGAGGTGTTTGGATGACCCTTTCCACTTACATGGTATGCTCTGCATGCCTAAAAATAAGGACCCTTATCCTCTAGGCCAGCTTCTACAGTCAGGAAAAGCCATTCATGGAATTAGGTACAGTTCATTTATTGATTAAGAATTAAGAATTTGTGGTTTCTGTAGTGTGTTTGGTTTTATGTCTCTGAAGTTTTACAATAATTATTATACTGAAAAATACAAGTGTTAATGATAATTTCTCTATTAGTTCAGTTAGCTAGAATTTCTGAGAATGACAGTTAAATAATGAATAAACTTATATGCTGCAACTCCAGACTTTCCTTTTTCAGCCACTCATTTAAGAAAATGTATAATGCCTGTTCCTCTGTGAGGGAATATTTTCTTGTGTGAGATTTGGACCAAATCTTTAGAATGGATCTAAGAGTCTCTCATCGCTAAAGTGGCCTTAGAACATAATTTGGAATAGCCAATGTCTTTGCTGGGACTTAGTATAAGGAAGCTTGTCCACACCTTGGTATTCTCAGAAACATCATGAAATTATGTGTGGCCTGATGACTTCAGTAGGGACTGGCAAGTAAGAAATTATGAAAGTCAATCTGTAGTTTCATTTAACGGCACTTCTTTAACTTGGAATCACCCTATGATGCATTACGTTTGTACCTTGGGCTCCCTTAACTCAGTTGCTTAACAGTAGTCACAGTATGCTTTTCACAGGCATGCAAAGAGGCATGAAGAGAGATTACTCGCTAGCTGATTTTCAACAGTTTTTTCTACATGTTTACACAACCAGCCTGCTTTGCCCTTGATTCACAGCTCTAGCTCTGATTTTTTAACACTCAGCAGGCATAAGATAAGGAGCAGGAGAGGGTGAGGCACAGTGTATTTGCTTAAAGAGCTGGAAAAATTGACATTGCTCTTGTGTGAGAATATTACCTCATTCCCTATGGAACAACATTCCTGTACACTGCCAAAATTTAGTGCCAGAAGTATTGAATCCCATTACTTGAATGTGAACAGGCAGTTCTTGAAGAAGTTGTTAGTAAGTTAATGCTCTTACAATTTTAATGCAATCTTTCCTATAGTTTTTTCCCAGTTGTTTATACTTATGTTAAGTTGAATCACATATTTGTATACTTATATTGTTATAAAACGTATAGCATTGAATATGATCTCATCTTTTACAGTTTAGGTTTTCCCAGTACAATGATGTAAATGTCTATGTAAGTGGGCAGAATTTAGACCAATACATAAGGGCACACCAAATTTGACATCTGTTGCCAGCTGCATATTTTCAGAGGAGGCCTTATAACTTGGGGGGTTTTGCATATATATATATTATATGTATATACATATATACGTATATTTCTCAAGCAGAATTCATTTTTAATTACCAAAGAGAGTGCAAAATATGTGCTTTTAATAAACTCAAAAGTGTAGAGAAACAAAAGATATTTAGGAACTGTCTTAGTGTCATAAGATGAAAAGCATGACACTGAAAGCTAAGAGAAAAAACTAAGTAAGCAAGACAACATCTTTTTTTTTCTGGAATGTTTGTCTTAAAAAAAGCCTACAAGGTTTTTTTGTGTTTTCTTGCTGTAAACATTTGCTTCATTGTACTGATTCTCAGAATAGTAGGAATTGTTAGTTGAATGAATAAAACGATCATGAAGTAAATGGGTACAAATATACAAACAGGCTAATTGTTGCACTAGAATGTATCTGTTGTCAACCTTTGCAGGTTGTTCTGCAGTTGTACAGTTTCATTCGCCCCAAATGGTACTTATTGAACATTTATTTTTTATTTGTTTGGACCATGCCAGTGTTACACAGGCAGCATGAGAGAATAATGAGCTGCATTCTTTGGGTTACTGAAGAGTCAGCACAAATTGTGGGAACAAATAACAATCAGACAAGGCAGTGTTTTATAACATCAGGACTGCAATCCATCTTTGGGATCTTTCAAAGCTGGGCTAATAAAGGCCCACTTACAATCCCCAGCAGAGTACAATTTAATTAAATTTGTCCATTAAAGTACTCCTCCCCCTCACTCTACATTTTAAAAATTAATTCTGCTTTCTGACTGTTGTTCTTTCTACATCACAGATGCACTGAGCCTTCGTAACCGACAGGTCATCTGCATCACGCTGAAAATCCTCCAGCACCTGGTGGTATCAGCAGACATGGTGGGAGAGGCCTTGGTGCCCTATTATCGACAAATCCTCCCAGTCCTAAACATCTTTAAGAATATGAATGGTGAGTTATCCTAACAGACGCTGTGTCTTTCAACCCCTAAGGTAAAAAGGGGCTTGAGACAGGGTTAATTAACAATGTAGTTAAGATTTATTGCTGTATATAAACTCAAATCCATTTGGAGCTCTAAATAATGTAAACCCTCCCCCTTTACTATTCCCTAAGGATGTGCTGAAATTAACAATTTCATTTATTACTCCTTGCACGTACAGTTTATTTAACACAGTACAGAAGCACTGAAGCAGTTCTGTAATCTTACAATAATTAAATTGTAAAGTTCCGTAAAAGTCTTTTGAATAAATTAATAAATTACAAAGGTTTTTTTTCTCCCTTAAATACTTTAGTTCAGTCCAGTCATTTTGTTAAGTTCTGTGCTCTTCACAAACAATATTTACCACTACCAGTAGACTTAGTAAGGAGTAAAAATAAAAGTAGCAATCAAACTAATTAATTTGAGGGTCAGGAGAACTCCTTGTTGTATAAAACTTTCAAGTCACATGATGTCTAGCGAAGTAGTGAAGTTTGAAGTTATTACTGCTCACTTAGCAGGTGTTATTTGGAGAAATTTTGAACTATTTTGTGTCAATGGTTGAGTATATTTCTTTGTAGTGCAAACCTCCCTTGCTATTCTTGGTCTTTAGTAACTGTAGTACTGAGAGCACTGTGAGTACTATATAATGTGAATGCATTTACACCATAGTCACCAGGTGAAATCAATATACCGTATCTTGCTTTCCCCAAACTCTTTAAAGTATTTTCCTGCAGTAACTATACATATTATCTGTTCAATTATCTGCCAGATTATTTGCTTTAAAGTTTATGTTGTTCACATGCAGCCCTATAGGTCAAAATAATTTAATTCCTCACAGTCTTGCAAGAGCAGTACTGATAGGTTTTTCATGAAATGTATGGCATTTGAATAGTTATCTACAAGATTGTTTCCTGCTAAATATACTATCTTAAGCTTACTCTTTTAATACCTTGGATTGAAAAATGCCTGTCCAAAGAATGGCTTGGAGAATCAAGTGAGATTTAGATTTTAGTTCTCTTTAAATACATAAATGTCTGTGACTGTTTAAGTTAATGAAAAACTTGCAATAACACATCGCATTCCATAAATACAATGTGGTTCAGATGACAACTGTGGTTCTCAATAAGTTGTGGGATGAAAGGTTGTGGACAAAATCGGTAGGTTGAGATTAAATAATTTCAGTAGGGCTCATCGTGAATTAGAATATTCCCACGTTACAGATCCAATTTGAATATCTGTCACAAAACAAGACCATAAAGTGAAGGACTGTCAGTGATTAATGAATACACAATGCATGCTTTTTCCAAATTTCAACCTGGAATAGAACATAAGTTCTCTTAAGTAGGCTTTTCTCCAGTGATTTCAAATAAATAATACAGGAAGCTCATATGTATGAGATTCATAGTATAACAAAAATATAAAGCATTTTCTAAACATGTCCTGAGTTTTTATTATTATTAAAATAACACATATTTTCAACACGTCTGCATGACATCCATGCTATGTGAATTTGTACTACACTAAGTCTTCATATTTGGCATTCAAGATCTAAAAGCAAAAAGAAAGGAAAAGTAATAATTCAAAATTAATACGTTTTATTAAAGCATTACTTTTTCAGAAATAGAAGGTTTGAAAGTTCAGTATTACCAGCAAAGAGGTAATATTTGCAAGGCACATCACATGAAACTATCCCACTTATTCAATATATGCCTGCTGGTGACGGGAAGATTCTTCTTCTGTCTCCTCCCCCCTCAGAAAACTTATATTTCCTTCATCTTTCCTGGGCACTTTATAGAAACTATATTCTTCCTGCTGTCTCCTCTCCCTCTCCTGTATGTTAAATAGGCAACTGAGGTCCAGGTCTTAGCTTCAATTCTGAGTAAGGTGTAGAGTCTGATTCAACTTATTTTCTCTACTTCTTGTTCATACAGGTGGAAGATGGGTTGAAGGAATGTACACTCTTCTTAGTTCTTTGCTGTATAACTTAAGAGGAAATGTGTTGCATCTCCTGGGATTTGTGTGTGTTGAGATCTATTAATTGTTGAGATCTATTAAGTGTGGAAATTTGTATATTTGAGTAAGGTAGCTGGAAGGGGCCATGTTTTTGTCATTGCCACTTTCCTAGACCAGTATCTATCTGCTGGAAGAAGCTCTTTCCCAAATTCAAACACCACTCACACTAAACAGGCTTAAAGTCAAGAGAACATGAAAAAAAAATAAGTATTAATAAGACGTAGTCAGTGTCGTATGAAACCGCTTGGTGACCAATTCAGGACAAACCTAACAAACCAAACATCGAGTAGTATGTGACATCAAGCTCTAGAACTTCTAACCTCAAATTCTTTGGATACCAAAAGGTATCCAAAGGCTTAAAAGGTCATAAAAAGTAATATTGGATCACTTCTGGCACTCATGGTATTCCTAAACCACAAAATGGTGGAAGCTGAGAAATCATTCAGGTGAAATACCACAAATGCTCATCCTGCATTCTCATTGTCTAGTCATCTTCTTTTGAGACTTCCAGACTAGACAGGCATTTACTGCTATCTCAAACATCCATCCTTATGTTCTTCTTATACCGGTTCCTAGCAGACTTGTAAAAAATATGCAAGTCCCACTGAATTTAAACATGTTTTGAATATAGATACCTCAATATCACAGTAAATAAATGCATTTGATTTGTCTGAATCATGATTAATCCCAAAATGAATTTATAAGTGAAACAGTAAAAATTTTGCATTACTAAGATAGTAAATTTAGGAGATCAGAAACAGGCATTTAATGAAACAAATATAAAATGCAGTCTTAGATTCAGCTTGACAGATGTTTGTCTCTTGCGTTGTTGTCCAGCCACTGAAGCTGATAAATTAGTTTGGTGTTACCTGAGCTCAGAATACAACTAGTTTGAGAAGCTGTCAGTCCTGTCCCTCTTTAAACAATTTTTTCCAACATCCCATCTGTTTCCTGACACTGAGGCTACAGTTTCACAGTCAGCAACATTACTGTTTAGTTGCCATTGCCTTCTAGGGGCATTCTGTGATAAAAAAGGAAGTAGCTTTGATGACTCTCCCTGTAGGCAGCCATTTGATATAGCTGACCATGATTCCCACTGCAGATTTTTGCTGGATTAGCCAGGAAGGCTATGAACTATGTAAATCCTCTTTTCTGGGATCTTAAGCCTTTGGTGCTTAAAGATGATATCTCTTTGCTCCTATTCAGCCTGCTGGCCAACTGTTTCTTAAATAGCCTCAAATTTCCTTCATGCAGTGTTTTTCATACACTCTTTTAGATTATACATAAAATGTTGATTATTCACATAAGCATGGAATTTTATATATATTGCTTCACTTTTTCATTGTACTTTTGACATTTCTACTTTTTTCTTTTTCCATCTGCTGCCTCCAGGTCATCTTGCCATTATTTTATACATGTACTCCTTTTTGTAAATTAGCACATTCTGATATTGTTGTCTTTTGCTGTCTTAATAAGTCCCTCAAACATGCTTGTCTCTAAAAATGAGTGTCTTCATAATAGTTATGTTGTTTCGATGACTGTAAAATTCTGGCAAAAACAGTAGAGGACTATTGACTTTTTGGAACAGAAGATAATCTAGGTATTTCATTTGAATTTTTTAGCAGCCATACTAGAAATCTTTGTTACAATATTTTTAGTCAGCACTGCACGAAGTGTCTATTGATTTCTTCTGTATAATGTCTTCTAATGAAGTGTATTTCTCTTGTCATTTCATATATCAAAGAAATGATTTTGATTTATTTTCTGAATTCTCTGCAATATTACGGCAATCTGTGGCAACACAAACTATGAATGAAATTGCTGCTGATCGGCAAATCAAAGTATGGCAAACACATTTTATTATTAGAGTTTGTGGGCCACAAATAAGAGACTGTCAGGCACGTGTTCTGGATGATAGAAGTGAAGGAGTGTATTGGTTGGATATGGGCAAATTCTGCCATTTTCTATCCATTCTTATTTCTTGTGTACAGGTGACTTCACATGTGAGAATTTTTGTAAATTAAAAAAATATATGTTGTTGAGAAATGAATTAAAAGTATTAATTACTGAAAACACCTAAAACATATTCACCCATCTGAGTAATAAGATACAGATTAAAATGAATCACTGCAACCTAAATTACAAATGCCAGGGAAAGATTCAAGTCTCTTAATGCAGGAGCATAATATTTTTCAAAGCCAGAAGGAGAAATCTCAATGAGCTTTTGAAGAGTCATGTAGTGAGCAAGAGGCCTTTTAGTGTACAAAACATGCTTGATATGTCTGAATTTGTGCCCTTTCTGGAGTTTAAGCCCCAGACTTGTGTGAGACATCTCTCTTCATTTGGGTTCCCAAATGCTCTATTGCAGAGCAATATGGCCTAAAAGAAAAAAGTTCTTCTGGTGGTGATGCAGCCACTGATTTTTTGAGTATTTGTGGAGAAAATGAGAGCACCATCACCAATTGGCCATAGCGTACTCTGAAAAAGGATTGAAGTTTTCTGTTAAAACGCTTAGCCAAAGTCATAAAATCAGCCGGAGAGAAAATAGAAGGGGTCACGTCTTCATCCCAGTGATTAGGGAATACTCCTGAGACATAGGAGCTCTTTGCCTAATCTCTGCAAACGAAGAAGAGACTAGCACTCTCTGAGCAAGTTCTCCAGCATGCAGACTATTATGCAAAACTGCTACTGTGTAATATGAGAAAAAAAAAGTCATGATAATGCTTACTAGGTCTATTATGAACCCTGAAACACCACTTTAGTTTTCATTTAAACAAATAAGTATACTCTTATGAGACTCTTTTTAACCTTATGAAGAGGGAAAAAAAGATCTGTATAATCAAATGGAAAAATTCTTTTTTGTTTGCATCAAAAAAACTTTTCCTTCTGAGTGTCTTAATTTCTAAGCCACCTTTTATGAGTCTGTGAGGTGTCTGAGGTAAATACAATTTAAGAACACATTGAGTAAGTTTGTTCTTTTTTGAGAGCAAGTAGAAAGTAAAAATAAAAGGAGTCTTCAGTGCCTGAAGTATGCTATTAGGTTGTGTGTATACCAGAGGACTGTCTGAAACAGAAGCCTTTTTATTAAAAAGATTAGACAGTTATGGACAGCAAATTTCTCATTTAATTTACCTGACTGGTAAATGAAAATTTCATTGATTTAGTTTAGCAACTGTATTATGCTGTCAAACCCGAGTGATCTTAACAGCTGTGCTACATCAATTCATGTACGCAAATATCTTTTCATGTCATGTTCACTAGTGAGCAAGAGCAGCTTTTAAGAAAACTGCAAATAAAATAATGCAGAATGGATGAAAACAAAATATTGTTAGTATTTAAATGGCTCAGGCAGAGAAGTATGGGGTGGCACTGCACAGAAGGAATCTCTAGCATGGTAATTTCATCTATGACTTGTTTCAGTCACCGTAAGGAAAACAGTGGTAACAGGACAGACTGAAGCCCTAATTTCTTTTGGCTGCAGTAAAAGTGCTCTGACACTAACAGTAAGTTAAAGCTAGTATAAACTTTTGTCAGTCTCTACCTATCTAGTCAGCCCTTTCAAATAAAATTTTAGAGATAGGACTGAGAATACCCAGTGTAGCTGAATTGCAGCATTCAACGAAGTGTGAAGCCACAAAACAGAGTTATGATGCATTCTTTACAGCACCCAAACTTCACTTAGGAAAAAACATTCTCTTGTCTGAGAGGTACTTCACATATTTTGGAGAACTCTTTTTTACAAAATACCGTGGTACTTCACAGACTCTAAAGGAAAAAGCAGAAGTGTTTAATTGCAGATGGAAGAGACTGTTCCTGCAGTGTCCCCATATATTGCAGTTGGAGTGTTCTCAGAAGTGCTTGTGTATTCCAGAGGCAGTGATGCTCCTCAGAGTGGTGTGNGAGTGGTTCGTGATTATTAGTAAGAAGCTTGAGTTATCTTTTAATGTGATTGAATAAACACTAAAGAAACATTTCAACTGTCTGCTCCTTCCTCTGGGAAATCCAAAAGTGTTTTCACAAAGTGTCGATCTTATTCTAAAATATGCTACATTTTACCAACTCCATGTTCAGAAATTGTTTCAGGTTCTCTTCATTTGTCTTCTGACCTTTGAGCTTGCAGGTTGTTCTTAGGCAACTGCCATGATTTCTGAAATTTAAAAGCAAGGATTCTGAAATGGCTTCAATGATAAACACTTCAAAGGAATAAGACCACCATGGCAACACGGATCCCAGTGAACAAATTGTTTTTGTTATATTTGTATTTTTTGAAAAATATACGCTCAGCACAAGAGGATTCAGAATGTTCTGATTCATCAACAGTTACTGAAAAATATTGTAATTTTCCCAAAAATTGAGTCTCTTTTGCCAGCGAATCACTTTATTAAGCAGATAAATTGATTGAACTCCAAAAATTTAATACTATTCTGGTGAGAAGCAAAATGTATTTTTGACATTACAAAGGGTAATTAATAATATTATTTTAACAGGTTTCCTATGAATTATGGTGCTAAGAGTATTTAACAAATACCCTTCAATATTTTTAAGAACTCAGAACATTTTTCTTCTATGAAATCTATGATGGTCTTTCAAAAGTTATTTTTTCAAAAAGGTTTTTTTGCTTCTTTGCCAAGAAGCTTGTCTTGAAAGTGAAATTATCCAAAAATAATATTTTTTAATATAATTAAATATGGACAAGCAGATAAGTAATCTTCAACAGTTAACAGCTATTGTCTCATGTATTTTATTGCACACTAGCCAATCCCTACTTGTCTCAGTCACCAGTGCTGCATATTGAGTTACAGAAAATCCAGTGGAACTCTAAAGTACTCAAATTAGAAGTTTCCAAGACCCACCTATATCAGAGCATTTGTTGCTTCAATATCTTCTAATATAAAGCATGTGATTTTAAGCTGCTGATATAGTAAACTGTTCATATATAATCAAAACCCTATCAGGTACTTTATAACACATTTAGAGAATTATGATGCTTAGATTATAATTGCCGGGTAATTTCTAATTGCTATCTAATTTCTTAGCTGAAAATACAGCATCAGTCTGTGTAAAATAAAACTGACTCAGCAGTGATTAAATTGGTGTTAGTAACACTTAGTACTTGCTTTTAATGTTTTAATAGCCTAATTAATTCATCATCTTGAATTCTTGATAAAAGAAAAATGAAAAGCTCACGATGTTCTTGGATGAATACTTCTTCCAATTTTTTCTTTTTTCTTTTTCCAATTTTAATTTTTTTAGTCTATTGAGGGATGGAAAGGAGGGTTATGTACTGGGGAGTGAAACACAGATGTGAGCTAGGACTTCTGAATTCACAGGAAATTAGTGGGCAAGTCAAATACTGAAAAGGTCAAATTCTTCTTGTGCCTCAGTGTATGCATCTGTAAAATGGATATAACCTCAAAGGGCTTGCAGGCCTCAATCATCATTTTCTTTTCAGAACTTTTACAAAGTTCCAGGAGTGTGAGTATCTGCCAGTGAAATAGCATTTTCACTGAGTTCAAATTTTATATCATGCTTTTCGTTAATATTTTTTGTGGGTTTTGTTCTCCTGTGAAAAATAATTACCCCTGGAAATCAAACATTAGTGGAAAATTTGGACATCCAGAACCAAATTTGTGCAGAATTACAGTGGCATTTGTAAGTCTGCCTTTTCTGCATGTTTATACCTGTCTTAATCAGTCCAGGTTGGATGGCGCTTTGAGCAGCCTCATCTGGTGATCTGGCAGAAGGTGTCCTGACCAATGGCAGAGACGCTGAAACTAGGTCCTCTATAATGTCCCTTCCAACCCAGACCATTCTATGATTCTAATGTGAGCAGGCAAGTACCTGATCTTGAAATGAGACAAGGAGGTGCTTAAGTTACTAGAGAAGCCCATCTTGTAGGCATGCACTGAAGAAATGTAATACATACCTGCAACATTAAACTCTACATAAAACACAGCAGGCACTGTCATTTTCAATTATTTTGCTTGTACTTTTGTTTCTATGGGTTTTCATTGTCATTATTTTCTTGCTGTTTGTTTGCAACAATAAAAAGCATGTACAGATTTTTACAAGGAACTTTTTACAAGGGCAAGTAGTGATAGTACAAGGGGTAATGGCTATAAACTGGAAGAGAGTAGAACTAGACTAGACATAAGGAAGAAATTCTTCACTGTGAGGATGGTGAGACACTGGAACAGGTTGCCCAGAGGAGTTGTGGATGCCCCCTGTCTGGGAGTGTTCAAGGCCAGGCTGGATGGGGCTTTGGGCAACCTGGTCTAGTGGGAGGTGTCCTTGCCCGTAGGAGGGGATCTCTAAGGTCCCTTCCAGCCCAAACTATTCTGTAATTTGCAAGCTGGAACTGGAACCCGCAGTTCTCTACTGCTGTTTAACTGTATAAAGGCTAGGCACATACTTGCTTCACCTATAGTTTCTTCTTTGGAGAAGAGTCCTGAATTCCTTGCTGAATCTAACCAAGCTACAGCATGAAGGATGATGCAGACTGGCGTCAATTTATGCAGAAGACTGTTTTCCACAGAAACAGCTAGCTCAGCACATGCCCATGTGATAGGATTCCAGCTCTGTAGGTTCACAGTTCCCCAGCTGCCCCCAGTAAATAAGAATTGTACCTTTGCAGTTCTGATTAAAGCCCCTAAACTTTGGAGGAGTAGAATTTCAGACCTGTGTCTGCACTTCTTATTTTCGATTGATTTGCTATAAGCAGGTCCCTCATGGACTTCCTTGATACCCGTCTGAGATTCCTGATTCAGTTTGCGAAGAATAGAGACTTCTGTATTTGTTCTCTAGATGTTAAAGCTTGATTTAGATCTGTCCTCAAGTAAGCTAGAATGTTAAAAATCTGCCTGCTACCCTTGCAGTTAGGAGTTATTACTTCTTGGTGATTTGTTTCTACATTTTTCACATAGTTGAATTGCATATAGTGGGACTGAGAGATGATTTCTTCAGTTGGAGTGGCACAATTCACTTCACTTTGAACTACTTTCAGAGTACGTGTTAAATAACTGTGAGAAAATATTTGTTTTCTCCATAATTCTTCTCTTTTCATGTATGTTTGCAAACAAATGTGCTTAAGTTTGAAGGGACATATGGTTTCAACTTGTCACATTTATTAAGGTAACATATTTTTTATTTTCAAATGTACATCTGAAATCTATGTTCATTTAATAATTCTAAGTAGATTATGTTTATTTATTGTAGATATTTTCAATTTGTGTGCTCTGTTTGGATTTGGTTTGAGAAGAGTATTTCTGTGAAAGTAGTTTGAAGTTGCCGTAATTGCAGAAATTGGCTCTGTGTCTGGCTTTCTGTTTTTATATCAAACGAAAAAGCAGGTAATGGGGAGAAGGGAGCTTTGGAGGGAGAGGGAGAGTTTTCCTTGTGGCATCTTTCTCTTGCCCTCAAGGAAAACAGATTAAAGCCCCATGTAATGGAATGATACAAGTAGGTGCATAAATACTGCACTGTGATTAAACCACCACAATACTCAGGTGATTAAAGTGCTTCAGGTCCTTCAGTTATTATTCTATTATATCATTTCATCTCATTTCAAGATGTTGCTTTTTTCTTAGATTTTGAAGAACACTCTAGGCAACAAAGCTGATTTTCTGAGGCCCATAACTGTGAACTATTGATTCCTTTTTCTATATTGCACATCCATCATTCTCCTTTTTAGGCACACCAACAAAAACGTATTCTTCTTCTAATGGTCATCCAACACGCTGATGCGATTAACACATGACAATCTCAGTTTCTTTTGCAGAACTGTGCTTGCTGAACAGTAGCTTTCTGACTTTTCTGGTTTGAGAATTAAATGAAGTAGACTAGATGTTCGTGATCATAATATTTGTATACTGGTGTCTGCACCTCATCCGGAAACTCCTGCTTCAGCTACAAGTTATATTGTAGAAAACAATTCTGTTTTTGTATCAGAACTTTCCATTTATACACCAAATTATTTCTTCTGTAAATTTTGTTTTGAAAGCTAAATTAAGCATTCAGAAAAAGTTCAGAAATGCCAGAGTTAACATTCAACTTCAGCTCTTCTTACTTGGTTTTATGCATTATAATACTGATCCTAACCAAGTGTTTACTTACTGTTTATAACAGCACAAATATTTTGCACGGTTCTTCACAACTTGGGATAAATGTGGTGGACCCCAATTTCACTTTATTGCAAAGTGCTTTTCATTGTGCTGATGCTGTGCATTTTACTGATATTCTGTATTCGTTTTCTCTCTGCAGTACACATCTAAATATCAGATGTTTAGAACAATTTGTTGGCTCAGTGTATGAAATTGTTAGGCCATGTCATATTTGCCATTTATCAGAACATGTTTAGGAAAGACCTAAATGGGGAATAATTTGGGATAAATTTAAAATTCTCCACACAAAAGGTGGATGTAGTCAAGTCAAATGAAATAGATTGAAAGGCAAAGTGGCCACACTAGGGATGATGATGATGTTAAACACTTCTCCTTATTTGAAAAGGTACAAAACTTTCTTTGATAATTGGATAATGCTTATCTGTCAACTTTAATTCTCATGTTTCTTAAATGGCCTATCCAGTTTTTTACTTTAACGTATGATCACAAATCATGTTTTACCTTTGAAGCTACTAGCATATATTTATTCAACTATTTTACATCCAAGTTCATGGAGAATATATCAAATCACTTTTGAGGCCTACTGTGATTTTTATGTGAAATTATATTTTTAGTTTTGCTGCTGTGTAGTGTATATTTTTTTCCCCTTGCGTTACAGACTTTGACAACCAGTTTGAATGAGGATTGACCTAGTACATTTCTGTGCATTGTTTCTACCATAGAGCAGTATAACATAGTCTTAAGCTACATGGTTAATAAAGCTAACTTCACTATGGGAAGTATTATGTAAGAAAGTGGCAGAAATATGTTTTGAAACTGAGAAAAAAAAAGTACCAAATCTTCTCATTGTAGGGACAGTTCCTGAAATGTGGTTGAGATTTCTGTAGTTTCTTCGGAGGGTGTTTTTTCTCCTGCTGT
This sequence comes from Penelope pileata, assembly GCA_013396635.1. Classification (NCBI taxonomy): domain Eukaryota; kingdom Metazoa; phylum Chordata; class Aves; order Galliformes; family Cracidae; genus Penelope; species Penelope pileata. The sequence goes on along the minus strand of WBMW01003711.1, from coordinate 113,071 downwards.
TGTGCTTATTTTGTGCCTTTTGCTGTTGATTTAGTACTCAGAAATTTCCATCTCTTTCTTGCTGTTTTCTCACAAGTTGTCCTTCTGTGTCTATTCTGATTTGATATGGGTAATTTTCAGCCTTGTTTGCTTAGGTGAGTAAGCACCAGAGAAATGAAAAGAACCAAGATGTATGCAAACATACCTGAATCTCTTTAGATGGCTGTATTTTGGATTAAAAAGAACCCTACACTGACAAAAAGCTTTATTGACAAATGCAAGAGTGCTGTGTTAAATGCTGATCTGTGCTTTAAAAATGTAGATGATATATTTTTTACCTGAATAAAGGTAGGACGTGTTCAGAAATTAGCTGGATATGTGAAATTAAGTTTCATCTTCGGAGGAGTCATCTGTCTACACTGACTGCAAAGGGAGCCTGGGGAGATGAGCCTTAACTTTGGTGAATAAACTGCCAGCATGCTAGATTTCAGAGAGAAGCAGACTGTCCTCAGATTCCTGTATGGTCACAAGGCTGTCAGTTGCAAATCAAGGCCAAACAATGCAGTGGTCATAACAGGGAAATCCTCACAGATGTCCAGGAATACTTACTAAGTAAAATCAATATAAGACAAAAGCATAAGTAAATTTCCAGTCTCTGCAATAAAACCAGGGTGGTATGTTAATTGAGCAGCAGCACAAATAGCTATAGCAGGCATTATGAAAAGGCGGTTTCCCTGAGGCATAGCAGACATGCTTGTTGGCCCCAGAATCTGTTCTTGAAAGATTTAAAATTGGTTGTGTTCTTTTCCTGTAAAATGAACTCCCCCACACCTTATTTAACACCTGCTCGTAATTCATATACTTTGATGAAGCTAGATATGAATGTGGATTTTGTTGTTTTGGAATGGTTTTTATATAGTTCCTTGAATTTGTGTAAACAAATACTTGTTATAGAAAGACTCTTGATCATTGTGTCACAGACCCCCACAAGAGAGAGAGAGGTATCCAGCCAAACTTAAATAATAAAAAGTAATTGGCGTGCACATACTTTCCTATGAGCAGAAAAACTGAGGATCTACCATCTGCAACATTGTACATGAAGAAATGGAACCAGAAAACAGATTTATTTTCTTTTGTAATGAAGGCAGATCTATAATGATGATCTTTATCACACTGTTCTTGTGATTTTACCATTCAAAGTTCCCTTGAGGAGTTGGAAAAATTATTTCTTATCTTCTTGAAAACTGATTTCTTGATACATAGATTTTTTTCAGAGTCCACAGAATGAGTCAAATATAACTGAATTAAGGATGGGAACAAAGAGGTAAGGAACAGAGAATAAATCTAAACCTATATGATCCTCCTCTGCAAAACTGCTTAACTCCTGCATAGAAACTGTACTTGCTACTCTGGCTGTGCGGATTTTTATATTTTAGGCCTGAATATATGCTGTTTGATCATTTATAAAATTTTTGTAAGCTATCACTTAGCATATTAGTTTAATATGTTTATTGCTTTTGACTAAAGCTTATTTTTATTTTGCCCTTAGCCTCTATAGCTGTATCTGTTCTTAAATTATGCCAAATGGTATTACTAGTTTATATCTTTTTTCATTACTAAATACATATTTAAGCTCCATCAGTTTACATAAGCATTTACTATATCCTACAAACACTGTTTCATGAATTCTCAGTAATTTACTAATTTTAAACAATTTATTATTGTCTCATTAAGACTATCAAGTGACACTTTTAATACAAAATTAGATTAAGATTAGATCAATATAGATTAGATTACTTTCAATGCAAATAAGATTAAGAACTAAAAATCTACATTTCTGATATCATGCTGTCTGTGTAATGTAAGGTCCCTAAATTTCATGTTAATTTGTGTGCAAAGCTGGCGGAATAGAAATACCCTAATCTGTGTATTGGCTGTGTGTCACAGTATTTCTGATATACGACAGCACAAGTGGTTCTGGTAAAAGGCAGGATAGAATATGGAAGTATACATAAGATTACTCTGTTATTTCTCACATCTTTATTCTGGTAGAGATTCCTGGCACTCATAACCAGGCAGTAACCAGGTACTTTTGCTGCTAGTTTGCAAATCCCACAGTACCACAGACTGGTAAAAGAAATAGAGGTTCTCTGTCAGCGTCAGTTTTTAAACAAGCAGTGGTCCTCAAATGTCATCCTATTCTATTGCAATTAGAGATGTTTGTTGGATGGCTGGCATATATGCGTCGTTCTTCACCGATTTGTTCTGTGTTCACATTTATTAGAAGTTCAGACTTAACAAATATGACAAAAACTCTGGTTAAAATATGCAGATTTTGCTTCTCTGCTTGACAAATAAAATGAAAGAAATGATCTTTTGGATTTTTTTAATAGAAAAGACAACTGTCTTTCAGTCAAAAACCTGGATATTGCCATGAAAAGCAGCTGAAATCAAGTCTTTTTTGTATTAGCTAGTTTTGAAAAATGATGGTCAGTTAACTTACTGCATTCTACGTTTATATATTTTGTTCTTCTTCTTTTGATCTAATGTAATTTTTTTTCATTACTGTGGAGAGAAATATATTTGTTCTGTTCACATAAGTACTTCTATGCCATTAGAGATACATAGTATATCCTTCAAGAGCAGAAGTCTACACATTTACTCTTCTATGGTTAATATTTAGCATGTTTTATACAATGCAATTGTTCACCAACATGAAGAGAAAAAGGTCCCTTCTGTTGCATTATTTTGTGCAGTTAAATGGCACATGGTACGCTGTTTATGTAAAGGAGACATTTAGAGGCCGTGGGGCCAGTTTTCATACCCTGATTCACACTGAGGCAGTACTTTTTACAGATATTGATCCCAAGGAAACAAATTGCCTGGGGAGTCAGAGGATTTCATAAAGTAAAGGGCTGTTCAAAACCTCAGCAAGAGCAGAAGCTAGCTGCTATTTGATGCTAGCTGAAGCAGAAATGTTTAAATGCAGCAGCCCTCATTTCCAGATGCAGTGATAGTCACGATGCCATAGATTCGTTTATCTGATCACAAATTCTATTCTTCTGTTTCCTTTTAAATACAATTATTTTCACATTCAAAAGTACTTGTGAGCATACAAGATTCTTTTAATTCTTATTAATTACATTTTTATGAAAGATCCGTCTCTGACCAGGACAGAGACAAACTGTACCCTTTATACTGTACTTTACTGAACAGAAAATCTAGTTAACTGCTGCTATATCATAACTGTACCATTAAAATAAAATTGTGTGTCATCCACAGCAAGACTGTATGTGTTATGAATGTGAACAAAATTAGAATTTTTTGAATTCTTGGAAAATAGTAGACAAGTCTTTAAATGGCTTCAGCTCTTTCCCTAGGTTACTGCCTGGAATCAGAAATTAGAGGAGACCCTTCTATCTGTGTCTGGATTACAACTGGGTTACTTCTTTGATCCTCTTCCCAGATAAGGGTACCTCTGATCTCTTCCACAAATTTGTGAGTTCCTACAGTGATTTGATGAAGTCTCAAGTACAGGCAGAACCCAGGAACTCTCAAAATCTGTCATATCTTCGGAGTTTGAGATGCATTGTTTAGCACTTCAGTGAGTATATATGTAATGATGCTGTAAAAATCAGGAGTTTCTTGTGCAACATGTATGAAGTGTGCAAATTCCAAATATTATTTGTTTAAAGGCTGTAAATTACAGGAAAATTTACAATGACCCACACTGAGTGATAGCACAATAGTTATTGTTACAAAATGACGTAAATGACAGCATTACTGGAGAGAGAGTACTTTTGAAGAAAATACTGTATTAGATAAATATGGACATCTAAGTTGCAGTGCGGAAAATAAAAGGTTTTTCCAATAGTAGACTCTTCTGTTTCAAAAGTAGGAGTCTTGTTTCATGTCCATCTCTTTTCAGATATTTTTTACACAGTTGTAACAGGTAACTGCGCTTTCAAGAAAAGAACAGAGATTGGTAGTTATGAAGAATGACATTTCATTTTTTCTTTGGTTAGATCTAAAGTAGACAAGCACAACTAGAAACATCTATTTTTTTGTGACAAAAGTTTATGTGTGACCTGGAAGTGTATAAATTTAGTTTAACTTCAAAGTTTTCTACACTTTCACTTTGTTTTTGCCTGTATTTATGCTCTTTAAGTCCCAAGGATTTGCAGCTATATCCTGACGTTGTAGTTAATTGTGGGCTTTTCCCCTTCCTTATAAGAAGAAAACATTCTAAAGTTCAGGATTTCTGATTTCGATTTAAAAGTATATAAGAAACTTAGGGCATTTTATAAACCTTCATTAAAACCTGAAAATCATTACTCATCATGCTATTTCTATAAACACTGTGGTTTTGTAAAAGTTATGGAATTCAACTTTCTGAAACTTAGTTGCAGGACCTCTTTGTTTCAGTTTAAATATCAGCTTTGTTTCAGAGTAAAACAATACATTAATTTTAGGGGATTTTTTTTCTTTTTAATTCGTTACTCTTTGAGTCGTTGTTTAAAATTTAGTGCTGCTTACAATGTCATCCAGGCAAGAATGTGACAAATGGTTCTCTACTCTTATGTAATAAACATCGTTTCTCATTTATACATCCTTAATACTTGTTGATTTTGCTTGATATATCTGCTGTTTTATTTTCAAATGTTTACACAGTACAACATAAACATAGTAAATTAATGAAGTTGGGCAAAAGTGTGGTTAAGAATCTTTATCATTCATGTACTTATATTTTTTTATTTACCAAAAAAATCTAAATACATGCAAGAAAATCCTATAAAAGATAATTAGCATTTCTATATTAGTTTTTCTTTTTCCAAAATGTGTAATTGTTGTGTGTGAAATTTAAAACTTTGCTGCAGCATCACTGAGAGATAAATGATAATGGTACTTTAACCATAAGTAAAGGATTTTTTTGTGCACAGTTTTTCATGGAGCTTTTGAGTTTTTAAAATGCTTATTCAAACAGGAAAACGATTCTACCACATTACATATATGTACTTTTTTCTGTAGATGATGAAAGGTAGGGATTAATGTTAACCTCCTGATGTGATTTTATGTGATTAATTGTAGATTAGGATTAGAGTCCTGATTAACTAATTACCGAAGAAGTTCTTCAATGTGACATTTTGCTATGTAGGCTCCAGCAAATATAAGTGACTGGAGAGCAATTGTGATGTTAGATTGTATAGAAACTGAGACTTTTAGCTTTCCAAAACTTGCTTATTTGGAGACCATCCCATACCTTCTTTGAAAAGAGTATGTTGATGCCAGCTGGGGAGTAGAAAAGTTAGTAATACAGTGTTGTTTCTGGACTATGAATAATTTTTCACACCTACAGGCTTTTGTGACTTGTTTTGGGGGTTGATGGGGATTAAAATACTGGGACAAAAGCAGACACGTAATCTCCTTTAGTAAGCTGATCTCAAAAATAAGAATAAATTTATGTATGATAGCATAGATTTTATATGAGAATCTCTGTTATTATTGTTGTCATCATCATCAACATTATATGTTGCATACTGGAGAGAAAGAATGATACTTTTCAAGTCCGAGGTCCTCCATAGCATGTCTAGATTCAGGTCTAGCTGACTGTTTTGCAATATTTACGTTACTGCATTAGTGCATTTCTTATTGTCTGTATTGTTCTCGTACTTTGATAAATTGTATCTTTAGAAACTCCAATCTACCAGTAGATCTAGATTTTAGTGGATACTTCTAGGATTACCTAGAATTAGGAGTTTTATATGTAACAAGAAATTGCCACAGAACCTGGCTGCTCAGTCTTACAGTATCGTTCAGGCATCCAAAGCCGTTATTAATTGACCTTGGTAGTTTCATTAAAGAGATACTTTCATGTGTGTGTCAGTACAGATGGTGATAGCCCCAGAACTGTTGCTTCAAGCCAGAAATCACAAGCTATTTAAAGAGCATGATATATTTGATATACTTCCTACTGATTGTGGTCCATTACCAGTACCGAGTTCCAGTGGGAGAGGGGGTTAGTCAAGAACTATGCTTGGCTGCTTTAGGGCAGAGCCTGTGTTGTGCAGTTTACTACACTAATTATATTCTCCTGATGAGATCATTAGAGGACAATAAAGGAAAATGAAAACAGTTTGCAATATGTGTGGTCAAATTAGCCACACAGAGAAATTATGGTTTGTATTTAAATGCTGTTTAGAAAGTGTCCATTAAAAAAAAAATGTAGACACTCATGTATGTACACTGTAATGACGCCTAAACTAATTTTCTTTAATGTGTTTATTTTTCAAATTGGGATTTGGACCCTGTTTCTATCTGATTAGAATGCAAAGGAAAGATTTAAATGAGACAGTCAACAGGATATCTACAGCCATGTACTTCGTGGAAGTATGCTAGTGCTGATAATTATGCAGACCAGAGTAGGTGGACCATTTGCAACGATTTTGTTTTTAACAAAAAATAACGATGAAAACTTATTTCCATCTGAGAAAGAGGCCATTCTTAGGCACTTAAGCGCAGTTAGAAATTTACTTTATCTAATCCATGGTAATTTAAAGAAAAAGCATTTTAAGGATTTATTTAATAAATACTGTATACCTATCCAGAATTTCTTATACAAAATATCAGCATGGATAAAAGCTGGCAATAGTACATAAATTTGCAGATTTTATTGACTTCGAAGCAATTATCTTTCCAGTGTACGCACTGTTTTACCTTATCAGGGTTCATTGTTACAACTTGTGGAAGATGTAATCTGAAAGTACATCCTTCAGAAAGAGAAGTAATTATTTTATATTGCTCAAATCCAAATAACTGAATTTCCATTTGTAAGCTGGGAACAATAACTAGATGAAGATTCAACTCCTTAAGTCACCATGTTTTTATTGCAAACATTTACTTTTATGGATTGTTGAAGAAAGTACATTTATGGGTAGGAAAGTACATTTATGGATTATCGTAGAAAAATGTCTCAATTTTTCTTTGGGATAACTGGACTATTCCTTCTTCTCTACTAATTACCCGGAGTTCTTTTAACTTAACTGGGCCCTAACGGATTCCACAAACCAGAAAATTAACTGCATAAAAAACTCCTGACGGCCTACATCTGTAGTAAGAAAGCAGTATATTCTTTACAACACAGCTTTCTGTTACCAGTAGACTAATTTATTGCCCCTTTTCCATTCCCGCACTTGGTGCCTGCTCAGGGTGGCACTGCAGTCCAGAGAATTTTTCTCCACGGTGGCTGATTGTAACTGCAATCAATGTTAGTCATCTTTGTGGACTTCATTTACTGGGGGACAGGAGAGAGAGGGAGTGGCTGTTTCAGAGATAACCAGAGAAAATGACTACATTATAAACTGTACAGCTCTTTTGTGCTTGATTTTGCTAGATTTCTTAAGTCAATCTTCTCATAGATTTGCTCCCCATCTCTTAGAGTTGTAACATTTCCTTCATCTTAAGTCTTAATATTCTTCTAAATTGAAGAAGAATCAACTGGAGAACAAGCGTCAGTCTGATCCAGTCCTCAGTAAGGAAAGATTCCCATTGACTTTAATGAGAAATGGATCAGCCCATAAATGAACAATGTGTATTGCTTTTAATTATCTAAAGTGGCCAAGTTAGTCATCATAACAAAATCAACGGACTTTGCACACAATTGGTGGTTCATATCTTCCTAATTGAAGGTCTACGTGTGTGTATAATTCATTTTAGCAGAGCGTGATCTGAACCATTCTCCAAATCAATAATCGTTTTAAAAAGAGAAAAAGAATCCTTTTTGCCAGACTGCAAAGAACAGCAGGTTCAACAGTGAAGTGATTGACTCCACACTTTTTCCAAGAAAAAGAAGTTAAACTGCATGCAGTTTGCTCTGTACTGGGACAAAATATTAAAGATTGGGCTTGTATTTACTCTTATGTTTTACTGTTCAGTTTTTGTGTTTTAAGAACCACGCTATCTGAAGTTTTGAAATTCTTTGGGGGTTTTTTAAGACTGCGTCCAGTTGTTCAAAAAGTCTACTAGAATTATAAATCACATTCTTTTCCACTGCATTAATTAGGAAAAGATAGTGGATTTCATTCTTAGAAATTCAGTTCCACTGCTTTATAGCTATTGTTATAATTAGAATAACATTAGTAATACTAATTCAATTATTATTAAATTATTTAAAATAAATGTAAAAAAATTATTCTTGCTGTTATTATTAGTTTCTATTTGCAGGTAATCTTTCCTCATGAGAGTTACAGTCTGAGTTTTGAATGCAAGCAAGTATCAGAAAATATTTAAACTGAAATCATTAGCTTTTCCTCATCTGGAATTAAAGACAATACAGAAATCTTTTGAAGTTTTGTAGGTTTTATGCTGATTTGCAAAGTACCTCAGGTGCTTTGTAATGAACAAAAACTGAAGTGAATAAATAATACTTCTGAAGTTATATAATGTAAACAGATGATTATGTACTTAAGGCTGCAAATTTTTATTACAAGCAGAAATCAGTATTTTGTATCTACTGAAATCATTGACTTCCATCAAATCTAGGGAGAATGGAATAGAGCCTAGAGCATAAAAGACAGTATGGAAAGAATATATATCATATAAAATTCTGTTAATCTTATGAAACAATGTGTTTCACATACTGGGAACATCTTAAAAGATCAGATTTTTCACTTGTAAGCTATTTGCAAACGTCAGTTTGCTAAACGGTGTTAAATAGAAAAGAGTGCGTAAAGAAGGGACTTTTACGGAGTCTATTTATTAAGGCACCTTCAAAAACCTGTCAGGTGTGGATCTGAGTTTCTCCCTGCACCTAGAAAGTAAATCTGGATTTAATTTATTTATGCCGTGTATCTTTTCAACATACTTTTTCACGTTTTCTCTAGGTATTATTCCAGTAAGTACAGCACACAAATATTTCTTGGCACTAGGATTTGAGTTGCAATATTCTACATTTTTTAGTTAGAGATAGCCCCATGCTGTATCTGCGACACTGTCTAACGTTACTCATGTACATATTATTCGATGTATGGCTATGAAAAATGTCAGCTTTCTTTTTGCTGTTGTATTAAAAATTTACAGGTTAAAAACTATGCAACTCTTCTGATCATGTCAAGTTGAGACTTTGAGCTGTGTATCAGGGAGGATGGAAGATAGATTTATGCTCAACGTCCTATGGGCTATTTCAGGATGCAGATAAACATCTTTGCATGTAGTCACAGTAACTTGTTTCGGCTTCTGTATGAATTTCACTGTTGGGTACTAAAATATCATTTCTCCCATATCTATCTATCTGGCTTGCTTCCAAACCTTAGAAGTTCACTAAAAGAATCTCAAAATGTAAACCACAGGCCTCATTTTGTCCAGGAGTTGCTTCCAATCTTAGACAATCAAGTTCCATTTGTAAGTACTGATCTTAGGTCCCTGAAGTATAGCAATTTTGGCCAGAAAGTCTTTTTGTGAAATTTTGGAATCCCAGTTTAACTTCATGACATCTACAATTTTTATTTTGCTTGTAAAACAAAATAAGTATAAATATTAGAACTGAGAAGGTCCATTTCTTTATTTTTTCATGTTCTGAGACTAAAACAGACTAAATAGGGATTAATGTGTTCAAAAGTTCCCAGAATTCTGGTAAAGTCAGAATTTCCAGGAAGTCCTTGCAAAGATACCCCTATCTTTATTTTTGTAATTTCTAAGGATATGTGGTAACAAATGGTAAAAATTCATTTTTCTTGGCTTTGCTGTGGCATCAAATGTTTTGGATCAATTGTAATCCTCTGGCCAAATATTTTATAGCTATAAAGTAATGCACTGAAAAAAGAGCATGTTTTCTTTCACTTCAAAAGTTTCGTGAATACCCAAGTTGAGCAAGTCACTATCCTCCATGTTACTCAGATCTGCAAGGCAGTAATTTTCTTCTCTTTCTCTTCTGATATGCCTCATCCAGCCATGTGCAAAATTTTACCTCTTTTTCCCCATGGCATCTGTAAAATTGGGCCACTTGATCTGGACTAACAAAAAAGCCCTTTGCCTAGACTTCATCGTCATTAGCCCATTCTCTATTGTCTTCCTTTGCTTTCTTAATGGAAGGGGTGCTCTTCTTACCCACTCAAAATCCAAATAGTAAAGTCTTATTTCTTTTAAACTATTCTGACCATGTCCTTTAGTTGCCATTAGTTTCGTGTTCTTTAGTCATCTAACATTAGATGGTGTTAGGCACCATGATATTATATTTTAATATTATGATAGCATGCATTCCAAACACAAAAATATAAAAGTAATGATAAATATCAGAAAAAGTATATTAGATCTAGCCCATCGTCTGCTAGTGAAGCTATGCTCTCTACAGTGTGTTAGAGGCATAATCAAAAGTAGTAATAAAATATTAATAGCTTTGCTTTTCACTTCTGAAATAAAACATCCATTTATAAATAGGCTCTGCAATGATACTAGATATTAAATTTTCCCATGTGTTTTGTTTCTTAAAGTAAATAATGAGTTTAGAGGTAGATAGGGCTTTTAAAGGAAGAAAAACAGCTGCAAAGCTGTAGCATAAAATGGGAAGACTTTCATGACTATAAAGTAATTATAATTGCAGGGAATAAAAAATGCTACTGCTATCTTTTATTATCCCAACTAAAGTTGAGAAAAATTCTGTACTTGAGGGCACACAAAGATTTTTTACTTGCATAGTAGCTAGTGTAAAGTTCAAAAGCTTTGGAAAAAAATACAGAAGTTAAATACTTTTTAAAGTAATCGTGCTTAGTATCATTTGATTGGAAATATTTAAGCAGAAAAGACGTGACAGAATCTGAGTCATGTACTAGGCAGAAAATGCATGCTTGAGCAGTTCATGAGGTTGAAAATGTTTAAAGAATTTCTGCATTTATTGGAGAACATACATTACACTGACATATATTATTTATAACAACACTGCTACTGTATCGTATACAGTTACTACAACGCAGCTGAACATTTTGTTATTTGTGTAAACATGAACAAGGAAAAGATTGTTTATTCCCAGAAAGGGAGAGAAAAGTATTCTAATTACAGTTTGCATTGTTTTGCCTGTGGGCTCCCCAAGAGCCAGTCCCTGATGGGAAGCTGATGCCTCACATTCAGCGATGCATGAACTCAGTGTCTTTGTTCTGCAATAGGGAAAAAAAACCTATCTGTGCAGTGCCATTTCTTGACTAATGCATGTAAAAGGTTATTGTACTTGATTCCTCTGCATCTGCACAGAGCTGACACAGAATCTATCCTTTTTTTCTTTCTGCTTCTGCGTTTAACTTTTGTTTGTTTCTTTTATCCCTAGAAGATACATTGAAAGCAGATTAGAATATCTCTCTTATATTTCTGGAAATGAAAGAATAATTTCGTGAATTTATACGTTGGTGTCTGAATAATTGCCATAATAATAGCCCAGTAAGCTATGCAGAATATGTAGATGAAGGGATAGTTATCTCAAAATCACCCATACCTTTGGGCAAAGTATATAAGCTGAACCAAGTGCAACCAAAAGACATTATTTACATGGCATGCAAATCTATATTGGAAAACATATTTGGCAAAGTATTGAATTTGCTTATGAGCATATAAAAGATCGTTCTTATAGTGAAGGTCTCTTCCAGAATCTTCTCTGAATAATTAAATCATATGGAAAAATGTCAGAGGACAAAATAAAATGTATTTATTCCAGCCATATCTTCCCACAGCATGACATGTCATCTGAAAACAACACTAAGCATTTTATGCCATCTGTGCTGGTTGGGGTTACATTTACAATGCATTTCAATGTGGAATATTCCTTTTGGAGTTGCACATAGTCAGCCTATAGCAATAAGCACCTAAATAGAGTGATCTAAAAAACAGAGAGTCATCAGTATCTGATTCACTTTCATCCACTCCTCGAGCATTGTTTTGTCTTTGGAAGACAGAGCTTGTTCTACATGCTGTCATTCACAGTTTTGTAAAAATGAAAGGTTATTACAAAGCTTTGTTTAGATACAGTAGTGATTAGATTTTTGTGTGATAAATGCAGAGTAATATATATTAACTACTTTAGTTAAATGTTAATATTCCTTAAAGGGACTCTTTGTTATATATTTTTAAATGTTTGATTTTAAAAATAATACGATAATGCAAGATTAGGAACACGCTATAATTTCCCAGGGAAATATTTGGTAGCTCTGAGAAGTCTTAGCTTCAAGCTATATATAATCATTGTATACCAGCTCTCTGTAAGTGATCTGCAGAATCAAAGAATATACTGTTTCAGTCTGCACATGTTGAGTAAATTGCATCTTTCAAGACACTCTCAAACAAGGCTAGTGTGTTTTTGAGACTTGTTACGTGCAATTATTACCAATGAAATTACAATACTTGACACTGTCTACGTTTTTTCTTAACTTGTTAGCAGTTAAGGAATGGTTTCAAAACAACAAAAATCGTGTATCAAAATGATCTTGGTTCTCTATTTTGTCCAAGCAGAGCTTTGGCGCTTGTGATAGAGAGCCTGCTAAGAAGTAATTTGAAGCTCCCTAACTCACAAAGGCCCATCCTCAATGTAAACTAGAGCTGCAGAGGACAGAGGATGTCTCCTTAACAGAATCCGATTTTGTCATCTTGCTTGTGAGGAGTCCTAGCTTGAGCTGTAGGACTATCCCCTTATATGCTGGGGATTCTTTTCTCACTTGTTAATTGTAAAATAGTTTTCCTTTATTAATTAGTTAGATATTATTTTTGCTTAATCTAAGCGCTATTATTTCATACTTAATACTTTTCTTGTGTAATGTAGGCTGTATGGTGTCACAGTAATGATGCAAGTATTTCCACAGAACCGTACTGAAAGGTCAGAAAATTACTGTGTAGCATAGGGAAAATGTATGCATTTTGATTGTTAAGAAATACTGTTTTCTTGTTATGGCATTAATTTCTTATCTGCTGTTCCAAACTGCTAGTTATCGATGCTAGTTATCAATGCCAATGCTTCCTTAGAGAGCATTCAACTCTGAAATATAGTAATCAAAATTGTGGACGTTAAGAAGTACTCAGTCTCCTGAGAAGAAAAAACAGGATACATTAATTATTGCCCTTTTCTACTCTAACTGAATTTATAACTAGAATATGGGTCTCCTTTTTTAGTTAAATCTGTCTAGAAGTTCAGGGTCCTTAGTAGCTCTGTTACTTTATCTCAGTGATAGACTTTCAGCATATACACATGTAGTACACTGTGTATAATATATATGCTAATTTCTCAAGAACATTTTAAAGTGTATTATGAGCAATTCCATCTGGTAGAATGAGCTGATGAGTTGACAAAATGACATTTTTTGTTATTAGAGTTGATTGAAATTGTAAAAATATGTGAAAGGCATTGTTTGTAGAGAAATCGCTTATTAAATAGTTGGTAATATGGGAGAGAGGGGATGTTTTCTAATACTCAAACTCCAACTGCAGGTTCACTTCAGACTATAATACATTCTGAAATTTTTGAAAATGTATTTGTTGCTCTACAGTAATGTGCTAAATTACATCTGGCCTGAAGTTAAAGAGAAGTTTTCTCTCTCACTCTATTTCCTAAAGATTGTTTTCAGGATGACCATTAAAGGTTTCTTCTTCCCAAGAAACACTTCTGTGCGTGCTGTTTCCCAATACAAATTCTGTGTAAGCAGTCTTTCTATGTAGTCAATCTGCACCTAGCAATAGCCTTAAAATCCACCTTTTCAATCTTTACACTTATTTCAAGAAAACAAGCTGTGTCCTTCTATGTCCTGCTGATAATTAGCAGAATTATCAACCTACTACATTCCAAGTGGGGACAGAGCTATGTTACTATTCTTTGTTGCTTGCAGATTGTTCAGTAAAGCAGAGCATATTCCAGACAATTAATGTTAAAATATGCAGTACTAATTGTGAAAAAGGCAATCAGAAGATAAAATCAGTAGCAACAAGATAACAAGATCCTGCTAGATCTCAGTCAGCAGTTTTCTTTGAAGAAAGAAACAAATAAACAGTAAACCTTGTATATGTGCATAAAATTGAAAATGCACATCATATATCAAAGGAAGAGAAATATCGGCCAAAGCGTATTTTAATCTGAAATAGCATTGCAAAATTATCTTGTATTGCTTTATTTAGCAGTTGTAATAAGGACCCCAGAAGATCAAACATCCTTTGTTAATGTCGGAAAGAGTAAATCTTACTCATGAAAAACTGATGATCGGTAACAGCTTAGACAGTTTAAAGTATTGTAAGCTAGATACAAAAAAATACCTTTAAATACATTTAAATAAACTCATTTCTGGTGTTAGAAGAATCTCATTGCTTCTTTCTCGTGGTAAGTACTGCCCAGATCCAGCCAGCTAATGGGTAATAGATTGGTTCTGCTCTTAGCTCTGTAACAGCATAGGGCAGATTATTTACTGCAATACAAATCATATACAGTAGGAGTAACAAACAAATAAATATACTTAATCAGAAGCTGATTACTGCTGATCAGGATTGGGAAGAGAAATTAATCTTCAGCCTCACAGAGTCAGTCGTGTATTCTTTAGCAACATCTGTGTTTCTCCCACATCAATGTTTTCTAGATTGAAGGAAGCATTTGCACTTCTGAGTCACCAGTCAGTGGTGACAGTTTGCTCATGCCTCAGGATATTGAGTCCAATGGTTTCATACATATTAGTCATCTCATTTGAAAGATTCTGAATACGTCCTCTTCAGGTTTCCCTTAGTGCAGAGATTTTTAGCAGATACCAGTTTGATAGATTTTCAAAAATGATACCGCAAAAGGATAAACGGGATGGGAAACTGTACATGGCAGTGTATGAAAATTGATAAAATTAATTAATTAATAAAACTAATAATTTTCTTTTGCTGTTTATGAGAGCAAAAAATCCTCAGAAAATCAGCTTCTGTCATTTCAGTTTGAATTATACATGCTTATTAACTTGACTTCCAAGTATACAGTACAAACTCCTGAGTAACGGGGGTTTTGCTGTTTACTTCAGTGAAACTCAGTTTTCTCTCTACATGTTTTTTTGCCAAATCTCGTTTGTGATGCAGATAGTTGACATTTGCTGTTGTTAGGATCTGGTCTTCTGCAATTATTGTGTTGTCTTTATTTATTTTTTTGATTATTGAAACAAGAATTTCTGGATAGTGTAGTGAAAAAACATTTCACATGAATGAAATGTGGGTGGAGAGTGGATTTAATGTCTTCTATAAGGAATTTTCTAATACTTGTTGACATGATAGGCAACTGAAGAGTACCTGTATGTGAAAATGATGACAAATTACAGAGGATTATAAATATATTTTGCAGCTTAATCTTGCTTGCCTTTTGCAGAGTTGAGTTCTGTGGCAAAAGAATTTGCAAACACAAGACTTAAGCAACAAAATTCTAATACTATTAAGAAACTACTTTGAAAAGCTAGTAGAGAAACAGAGGTTTTGATTTGGCTCCCAGAGCTGATAAACCTGTTCTACCTGCTGCGTTACAGGTTAAAAAACTTAGTGTTAGCTGATATACCTTCAGGGCTCCCTGGCCACTCAAGAAAATTTACCAAAATGTTGCACTGAAAAGAATGCTGCAATATCTAATAAAAACATCATTCCATCAAAGAACACAGTATGTCACAACACATTCTCTTAATTTCTATTCCACGAACATTTTATAGATGAATTGCTCAGAGTACAAATGTAGAGAATCACATGATGTTCATTATTGATTTAGGTATGATGTATTTCAAGTGTATATTCTTAAATCAGTACAAAACAGAAGATGATGTCTTCATTTAAATTAAAATGTAACAAATCTGATGTACTCTCACAATCCTTCAATATTCTGGGAGATTCATTCTCTCCTACATTGCTTTGGCTGTATAACATAATGAATGAAATGAGACTTAACCAAAAATTTCACTGTGAAGAGTTTGCTATCTTTTATTAAATTTTTATTGAATTTCAGCCACTAGAAAATAGGTTCATCTCTCCATCCTTTGAAATTAACTACAAACATTAAGCAAAACACAAAATCAATAACCAAATTTGCATTCTAGCTTCTTTTATGATTGCTACCACTACAGAAGATCTGTTAATATGTGACTCAGGTTGCTCATATCAATTTCTAAACACAAGCATTAAAAAACTGTCATCGTGAGCTATGATTTGTTCACCAATTTAGCTATCATTAGTGTTTAACACATACATCATTGTCTCACATTTGCATATGTAAGTTCAAGTAAGAAATCCAAATTTAAAAAAGAATATTTATTGTGATTGCATGTACATGTATTCATGTGTGTACAGGTATCACTGACTCCGTATCTCCGTAGCATGTGGCACCTCTGAGAACTGGGGACTAGACTAAGGGCAAGTGAAGCATCACAGAAGTAGGAAAGGTGACTGGAACGTGTGAAGCTAGCAGGAGTAAGGGTACAGCATGGGCTTTGGCTGCAAATGCAAGACATGTAAATCTGTAAATCTTTGTTTTCTCACATGCTTTTAAGATGAACATAAACAATACAGATAAAAGGCATAGACATACGTTGTGTAGTGAATTAAACACACAGCCTGTTCTGGAGATTTTAATCAATATATACATATATTGTAAACAATGCATTTAGAAAGTTTAAGAGCTGAAAACTAGAGAAGCCCATAGAAGCATATTATGCCACTGTTTTGTTCTGTGTTGTTTTATTCAGTCATTTAAAAAAACTTCCACCTTTGAATCTTTCATTTGAATCAAGACAAACACCCACAAATATTCACTCTAATAATAATTGATTTGAGTTAGGGCAGAATATATATAACCTTTTCAAAACCAACAGAATTCATTTTAAATGCATTTAAATTGCAGCTGTAACTATGAATTTACAACTAGCGTATCCATAATAATACTAGTGACTCTAATTTCATTGGGAGATTATTTTGACAAATATAAAATGAAATCAGTGGGAAAGAGAAACTCTTCCAATTAATTTAAAACTGATATTTGGTGTTAAATATCTACAGCATTTCTTTTGCAAACAGGCTATTGTTGACGTAGTAATCAATCTTTCAATTGATTTGTTTTGTCAATATATGGCATCTGAGTTAAAATCACAATATATGGAATTAACCAGATGAATCCTAGGTGTATTAAGGACTGGCTCACTATCATGTCAAGATGCAAATACGTGGAAGATACCAGTGGCCACAAACAGTAAAAATCTCTCAGGGAACCATTTCCAGTGTTAGTCAGTGTTTTGATTGATCAAACAAGTTACAAAGCATTTGCAAATCACAATGTCTACTGATGTGTGAAATAAATAAGACAAGTTAAAGTTACTTTAATCAACAGATCATAGGGAAATATATTTGTTTTAATATAGCTAGATGCAAAGTAGTAAACCTGGAAACAAAGTACACACTTTGTACTTAATACATAATAGGGATTGTCTTTGAAAACAGTGACTTTGGAAAGAACTTAAGGTCATTGAAGATAATTGCCTGAACAGGAATTCTCAGTGCAATGTGATGGTCAAAAGGGATGATACAACGTCTACAAGAGGAGGACTATCAAGTAGAAGTAGATGATGTTTGTGTGCATATCAATAAATTATTGTGGCAGTGCTGTGTTCAAATCTGATATTCACACTTCAAGAAGAATATGAAATATTGGAAAAGTGCTTTAGAATGAGAAAAGATGCCCTGAAACTTGAAGTTTAGAGGCTTCAGTTTAGTAATTTATACACTATGTGAACTGTTGGGAGATGACTTAATCATTTGACACAGATAGTTACAACGAAAAAAGTTGTCAGCTTCAAGCCTGAAATGTTTTAAGTTCTAGTTGCAAGTGTAATTGTTGTGTTCTGGAACAATTTATGTGTAATATTCAGGTCTTCACAATAGCCTTCAAGTTAGGACTGGACTGATTTATTAAAGACATTTTAATCCAGTTCTTAGAGGGGAGAGCTGACTCACACATGTAGCCATAGATTCTATGGCTTTGTCTGTATTAGCAAATAACATATACAGAGCTGGTTCTCCAATGGCTCAGCATTCGCCCCTGGATGCATGCTAGCAATTAAATGCTATGGGCAATGCCAAAACAGTGTTTGGCCTGTGCTCCAGCCCTTTTAGTTTCATCAGTGCAGCTGTACTCTGTATTTATTTATTTATTTATTTTTGATGGCAGAGATGCACGAGAAAACGTCTTGACTAATACCTCTCAGTTCACAAAATTCATAATTATGTATAGTGAGGTGAAATAAGAAATCCTAGTTTTATCACCTTGCTCACAGATGAATAGTCCTGTTCCCCTAAACCTTAACAAGCAACAAAGTTCATAAACTATAAGTCTTTGTAAGTTCTATAGCTACTATGCTACATAAAGTAGATAATGTTTCTACTGTGCCATAGATTTGGAAGCAGGTTTTGAGACTTCAAAAACAGTTTAATTCAACATTTCAAAAGAATGTTTTTACACAATAAGTGTGGAATCAGGAGAGGAATGCACAGGCAAGTTTGGTAGAACTGAGGACACTGAGATGCTGAATGTCATGATTAATAGGTTTCAAAACCAAAGAGAGAAGCAAACCAATAAATTCTATTATTGTAGGCTCATAGCTTGTGTTTGAATAAAATGCATTTCTTATTAAAAATGAGAAAGCTCCAAGGATGACTGAATTTTTGCTTCAACAAGGGCATCTGTGCCATATTTGAATCCACAGTTTGGCTTGCATTTCTTATATTGACCAGATATTCTTACTGTTGAAATTATGTGCCTGATCTGCACTGAATTGGCAATTTGCACCTGGTACTCAGATTTTTGTTCTAATGATATATCTCTTCATAGAGATCAAAGAACTTTTTTCTTCCCATGAAGTTATTCATGTGCTGTAGTGCATAGTTGTTCAGTTTTCTTTCTAAACAGCTAAAGCACAATGAACTACTGAAGTTTCACATAGTATGATGTTTTCTCAGGCCTTCACACCTTGGGATTCTTTACCTCTGCCAATTTTACCACTTTTTTTTTTCTAGCAAGACACAAGATGAATGCAAACATTGCAAGACTATAAAAAAAATTGTTTCTCTCACTGCACCTTTTTCATACTCCATAAATAAGTGCCAACATCTTTGTAGTGGGAACTACATTGGCTATAAAGGCAAAGATACAAGGCTTTACCTTGAACTTAAATATTTTTAGGTAGCATTTCATGAAAAAGAGCTATAGAAGAATGAGTGGAAGGAAAAAATAAAGAGAAGAGAATAGGAAAAAGAAGTAGTTGAAATTGAAATATAGATAGCATGAGATGAAACAGAAAAAGACCAGAATGATCACAAGAAGCCAAGTACAGCCCATCAAAACAGCAGCATATAAACTGATGTCATCAGGAGCTAGACGTCCTTCTTCACACTGATTTGGTTTTGTTCTGGCTGACTCCTTCATGCAGGTTCTTTCAAGCCTAGGTGAAAGAAGAAAATGCCGTATCCAAGCCTTATATTCCATGAGGAAAAGTGCTCTCCCTTATAGTTTGAGATCCCTAGATTCCTTTGGCCCCACAGTGCAGACATTAGGAAGGAATACTCCCAGCCCAAAAGACCTCACAGTCTAGAGTGTAATTGTACCATTAACAGGTGGATGAACACGGAGGAATAGAGGACAAGAAAGCAATGAAACAGCTCTGTTCTGTATGAAAATGGAGGTCAGGAAAACAGCTGTCTAGCAGTTGTGAGGGTTTTGTGTTTGTATTTTTTTGTTTCACTTTTAATCACAGTGAGCGTGGATATTTACATAATATTACTGCTTTATACAAAGTATAGTACATTGTTATACATGCACTTACAATTTATTTTTGGTAGTAAAAATAAATCTGATTACTTTAAACCTGGGCCCATGGAATTTTTCTTAAATTCATTGAAATCATTAAAGCAAGAGACACATTATGGCTTAATTTATATGTCAGTTGTTAATTATTATAGTCTTGTATCCTTTTATTAAAATCTACAGTTTATCACATTAAAGGAATCAATTGTAAATGATGCATAGTTCTTGGAATCACTTTCAATTTTATATGAACTTGGGTAGGCAGAATCTTAGAAGACTGGCATTAGAAGGCTTGGCCTTTTTCTTCCTTGGACTACTGTATTCTACTATACTGTGGAAACTAATCTATGTCCTTACTATTCTGATCTTTCACTACAAGCAGTAGTTGTAAATTCCTGCCTATTCTCTTGGGCCAGATCCTGTACTTGCCTTACCCTGTATTGACCTGGGTTTTTTTTTATTACTAAATGTATTCCAGCCAAAATAGGCAAAAAACATTATTAAAATGGCGCAATCTGCTGTCCTTTGCTAGGAACCATTGTGTGATCAACAAAAAAGGCAAGAAACTGGAAGTTTTCACTAAGGGGGGAAAAAAGTCTCTTCACTGAATCAGTTACAAAACAGCACTCCCCTATTGTATGGAGGGCGCCCAGTGCTTCTAAATATTCTCAGTATCCTATGAGACTCAATAGCAGCTCTACATCGCTCTAAAATGTTGTAATAAAAATTATCTAGCTCAAATGCTTGGCCAAAGTTTAGTTCTGAAGACAATAGTGTTAATACTTATTATTCAGTCTTTATTGCATTTTTTTCAATAACAGGTATCAGAGCTGTTTTATCTCTTTTACTGTGATCTTGTGATGATTGTAATAGAATCTTCTGATGTTATTGTGGTATTCACTGTATGATCTGTAACTGTTTTTTAAAAATAGTATTGACCTGCTTCAAGATTTGTATAAAAAGAAATTTAATCCCTGAGAGAAATAGGCCCACCTATTGACAGTGCCAAGAATATATCTCATCATACCACTGAATTTTTCTGTTGCTACTACAGCTACCATCCTTAATTTCTCCTAAGGTGCAACAGGTACACGGAGTAATTTTGTTTCATAGGAGTCTAAAATAGTACATCCTGTGCCTTGAGGTGGTTTTTGCAATTTTCTCCAGAAACATCTTTTCTACAGTGCCAAAAGTCTGAAGATCTGCAGCTATTTGCAATGATAGAATGTCTAGTAAGGTAAGCAGGATGATAATGTTTAGGATAAATGAAGAGAAAGATGAATATGGTGATCTATCTTTTTAGACTGAATGTGTTTATTTATTTATTTTTGAAATCTGAATTCCCTTGATTTTAGTTTTCTTTACTTGAAGGATTTATACCCCAAACTCTCATAAATGGAAGCCACCATTTAGAAAGATAGAATTTTATTTTTTAGTTTTTCAAAAAGACAAGCCTATGGATTGAATTACAGCATGTTACCCCAGTTTAATCAAAACAAACATATTAGCAATTAAATTTATTTCCTATTTTTCTGCAATGTTATATAGCTAAAGCCAACCAAATGAAATGTCATACCAATTTTGATGAAGCATATAACAGAGGAGATAATTACTTCCCTTTTCTTAATGCAATTTAGATCCATAAATAGGCATTTGTTCTGTGTGTAGAAAGTGAGCTGTCTGATAGAGAAAAGGAACAAATAAGAAAAAAGAATACTCAGTGACAAATACAGAGGAATAAAAGTAGATCGTTCAGATATTTTAGGAGCTGATTATTCATTATGCTGTAATACTATATACTACACTGCACCAGAATTTCTTTTCTGTTGGATTCAGGTCTTAATCACAGTTTAAGAACATTGCTCTCTTCTGGTTTTATATTTCAGATTGCAGCAAGCACTGTATGTTAAGATTTTTGCGAGGAAGTGTTTTTTGTCTCTAGTATCGAGTGGTTTTGGTTCTAGTATCAAAAACACTTAATAGAACAGAATGGAGAGGCTAACTCACATCTTAGTATTTATGTCATCGGTGTCTATAGACTCTACTCCTTCTAGCACTAAGTGCAACTAGTGGTACAAAGCATAGCACACTAATTGTCGTTCCAAGATGTTAAGCATAGCTAGGTTGGAAGCTTGGTAATTGCAGTGGTAACTGCTCACTTCCAGAACTAAATCTTGCTTCTCTTAAATTTGAACTATCGAAACTAAGACAATAGCAGTGAGAGCAGGTTCTTTGACAAGAGTTCCAGAAAGAAGTCAAATCCTGTAAAAGCAGGATTTTTCTGTGGTATGTTAACAATCTCAGGAAAAAGGGCAGAATTTTTGAAAAAGCAAAAAATTATATTCACTTTAAATAAAGTTTTGATTAATACTCACTGTTGATAATATTTTAATTTGGAAAATTTATTTGTTGCTACATTTTCAGTCCTCAGCAATTGCTTTCTCCTGTGAACCTGACTGTAAATTCAACAGGAGTTACCAGAATACATAAAGACATTCATGCCCAAGATGCAGAAATGCTTATTCCATGCTTTCTTTCTTTGAAAATCTTTATCTTCTATACAACAGGAAAAATATTTGTGATGACAATGGAACTTATTCTTAGGAAATCTTTTCCATAATTAACCCGCAAATATTTCAAAAATGTTCAAAAGCCATCCAGTACCTTACACACTGGCTGTTCGAATAACAGGGTGAGGTTTTCAGAAAGAAAAAACGCAATACATGTTCCCATAGTAATTCGGTATCTGTCTCAGACTTATGACGAAGTCAGCAGGTTGATGGGAGAGTTTTAGGATGGGATTGCTGTACAATTTTTCATTATGGATGGTAGTACAAATTGTTACTTCCAGCATTGCATACTGTCTGATTGCCTATTGGCATTAGTGGTGTAGGAACTTACCTTCTTGGTCAGAGAGCACATAAATTGCAGCTGCCTGAAAAAAAGTTCTGTGGTTAGAGCATGTAAAAATAGTGGGGTACTGCTTGTACTACCAGGTGCAAGAACAGAAACATTCCCCACTTAAAAAAAAAAAAAAAAAGAAAAAGAAAAGGGAATAGTAGATAGAAGAGAAAGAGCACACAGGAAAGAACAAAAACATTCCTTCTGCTAAATTCTTAAATATAATCTTCGGAAAATACAAGAGGTTATTCCAGCTCCTTTGTTGACTGAATTGTATGTTCTTCCTACAGAGAGTTCCTTAAAAAAGAACTGTTCATTGTTTTCCTGTGTACAGACACAGTATCTGTTGTTCACGGCTGTAATCATAGCATGCATAGTTTAAAATGTGGGACTGAGAGACAGGCTACATTTTTTTTTCTGGTTTGCTTGATGCTAAAATTCACATTCCTTATTTATTAGAGCTTCTTTGTGATTTACTAACCAAAATTCTGCCTTTAAACTAACTCATTGTGTATTATTTCTATTACTTTGGTCTGTTTCAAAAACATGGGACTGTATTTTTTAATGCCTTATATTGACGTGAGTTTTTTTGGGGGGAGGAGGGCTTACTGAAATAAGTTTGTGGAGATGAAGAATCTCTAAGTTCTCAGGGTCTGTTATTTTGCTGTTGTTGTTAAAACACTTCGTCAAACTTTGGACAGGTGCCGTCCTCTACAGCTTTATAAAGCTCATGGCTGTCACAGGATTTGCTTTTGTGAAAGGATCTCAAATGCTGTTAGCTCCCGGGATCTCAGTTTACTGGCTCTGCTAGACTACCTGCTACCCTCTGGCTCAGAAGTGTATAAAAATTCGAGATATGAATGCAAACTTAGATGTGTATTTACTTGGTTTGTGTTTTGGCACACTTTTTCCTTCTTTCTGAAAATGTATTGCTGTGCAGACAGTCGAAGGCTTACCTCTGAAGGAATCATTCTGACTCATTGGGCAAAGCTCATGTAGGTGAAATGTAATGTAACTTTTATGTTCTCCTCTCCTGATATTTTGTTTAATGGCCGTTATGTATAGCAATGGCCATTAACATCAGTATCTATCAGTGTTTTAATACAGAAGCACACTGAAACAGTATGTGCAGTTTCTGATGATCAGAGAAAGCTCTAGTTAAGTTTCTTTAGGTATATTCATAAACTGTAAAGCATTTTATTGCACAGCTGAAGACTACATTCTGACTTTATTAATGACTTGAAAAAAATTATTTTTATTGTTCTGTGGCAGCAATTCTCAATTTTGCTGACTCCATTTGTAGGATTATGGTCAGATTAACATTTGCTACAGCAGTGGAATGTGTTGCTCTTTGAATTTGTGTACAAGAGCTCTTGTCAAGTTTTTGGAAAGTTGTTATGTAAACAATTTTGCTTGTACATTGTCAGGACAGTGAGTGTATGGTAAAACTCCTCTTGACAACCGATCATTTAGGTGTTTGCCAATAGTCTCAGCTGTATGCCTCTGCGCTTTTGTGTTCATTTTAATGAAGAGAAAAAGAAATGTAAATGAATTTTTTAATTTAAAATCCACCTGTCTTGGACATTGTTATTTACAGCCTCAAATAACTTTCACAACTCAAGTTTCACATTATGACGTTAAAAGAACAGGCAATTAATGCTGTGCGGCTACAGCTAGGAATATAGTGTTATGCATGTTCTCCATAAACCAAGATTTTATCCATAATAGTTCTGAAGAGGTGAGAACAGAACTCAGCTCATCCTTTCAAGTAGCTCCTCTTGGATACGCTGAAGGAGAAAAGCTATAAAGTCTGGTCTCTGAGCTGAAATCAATTGTCCTTGCCACAGACAGTCTTAGAGCCTGTTTTCTATTAAGAAAATGTGTTGTATGTTAAGCGTGGTCTCTTCAGAATTTCTCACATTTAGGAACAAGGCCTATCCATTCATTTTTTTTTCATACAAAAAAAAATATTTTGCTATATTAATAGACTTTTTAATT
Organism: Penelope pileata; assembly: GCA_013396635.1. Classification (NCBI taxonomy): domain Eukaryota; kingdom Metazoa; phylum Chordata; class Aves; order Galliformes; family Cracidae; genus Penelope; species Penelope pileata. The sequence goes on along the minus strand of WBMW01003711.1, from coordinate 88,383 downwards.
GTTTGATTACTAGAAAGGCTAAAAAATGTTACCACTGGAGAAGCATCCCGGGCCTCAAGTGGAGTTTTGTTGATTTAAATGGAGGCAAGAGCCTGTCTGAGTCTGCTGCATAGAATACAGATAGAGTACAGAAATACAGAAGGATACAGAGAACTAATGGGGGTAAAAAAAGAGCAGAGCACAAAAGGAGGCAGGATGAGAACACAGCATAGATGACTTGTTATAACTTTCTGTGAAACTGCTCCACGGTGAGGTGTGGTTTCTAGACCTTGGACTGGCCACATTTGAAGAGAGTTTCTATCTAAGTAAAGCACACAGCTTGCAATTATTTCTCACGTGAAGGTCATACTATATCATAACAGTGAGTTGATGCTCCATTCCATTATGTATTATGAGCTTCAAAGTAAAAAGGATTAACCTTGAACTACAGATGGCAAGACCACAAGCTAAACTATGTTCATGTGTCAAGTATTTGTGAGCTCATGCATGCTTTCATAACAGCACATCAGCGTCTGGTACCAAGGAATTGCATTCCATGTGTACTGTTCAAGATCCGCTGATAGGAACTAGGACTCAGCAGCAAGAGCCAATCCCCAATGCAGATTTCTCAAGGAAAGAGAAAAAAAAAAGGAAAAGAAAAGTAATTCTCATTTTTGTGAAATTAAGTTATGAAAACTTATGGACATGTTTTATAAATGTTAATCCTTTTAATTTTTTCCCTTTTTCTTTGTCCTCTTGATCTTTGCCATTTTCCATTTCTCTAGGATTGTAAACGATCATTAGCAAGTCAAACCACTGTGATTATTTTCATATCTGATAGGCACTAATAACTGACCAGAAGTCTGTGGCTGATTCTGAGCAGGCAATCTTCACCATAAACCGGATCATTTTGCAATAGACAGAACAAACAGAGGTGAAAAACATATTGAAGAATTTAGTAGAATTAAACAGGCCAACATGAGCAAAGTTTTTAATGGTTATGCCATTGCATTAAAGCAAATTTTGACTACCTGAAATGAAATTGTTTGCACTAACATAAATAATTGTTCACAAGGATTTAGAAAAAATATATACTGTGGAAAAATTATTGGTGATTAACATCTAGATTATTCAGTTTTAAGAATTACAAAATGCCGTTTTACCTGATGGTAATGCCCTGATAGTGTGTCTGTATTTAGTACATATCATCACTATAAAGAAAAGATTACTTTATTCAACAGCCTTAAACATTTTATTTCTCAAAGCATTGGAGTTTTCTGTAAGTATGGCCTCAGCTTTGAACTTCCTGCCATTTTAGTACCTGAGATAATTGCTACATCCCCAAAATGTTTTTAAAGCTTACATTAGAGAAGTATACTCTCAGCTTTAACTCCACGTAATATAGCTTTCCTGGCTGGGAATTAAGACAACTACTTCCAGGGTTATGTTGGTGGTAACAAGAATTTCTGTTTGTAAATTCATTCTTTCACAGCACCTGAGAATGTATGTGTTACTTCTACCATCAATGTCAATGGGAAGTTTTTAATTCATTTGGAACATCTGTAAGATACACTTTGTAATAAATATCCATTACTTCCCATTTTGCATGTCAGCATTTTTGTTGTTTTGCTTTTTTTTTCCTCATAGCATCAGTGAAAAAGTTACATCAGAACATATATTAGCTTTTAAACTTCCATAAATCTCTCCTTATGTTAGTCTTGGTATCCAACAGGAGTGGTAAAATCTGTCAGTTTGTTGTGACTGCCAAGTAATATTTGGGCTTCAAAATGGGGACTTCATTGGACAAATGTAGGTGCAAATTTGTATAATTAAACAACTACAGTTGTAGCTAGATACCTGTCTCAATCTGACTCCCAGAACTGATTCATTCATAGAAATAAATCAAGATTTAAGTTTCAGCTGAAAAACACAGCAATCAATTTTATAGGTGCTTTTATATCGTGATTTAACACTGAATGGACATTGTTTTCTTTACTGTATAAAACAGTCAATAAAGGCTTCTAAAACACAGTCATCAGGGAATCCATTCAGTTCCCCGAATGAAATCCATTCAGTGGAATAATTTGTACCATATTGAAAAAGAAGAAATAAAATAGTTTAAAATCAAAAACCTGCAATTGTGTCTATTGTGAACAAAGGAATGGGTAAGAAACTACATTACAGGTACTTTGTATATTTTCATTTAAAAAAATGTTTGATTTTAACATGAAGTAGGCATCCTATATAATCATTAGGTGTAGTATGCACATATTAAAGCACTTGATAAACGCCTTGCTTTCCAGTAGCTGACAGACAATAAGAGCATTTGTTTCACAAAGCAGTAAGACAAGCTATTTCTGAGCAACCTAGTTCGGGTAGCAGGAGCAGTACAGTCAAATAAACATGCTGCAGGAAGCTCATTCTGCTGGAGAGAGAGTCTTAGGCAAAGTGCCATGCCATCTTGTAGAATTCAGGTGTCTTCACACTGGACTTTGGGATACTACGTGTTTACTGCCATGCATACTAGGTGCTCAAAAAAGGTAGGGGTTCTTGACACAGCAGCAAGACTGAGCATCAATGCAGAACATTACTATTTACATGAATATACTTAAACAGTAGCAGTATGCTTCTGCTTGTATGAAAATAGTCAATTTTGCCGTTGAGTCAGCAGGTACTCTGAAATTAACTATGAAGTGAAATTTGACTTCTATTGCTTGTTTCTTCTCCGAAAATCAGCTGTTGCTTTAATTTTCAAGCCTTCTGAATAACACTTAAGTGATTGTCCAAATCTTGAGGCAGCCTCAGAAGTCTGTCTGCTCTGTGGATTCTTGACATATTTATAGTCTCTTAACATTCACTGCTATCACACGGTACTGCTCCAGCAATGTTAGCGATGAAGGGAATGCTTGCATATGCTGGCTCTTGGCATTCCTGACGCGATGGTGTCTCCATGTCCTGAGCAAAGCCAGAGGAGATGGTGACAAAACATCTTGTGGCCTCCCTGCACTAAGCTTCGCACCACTGTACACTGACAGAGTGGCAGACCTTATGAAAGTGCTATGTAGTCAAGGCTTCAATATTCTCTTATCAGAGAATTCAAACCTTGCTAGGTGTTTAAGCTAAGCTAGGCGGAGCCAGGATATGACCAACACTTACCCGTCCAGGTATTCTGCAAGTGGATGCTTTCTAACTTTTTATTTTTACTAGGAACCAAAAGCCTCAAACATTATGGGTTTCACTGGGGGGAAAAAAAATAAAAAAAGAAAAGAAAGAAAAAAAGAAAGAGGTCAGAAGAGGCTCTGAGCAAATCTTTTATTCCAGCAGTCAGTGACCCCATTGTTTTTCAAGGCATATTACAGCTGACAACAGAGCTGCGTTAGTACAAGAGAGAAAATACCAGCCCATCTGGGCATTTCCCTGCAGTGCTGGCTACTTCACCCTGCCCCTCTGCAGCCTGGAAGTCTCTGGCAGTGAGATTTACAGGTCTGGATCTTCATCTGTGCCAGGGAGCAGGGGGAGCAGAGCAGGTCCCTAAGGGGGACAAGCCAGCAGTGGGGCACAGCCCCACACAGGGCTCAAACACAGCAGGCAGACCTGGAAACGAGGGCTGTCCTACAATCCCAGCCAGAAGCAAAGCTCTGCACAACACATCAACAGCATAGCCCAGTCCTGAGCTTAAATGGGTCCCCCTAGCCCCTGGGCAGGGTGTGGGTGGAGGCCCAGGTGAGGATGGCTAGGGGTGCTTGTAGCACACCTACAGCCCTGGCAATCTCAGACCTTGCTGAAGTGGCTTAGATGTAACATAAAACAGAGAATGTGTAGTATAATATTATTTTGAAAGTCCTATTGCTTGTATTGTTAGTGCATTCCTATTTATTGTTACTGTCAGGTGCTTCCAGTTGCCTTCATTTGTCTAATTTAATTTAACATGGAAATTCCAGTAATCTTGCTTCCGCTACAGTAGCAGGCAAGTCAACTGAGGAAACGTAGTAGGTCATATAGTAGGTAGAGCCTGTTGCCGTTTATTTACTTTAATATGTTTGTTCCCTGTATCATTTTATGATATCAAATGAAGTTTAACTAAAAAGGGTGTTTATTTACCTTGTTTCCATATAAAAGGCAGTGAAAAATGGCTAATATAGATAAGCAAAAATAAGAAATTTTGAATTAAGTATTGGCTTTGCATCAACTTGGTCCATATGTAATTCTGTTTTGATACACATGATGTCCCATATTTAAGCCGTGTATTAAAATTATCTGTAACTTTTCCTTGGTCTTTCCTGATGGTCCTAGCCTCCTCATTTTTTTTTCCTTGTCTTTTTTTTTCTTTTTTTTTCAGAATTTCAAAATGATGTAAGTATTCATGGGGAGGAAGTATCTTCTCAGACTTTATTTCTGCTTATTTTTTATACTGAATTTGTCTTAGACTAATGTATATATTGAGTCAGAAGCAATGATTATAGCTATCTAGTATGACTTGCATAGAGTTCTATATTTACACCTTGATTTCAAGAACTTACTATATTGTAATATATTTCCTGTGCAATGGGCACTTTCACAATTTCAAATTTCTTCTTTTGAAATGCAAAAGGGCCATAACAACTGAGATGTTCTTTGTTTTGTGGTGTGACAGCTGTGTATGGCTGTCCAGAATGTGGCTTGCCTGTCACCTTGCTGTTGCCACTGCTGAAATGCACTATTCACCACCTCACTGTGCTCACACCCACTGCTTGATCTCCATCAATGTTCACCAAGTGTGGATGAATGTCAGTGGGTGCCATTTTTTCTGCGTGAGGGAATTCAATTCCACACCTTTGCTTCATTCGCACTTCCATGTCAGAGGCCATTGTGTCAGGCTGCCCCTCTGCTGCCATCTGTCACACGGCAACAACATGGAATGGAATATTGGTGGGAAGGTTCAACCTCTACTGCCATATCACCAACATCCACCTCTGAAGTTGTGGGCCAACATAATAAAGTAGGAGGCATTACTTTCAGAGCAGCCCTCATAGATATATGCCCTGTTACATTTTTGTTTTACAACGAAACAGCAAGTAGAATTGACAATTGCCTAATATGGTTACCTGCAGAAAGTCAGACCGCGGCTTTTACTGAAGGAGGATGTCAAAGCTCTGCGTTCCATACGGATATCACCTGAAAGAATTGTGATTTCATCAACACAGCTGCTAGGGTTGTGATGACTTCTGGGAGTAACTTCTTTTTTTTTTGATGAACATTCTTATAGGAATTTTTCATTTGTTGTCTTCTGTATTTTTTCCTGACATCATGACTTTAAATATGAGCACAATTTAAAAGACAGTGGGAATTTCTGACAAACTGTTTTTACTTGTGTTAGCGGAGCACCTTTTCTCTAGAATTAGCATTGTTGCAAGCCAACTGTTTGCTGAAGATCCAGATATAACTTTAACTTATTCTGTAGTTACGTGGCTGATATTTTAGTCTAGAATGTGTTTGTCTTTTAAAGCTGACCTTTATACATACACAGATAAGAGAAAGGTTTTCTGGATTCCACTTTGCAGGACAGATTAGGGAAGAAAGGAAATGGTTATAAAAATGGAGACAAGGAGTTACTGAATGTTATTTGATATAAAATATTAGTATGCCAAATAAATATGATGACATACATAAAAATGGCATGATAAAATCCTTCATGCTATGCTATATTTAATGTCATCTTGGGCTGTGTAGTTGCTTCCTGAACTAACATAAATCTGTACAGAGATAAATATGTACAAAGGCAAAAAGCCTCTGTACTCCGTATTCCTTATTTTGCAGTGAATCTTTGATTTTTGATGGCCAAATCTGCTATTTTGAATATAATTTTTAAAAATATTGTAAAATGAAGTTTGATTTTTATTTCAGCACTAGAGTTCATTTCAAACCACTTTGATTAGCATCTTTCAGTAAGTGTTTTGTGAGTGCAAGAGGATGAGAAAAGGAAATGTTACCTTTCCAGTTCAAAGAGATACAATTTTTCTGTGAGAAGGTTTAAGTATATACCAGCAATCCATGTTAGTTTTCATGGGACTTTTTTTGAGATTTCTTTTTGGACTGTGGAGTAAAAGATGTGGAAGGCAGACTCAAGCACTTTGCAAGTTCATTTCCTTGATAAGGCAGTGGGATAAATATCATACACATTCTTCTCATATCCTTCACTTATAAAAATAGTCTTGATGAATTTAATGCAAGTAGTAAATAATGAAACGTGAAGCATTTAACAGAAATTGATGAGGAGATTTGCATTTTTTAACATCGTTTTAGGTAAGAATTTTTTGTTCAATTCTAGCAAATAAATGTCACTGGCTGATTAATAATAATGTTATCTTAAAGTAGTTGTAGAAAGGGAGCTTCTCATGGAAAAGAGACAGACCTGCCTTAAATGCTATTATTTTATGTAAGACTGCTACAAGGCTGTAAAATACAAATCCGTTGCTAAAGAGTTAAACATATAATTATACCTTTTTTTTTGCATTTCATTTGTATGTAGTTTTGCAAAGTACAAAGAATGATATAGATAAAAAAGATGTAAACTGATGTAATAAACTAATAAAATATATACTGTATCAATAAATGTACATATTCAAATTCATATTTAGCTATGAAATTGGAAAGTTGAGCTCTAACTCCTGAGAGGGCATGGGCATGCAAGAAAGTAATGTGATGTTAAATACAAACCACATACTAGAAAAATGACTACGTGTATTCTAAACTCCTGCAAAGCTTTTGTGTTCCTATGAAATACCACAATGGATTTTAAACAACTTTCAATTGAAAAAAAGAAAAAAAAACTCATTTAAAAGAATTAGAAATCCTCATCTAGAAGAGGAAAGAAATGTTAATATTCAGTCCATATCTGAGGAGTGGTTCATTTCATTCCTTTCCTGGAACATTCCTTCTGAACTCTCAGCAACCTTAACGCTTGCGCTGCTTGCATCTGTTGCTAAGACAGTATGAAGTCTAGCTTTTTTTTCCCTTTTCTCCTTGACTCCCTTACAATACAGAAAGGAACCATAATTTATCCATATAAAATGGCTCTGCTTTAATATCTATTGCATGTGAATAGTCTTGTATCTCAACAAAATTTAATTAATTTTGAGCACTTCTTTAGCTGAGCAGTAGCCTTCATTGACTCATTGAAGAGCTGTGTAGTTTGCCCCTTGCTACCTCCAGTTGCTGTTAACCTCCTACAGTCCATTTATTTAAATTGGCTGTTCTGAATGACATTGCCCTAACTTTTCTTCACCACTGTCAAAAGAGACTTGTAAGCTCGCCTCCCTCAGTAGCAATTTCTTCATCAGTTTCTTTACAGAACCATCTTTATCCCCAGTTGAAATCTGTGAGAGCGTTACATGAGAAGGAGTCAAAGCTGGCCTCTGGGGAACTGGAATTGAGGTTGAAGGTCTCACATTAAAAAAGTCATTTATTTCTGGTTTAGTTTTGCTCTTAGGCATTATTCACAGCTTAGCTCTATCTTCAAACAAAAGGAGCAGTGGCCCCACTAAAAGAAGAAAATCTGAAGCTATTGAATGTGCTTAGGATTAGTAAATATTACCTCAAGCTTTCAGGAGCCAATCCACAGTACGTCTCTAAAGCAAGAGAGCCTCTGCCTTTCACTACTGTCTCCTTATTGTTTCCATACCATCTTCATTTTCTTCTTACCAGACAAGGCATTTTTAATATTTTTTCAAGGCATATGTGCTTTCTTGCAGGTACTAACTGATATAAAATACAAATGTTTACGATGAAATGCAGAATAATTGTTTCCATACTTCATAGTTCTGGGCTAGACATGAAGCTTCAGTGTGCATTTTAACATACCTGTTTTCTGACTGCAAAAATGTTCCGGAACAGATTTGCAAAAATCACCTGCTTAAGTTTTGATTGATCTCGCAGAACATCTTTCTTTTTGTATGCTTTTCATTATGGGGATGCCAGTGTATTGGCTTTATCATTTTCAGTGTTAGTGTCAGATTTTGTGCTTATCTAACATACAACTGAATTTATTTAAGTGAGGACTATTTGTTATATAAGTAGGACACGGTGCATTCCTCATCGGCAAAAATGTTTTGATATGAAGAGTAAATGTATACCTAAAGAAGGAGCATGTAATACCCACTGAGTTCAAAGAGAATTGTTTCCATTCATTCTGAAGTAAATGTGACCCAAAGAATTTAAGCTGTCAAGATAGCCAACAGTTAAAGTGAACATAGCTGATATTCTGTGACATTTTTGTCATTATTTTTCACTTTATTTTCAGTTACAAGTAAAACAAACATGATAGAAACATCAAACAAATAAATATAAAATTCTGCCATTTATTATAGTCCTCTGCTTTATAATGAAAAATAAAAACGCTTGCTTTAGTTCAGTTAAGCAAAAGATGATTAAACATTTTAAGTGTAAATTCAGCAATTTAGTAACTAACCCTGATTCAGGATAAAATAGCCTTCTCGCACTTATCTCAATAGAAACATCTATCCTCATATAACCTCAGCATAAGGTTATCAGCCTCTTTCTTTATTTGGTGTACGAGAATGTGTGTGCAGATACAAATAACAGAGTAAGCTGTGCACCTGCAGATTCGTGTTTGCCAGTCATGGTCTCTGCAGTCAATACCAGCATCACCATGGCTGGCCCCAGAGTTTTATGCTTTCTTCTGACGAATAACGGGGAAGTGTCTGCACTGGGACACTGGGACCAGGCAAGCTGGGAGGGAAAGACAGTTCAGAGGGAAGCAAAAGCAGTAATTTGGATCACAGGGTGAGTATAGCTGGACCTCTCTCTCAACTGGGTTCCACTGACTTATGTTGATATAACCGAGTAAATTTTTTTGTTTTATTTTTTGCTGCCTGTTGACAGTCATCAATGCTTGTTGAACGTTTGTGGAGACCAAACAGTGGCTGTGAGCACAGTGAGAGATGGGTGGTGCGTTTCAGCAGCAGCAACAGAGGGTCACCTCCACTGGTGCAGATTTTTATAATCACAGCATGCAGGCTCTTGTTCATGGCTGGCGAAAACGCTTAGCTAATGGTGGTGACTGTGTTGAAAAATAGTGTCTTGTAGCTGAGAATTTGTTCTATCAAATGATGTTATTGTGCTCTTTGTATCTGTTGTAGTTTCCAAGGAAATAAGTAGGAGGCATTACTTTTGGAGCAATTTATGTATTTAGTATGCAGACTTAGTGTTCACGTGCTTGCTAGATCAGTGTTTAAATGTCTATGCAATTTAAGCAGAAAAAAAGTTGTTTTACCACATTAGCTCTGCAGTATTGAAAGCTTCTCCTTTATAATATCTTCATTTGTATTTCTGCATTTGAGTTCCTCAGGTGAAATTACACTGTAAAAATAGAGCATCCCATTTCTGGGAAAAAGAAAAGAGAGCAAAACCGAGCAAGTTGTATTTTTTGTCACATTTTCTCAAGGCTTTTTTTCTCCTATTTTGAAAGTTGTCAACCTAGGCCTTGTTTATCCAGAGGGTTAGCCAAAGCATTGCAGGCATCTTTCCAGTGTGTTTGTCAGGAAAGGATATTTTTTAAAAAAAATCTAAATTTTAATTGAAAAAAAAATTTCACAAATAAATTTCCCTTTTACTCCTCCAGTAAAGCAAATAACTCTCAGAGTACAGTTTCTACAGTTACTCTCAGAAGTTTTGATGATACCGGATAACCTGGTATCACAGTTTCTTTTGTTAAAGCATCAAAGAAAAGCTTTGAAAAATACTAGCCTCTGTTTGAATTTCTTGTCCCTGTCACTTGCAGTTTTAATGTCACTGTAAAGTACTACAATTTTCCTTCTATCTGGCTCACAGAGACAAACTTTCATTCTGTTTCTTCCTCCGGTAATCCAGTAGGGTCATGTGTTTCTTCTTGTACAGAGCCAACAACTTTGTGCTGTACACAGGAATGATCAAGTTGGCTCCAGAAGGATCTTATGGGCCAGTTTTGTGTATTTTATAAATAGACTTGCAGTGTCACAGTAGTTGATGTCTAGCGTAGATATGGGCTGCTTCCAAAATGGGAATTCCTTTACTACCGCCTGCCCTTTGTCCCAGACACCAGCAATCCATTCTCCATTCCAACCACGTTGCTGGTGCCAGCTCATGGGGCCATGCGCGGAGTCAGGTTAAAGCAAATGCTGGGATTATAGCTAACAGTTCTCGTGGTATGAGTTTCTTGTACTGAAGGGGAATACCAGGATTTGTTCCCTGATGAAAATCCTGATGATAAATGATAAAATGATAAAATCCTGATGAGATTAGTCTTTAGTTTTATTAGGAATTTTTGTACTAATTGGCAGATAAGTGATTATTGCTTAGATGTGACACAGCTACAGCATTACTTTAGTAGAATGTAGAAGTATGAAGTACAGTTTTGACTTATAAATTAACAAATGGAAAAATGATTGTTTGTGAATGGCTTAGGTATGACTAGTTTTAACAGGTCAACTTGTCTCATTTCAACGTACAATAGCATGAACAAAACTTAATGCCATTCTTAAGCATCCTTACCAGACAGTGGGATGCAAGGCATGGATATCATTACCAAACCATTTTCTAACATTTGCTGCTCATTGTGTCACGGGAACTTGGGCTCAGTTCTCTCTTTTATTCCGAGCCTGCATGTTACGTGTAAAGGAAGGTGACTGAACGTTACCTGAAGAGTGTGTTGCTTGCAGTCTGTTCTGCTGTCTCTTCTCTGATGTGTTCGTAGCTGATCCAGGCAGATGAATTAAATACTAGATTCAGAGCTTTTCCTACTCACAAATAACTCTCTTGAAAGGCAGTCAGTGTTAATTTACAGATGATTCAGTGACAGTTCATTGAGAACCAAAAGTTGTCTTCTGTGTCGTAGAAAGGGATGCCCTGGCAGCTAAGCTAGTTTGAAGAAAGGAGACATCACTTTCACCATACTGTTATGCTGTACCAAAATGTTTCATCTGAATCCATTCAGTGGATTCAGTACAAATTGTTTCCAGATCACCAGACTATAGCTTTTAAGTCAGCTGTATTGTCAAAAGCAGAAACTAGCCTGACTTAGTCACTGTGTTCAGCTAATGAAATTATTACAATGTCAGAAATTGAAAGTTGTGGTTAGTATTTGAAGTCTTATTGATGACTTTGAAATAGTTTTATTCTATTACTCATTATTAAAATTTAATAATGAGTCCATTCAGAAACTAGTTTTCCAAAGTTGCATATCTATCAACTTTTTGAAAATATTTTTAAAGATTTCCTTTATCTGCTCTAATTTCTCTTCCTACCTTCGATTAGTGCTCCTCATGCAACTTCTTGGCATTGTCTCCTGTTGCTGAAGCTGCACCCCTTCAGTGTGTACCGCTGATTATTTTATGTTGCCGTTTCTAAAGATGCATCACAAATTAACACCTTGATGTTTTACTGGGAGGAAGACTGTGTCTCAAAAAGCAAAAGGCATAGCTGCATTGTCCAATTTGGTTTCTGTTCACAACTAAATACCATAAACTACACAGCCCTGCAGAACACACAGATGATCAGATGCAGAGCTAGTTCTCCAGATAGGTAATTCTGTAGCTCCATTTCTGCCTCAGTATTTTGTTCCTTGCATATTTAGCTTTTGATGACTAACTCTGACACAAGTACAATCGACCTAAGCCAGTAATCTTTTTTTTATGTTGGTAGTCTTTAATCATAAAAGTAGTCCTTTGCGACCAGTCACTCTGAAGACACCACTTATTCAATTCTGTGTGGTACACAACATGAAATTCAGGATATGAGATTTCAATTAAAGTTTGCAGTGCATATCAGGCCAAGTTACCCCCTCCACCTCAGAGTGCAAATCTTCTTTTTCTGCTAGAAGTCATTGTACCATGGCAGTAGTAAAAAGGTGAAATTTCAGAGAAAGTGCAGTTGGTGTATTTGCCACATCCCTGCACGCATCTTGGGAAAGACATCAACAGCTGTAGTTGGGACTTAATCACATACTGGCAGCTATGGAAATGCACTGAAGTAATGCATCTTTTGGTACTCTGTTCACACACTGTCCCAGATTGATACTAATAATTTTTCAGCTGCAGAAGCACCCTTCAGACTTGATAATCAAGGAAAGTTGTTGCAGTTTTACGTGTTTTCATTTCTATCCAGCTGCCTTTCTGCAATTAGTCACAGTGGGGAATAGTCTAAAATCCAGTAACGATGAAAACAATCTGGGGTAATTGTGGACAATAAATAAATTTCCAATGTACTGTAGAGCACAAAAATTGCTGATTTGACTTGTGTAGGCAAAGCCTTTAAAGAGCTAAGAAAGTCATAGTCCCTCATGTATGGATCTGGTGTTGCTATTTCTGGGATGTCTCTGAAACCCCATCTGATCATTGGTAAATTCAGATTACCTGAAAAAAATATATATATCTGAATGCAGGCCATTTAAAGAGAGCAATAACAATTCTTAGAATCTGGAAGAACTGGTATATGAAGAAAGATTATATGGATTTTTTTGAAAAGGCAGGACTTAGAAATATTCAATTTCCATACACATCAAGGAAAAATAAAGATGTGGATCGGTACCATAGGATAATGAGTAAAAGGATGAAATTTTTTAGAAGGATACACTGGACTGAAATTAGGGACTACTCTCTGATGTTCTGATACTGCAATTTGCAGTATCAGAAGAGATACAAATCACTTAGGACTTCCAAAACCAGACAGGATAAACTGGAAAACAGAAAAGGACTATTTATGTCACTGAGGAGAATTGAACAAATGAACAGCCCAGCCCCTTCTCTATCCTTGCTTTTATTATTATATTTTATATAAAGATGCTTATTTAGATGCTTATTTAAATGCTTCAACAACCCTATATGATCTTCAAAGCATCTATTATTATAAAATAAATTGGTTTAGCAGGGAACACAGCAACAAATATGTTTTAAAGGAAAGATAAAACATTTGACTGAGAACTGGTCACGTTAACAGAAAAACCTCAAGAAGGGAGCCGATAATGGCACGTGGGAATGGCACAAAGATGCACCAGGGAAGGCTCAGACTGGACATTAGGAAAAATTTTTTACTGAGGGGACAGGCTTCCTGGAGAGTTTGATGCTCCATACCTGTCACTGTTCAAGAAACATTTGGACAATGCCCTCACTAATATGCTTTTAACTATTGGTTAGCCCTAAAGTAGTCATGCTATTGGACTTGATCTTTGTGTAGGTCTCTTCCAACTGAATTATTCTATTCTATTCAGATATTTCCATTAACATTGTAGGCTAGTAGCAACAGATGGTTTTTATAGTACCATGGAATTTAATTGAACTTCATGCCGCTTACAATAAAACCATATTTTTCATTTTGATCTTCAGAGAAGTCGGCTCTGTAATTTCTGAAGACTGTCATTGCTGTAACATTTAAGATCACTGAGATTTGCAGAGGGTTTCTCTTCCCACAGGCTTTAGCTATATTTGTCAACTCAATAAAGACTGTACAGTGAAATCTGAGCAGTACTGATCCCATATATCTCCTGCTGACATCAGTAGGAGCTTAACACCTATCAGCATCAAAGAGTTTGTTACTGCAGCTGACTCTCCGTAATGCAAAACAATTAAAAATAATAGCAATTGGAACAAAACACAAATGATCCAATAGAATCTGAGAAAGCTTTTGAGGATACTCTAGTAATTGAGAATAAATTTAGTTTTACAGTTCTGCATTTCAGTTGTAACCAGACAGTATCAGAAAAATTTACCATGCAGAATGAAATTAAGATCCAAAGCTGAAATCAATTGTATAGTGATGAGAATTTGTGAAGACTGGCTGTGACTATATCAAAATTAATGAAAATTTAACCTAAAGTTACATGGTGATAGGAAACAGCATAATTTCTTCCATCAGAAATTATTTTCATATTTAAATGATGTGAATCAATGTTAAATAGTTACTTTCTCTGTCCACCACCATATTTATTGTACTCTGATACAGCAATGGTCAGCAGTGCTTTACACACTGGAGATCCCGATTCATAACTGAAGCTCCAATAAAATAAGTAGCACTGCTTACATTGTTAAGACTTTAGTCCCCAAATATGCATTTTCAAGGATTGCAGTCTTACCTGTATATTTGTCAGATCTTGGTTCTTTCTGCAATATTACCTCTCATCAGTAGCAAGAGGCTTTATTAGTGTGCTATGGTGTGCTTATTGTCTTTATGAGTGGTCTGGATTTGCTCGGGGTGAAGCTGACTGAATGTCACCCTCCCTTCTAAAAGTTGGTTGCAAGGCTTGACATATTTGCACTTACTTGTGCCTGGAATCATTTTAGCTAGGGCTTTATTCTAGTCCTGTACTATGCTTTGATATCTTTTCAGCTGGACCTATACAGAAGTCCTACATTTAATTGTACTTTCAGAAGAGTAGAAGGTTTCAGAAGCCCTGCAGTTAAGAAATCATAAGAGAGCCATTTTCTGGACATGATAAAGGTGTTGTTAAACCTGACTGTAACTAGAAGTGAAGTTGCAATACTGCATTACAGCCAAAGTATGAAAATGAATCCCAGGAAGTTCAAGAACAAAGATCAGATCTCTAAGCTATGAAGGAATGAATAGGATGTTACCACAAGGCCTAAACATCAACTCGCTCTTTGCTTTGAAAGCCACTGCAGAGATTAAAAAAGCATGGATTCTAGGACTGACAATAACTCAGTAGTCAAGAGGCTTTTACAATGTATAGTATCCAATGTATAATATCAGCCAAGGTCCATCTGAAATGGGCTGTGTCTCAGTCTTACTGCCAGCTAGCCTTTTAGTCTCTAAAACATTCACACTGCGTCACTGCAGAGAAAATCACTGAAGTATGAGCTGGCACATGAACTTTTGAAGTTCAGTTCCTTGATTCCCAGTAATGGACACTATTTTTCTTTCTCAGAAAGAGAATCTCTCTTTTCTATCACTATCTTGTCATGGTCAGCCTTCCATGCCAACTGTATGAAATTTTACAAGAGTGAGTGCCAGATTCTGCACTTGGGTTGGGGCCTGGCTATATTTACAGACTGGGGGACAAGTGGCTGCAGAACAGCCCCATGAAAAGGGATCTGGAGGTTCTGGTTGATGTCAAGGTGAACATGAGTCAACAGTGAGTTGTCAGCAGTGTGACAGCCAAAAAAGTGCCCTGGGGTGCACAAGGCCCATCACAGCCAGTTGGGCAAGGGAAGGGATTGTCCTATTCTGCTCTGTGCTGGTGCAGCCTCACCTCGAGCACTGTGTGCAGGTTTGGATGCCACAATTTAAGAAGGACATAAAGCTATTAGAGAGCATCCAAAGAAGGGCTACAAAGATGGTGAAGGGTCTAGAGGGCAAGATGTATAAGAAGCAGCTGAGGTCCCTTGGTTTGTTCAGCCCAGAGCAGAGGAGGCTGAGGGGAGGCCTCATGGCAGCCTACAGCTTCCTCACGAGGGAGTGGAGGGGCAGCGCTGATCTCTGCTCTCTGGTAACAGCAACAGGGCCCAAGGGAATGGCATGGAGCTGTGTCAGGGGAGGGTCAGGTTGGGTGTTAGGAAAAGGTTCTTCACTAGAGGGTGATTGTGCTCTGGAACAGGCTCCTCAGAGCAAGTCAAGAAGCATTTGAACAGTGCTTGCAGACATACGGTTTGGTTTTTGGTTGATCCTGTTTGGAGTCAGGAGTTGGACTCGATCCTTGTGGGTCCCTTCTAACTCAGGATGTTCTATGATTCTATGAACTCTGTAGCATAGACAAATGTTTTGTTCATATAGTTTGTAAGCTATAGTTTGTAAGCTATAGTTCATAGCTTACAAACATAAAAAGTTGAACTGGAAGATAATCCATTGCATTTTTTAATTGTAATCATAACATGGAATTGCAGTGATTCTCAGCTAGTTTTCATAGTTTCTGTAATAAACTATAAAATCCCTCCCAGATGGGCCACTGATAGAGAGATGAGATATATTCCTACTTATAGAGAACATATAGTTCTGAAGAAGTTCCTCTGTGCCTGCAAGAAATTACTCATTGTGAATTAAAATGTACTGTTCATTTGCATGCGGTTACTACGTACCAACTGCTTAGCACTGCGTGGCTGTGGAGTAAAGACTGCCCATGTAGATAAGCCATAGATAGCATCACTTTTATGTAAGAGTTGTGTTTGCATAAATATCTGCAATATTTGCCTATGTGAAACAAATACTGTTTTTTATATCATTATGTCAGGACAAGAATGCAGGTGAGTGAAATTAAGCTTCCTTTCTTTTTAGGTCTTATTGCTAATTTTTAGGTATAAGCCATTTCTTTATCATTTCAGAGTACTGTGTATGCCACCTAGATCTGTCTTCATGTCTATAGCCAAGAGATATACCAAAGATGTGCATCTCCCTGCAGGATTTACTGGTGCAGGCATAGACTGAGATCTGAAGTCCTAAGAATGGCTATCATTAATCAAATCAATTTTCTTTGTTGAAAGCATCTTCCCAAAATCACTACCTGTTCTGTTAAGATACGAAATGACAATCTGGAAATTTCTTCAGCCTAACAGAGCATGGCATAGGAATGCCTTTCAGGAATTCCAGTGAGACTCGGAGTCTTTCCATGAGGATGAACTGAATTCATCCCAAAATAGCACTGACATAGATTTAGACATATCTGTAATTCCCTCACTTTTGATATGAACAGAGAGATTTGCCAGAGCAGTTATTCGTCAACTCTGGAGCATGGAGAGGTATTTTGAAATTAATGTATGCAATATGCAGGGCAATATAGAGTGCCATTTGTTGCAGTATTTTTGAAATAACATTTTTCAGCATGTTTTCAAATTGGGGAAAAGTCTTTATATTCCATCTAATTTTCATTACCTCAGAGACAGATACACAATAATGGGTGATGTTGTAGCAGAAGGAACCATATCAGCTAAATTTAAAGTTATGATATTTTATACTCATCAGAGAAAAATAAGCATGGCGATCAGCTGGATTGTGTAGATGTGTTGTATCTTTCTAATACAATTTTTTGTCAGCTCTGTCTTGGGCCAAAGCTTGCAGGTAACCTGAAGGAATGCAACTCAGTTAGTTAATCAGACAGATCGTAAGTGCATGTTAAATTAAACTGAATCTAAAGGCTTTTACCACAGTTTCACAGTATTTGCCCAGATTGTGCCTATATTTATATATATATTAATTCACACAAACAGAGAAATTTCGAAGTCCTGCATCAAAATTTATGAAATCATTGTTCATATAATTAGCTGGACATGTACAACAGAATTTAATATTCCAGTCTGTCCTTTCCTACAAATGACATGAGCCAAGGTCTCCTTTTCCTGTTCTTGATGGGCTGCTCAGGTAAATGATAGAGATCTAATGAATTAGAGTGAAGACTAATAGCGAACAGATGTACAGATGCTATCCACTCTATTAATTAATGCTGATGTACATTATGTGGAGCTAATGCAAATTACCGTATGTGAATGTTTACAAATTGGAAGTATGCTTAGCAACTTGGTAAGCACCTCAGTGAAAGTATTTCCAATATATTAGGGAAAACGCTGTAAGGGAAATAGTAAGGTACCATCACTGTGGCATTTATTCTTGACCTTCAGGTTCTAATTAGCTCTCTTTGATCATGAAATTTTTCTTCAATCTAAGTCAGTAAGGCTGCATTTTATCATTACTCTTAAAATGCAGTTTTATCTTATACTGCATTTTCCTACAGTTTAAAAATGATAAACACAGAAAATTATTACTGATGAAATAGTCTTCAGTCTCTAAAGATTTTTTTAATAGTTTACCTAAAATATTTGTATAAACTGTGGCACTCTTAAAATTCTTAATCTGTTGCCAACATGTCATTAGATTCAAGTTTTTCTGGTTGAAAAATTATTTTTTCATTAACTCCTCAGAAAAGATGAGTTGTCCAAATATTACAGGGATTTTTGTCATTTGATATTCAAATGAGTTCAGACCCAAACTAACATTTAAGGGGAATTCTATCATAACTTGCAGATTTCAACTGAGTCCCGTATAGCCAATTGTTTAGTCAACATTCTGTTGTCTCTCCCAGATAGATAATGTGCATAAAGGGGTATAATTTTATGTTTCATTATAAGTAAATATGTTTGTACAAATTAAGTTTTTACTGTGGCCGATGTTTAACAGCTGCCTACGTCCAGCTCAAACACTCAAGCTGATTCTTAAAATGAAGAAATAAAAAATATGATTTGTTAAAGGAGAAACACTGAACAGAGTAAGCGCGCTTCACCTAAAGCAAAGACGTTAACTATGATAGGTACAAGCTAGTGAGAAGTGATTGAATCAATAGCAGAAATCAATACAAATTTGGTATAAACTTGTGTTTACACCAAACACATGGCATCACTAGAACAGATGTCATGGTATTAAGACACTGTGCATGAGCAGTATTCATAATGCCTTTGGTAAAAAAGGTTTTCACATTTAATAACAAAAGCCAGCAAACTAAGCAACGTTATTATTTTTTTCCTGACTAAAAATATATACCTGTTGAAAGACTTTTCTTACCTGCTGTTTGGAGAGGCTAATTTCTGGTTTTATGTGCCTATGTGTGAAATGCATCTTTTTCATTCTCAGTGTAAACAAAGACGTGTCTGCCCAGCAATATTCGTGGAAAAACTTGTAAGCAGTAACAAAATGCTTTCTTCCTTTGCAATAATATCGTTATTCTATTTTGTATATCAATTATGGATCATTCAAACTACCAACTCATCATTTGTGTTAAATACAGTATTATAAAAACGTATGTTACTCTTTCTGTAATGATATCTTTTGTTCTGAAAAAGCTAGTTTATTCAAGGCTTTCAGTATGGATTCAGGGTTTCACTGTAATGCTGGGGGTACTGTGAAGAATAAAAAGACAAGTAGAAAGCATAGTAGTCATCTACTACACTGTCATATGTGCTGCAGTGTTTAAAACCCCATCTGATCTCTGGTAAACAGTGTGTTAAATTTTTATTAAATATAGTCAGAACTCCTGAAACCTTTGCCAGGATTGTAGAAGGGAGGAACCATTTGAGGTTTAGGCTGCCTGCAATCAAGTCATTAGCCTAACTGAATAGCAGAAGTTCTGGGATGGGATTATTTATGAACCTAATTGACAGCCTGCACTGGTTTACCATAGGAAAGGGAAAGAGATAATCTAACAGGGGAAAAAGCTACCCTTGAAATGGAACTATTAGAGCAATGAAATTACTTGGTTTGCATATTTTCAATCTTCTTGAATTTATGGTTGCCTTGCTGGGAGAAATTTAACCACTGTCTGCTGAGGAAATGTTACTTTATTTTTAAAGTTCTGTTGTGTCAGCATCCAATTTCTTTGTAGTACATTGCTGAACATCTCCATGTTCTCTTTTTAAACATGATAAACTGCCTCCCACAACTGGCCCAACAGCCCAACAATTGTCTTGATGTATATTCTATTTCCTCCTCTAATATCTGTCATTGTATTTAATATAAGAGATTTTGAGATGTATGTAGTCAGGGTCTGTTCAGGATCCTAAACAATTTTTAACTTTCCTCTACCAAAGCTTCCTGTGCTGCGGTTTCTTATCCATAATACTGAACTAGTGCCACATTTCCTGTCTGGGTGGTTCTGAAAATAAGCAAACATGTGGTATGAGTATTCAAAAGAAATGGATTTTTGCATTACCTGGGTGAATCTTCTATTTATCCGTGATATTTATTAGCATTTATAGTAACCACTCCTTAAGTGTTTCGAGAGTCTTGGGTGAAAGTGTTATGATTAATATGTCCTATTTGCATTTTTTCTGCTGTTTTCTTAATATAAATATTTTCACTGATTCAGATATTGTGTAAATGCTTGCATATTTAACAACCATTGTCATCTGATTTCCTTGACAGTAAAGGTCATCATCAGCATAAACTAAACCATAAGCACTAAGATTCAAAGCTGAGTAAGTAGAACCGGTTGATAGTTAAGTGCTTAAAATAGCCTCCTGGTAGCTCTGTAGCTAGCACACACAGAATTTCCTCTGTCCCGCTCCCCAGTTGAACCCAAGCTAATCCTTTTTTGATGCAATCATTTGATCAAAAAATGAGCAGCTAAAATGGAATTCATGTTTCAAAAGAGCACATTATAAATGTGAGAAATCAGCACTTGAGTTTTTGTAAACTATTTTAAAGTATTTTAGTCATACTTCTTATACTTCTTCTCAAAACTGTAAAGAATTGCTGAATTTAAGAAACAACCGAACTAACTTCTCCATTTGGCGTTTCTCTTAGTGTCCATTTACTAAGCATGCTATCGTTTACCTGTATTAGGAAAGAAATTGTTTCTTTGTCAGTCCTACATTCTCATCCACAGTTTTTCCCTTTGTACCAAAGGTGGGAAGCTGTAGGATTTTTCATGTTCAGACCCGTGACTTTCACATATTTGAGCAATTTTCTGTGCATTGCAAAACTCTCCCAGAACTTGTATGCAATTCTAGAACCATTCACAGAGCTTTCTGAGCAGTGACTGTGTATGGGGAAACAGGCGCACTGTTCTTTTACAGGAGTGCTCAGTTCTCTGTGGGTTTGAGATCTTTCATGCTGCTCCCTACTCATTTTTTTCAGCATTCCTACAGTATATTCATTAATGGCAGTGGATTAGATATGGCTACAGCTGGGCATAGAAGGGAACAATGTAAATTAGGGCAATTTAGTTTCCAGTGATCACAGAGCCTTCTGAAGAAACTGGCGGTCTCTTTTGTGACTGCAGCTCTAGGTTCTCATGAGATCTCTTGCTTCCAGCTTTGATGGAAGTGAGAAAATCCCTCCTCTGTCTCAGACTGATACAAAGAAGTCATCTCGTATTCACATTCATCCCAGCAAAACTGGGAGGGGTGAAGACGGCTTTGCATGCCTATCTCCCACCAGGTCATTTTGAAAATTTTTAGCTGCTGTGCCTTGCAAGAACATCTTATTGCACTCAGACTGAATTGTCCCATAGTCAAAATTTTTTGGCCCAGATTTTCACAGACATTTAAAGACAGCTGATGCACGTCAGTGCTTTCTACAAGATTGGCAGCTGCTATAGTGAAGCTGAGCAGCCAGAACTGGTACAAATGTTGACAGGACATCTCCGGCTCATAATGGAGGATTTTGAGTACTCCTTCTCTGTCACCTCTGGGCTTGCTATTTCTATTAAAGAACATTGATGGTATGTTCAATTAGGTATAAAGAGGGTTGTAAGGAACACCAGGTAAAACATGTTAAAGGCTGATAGAGTGAATAGTATGGAAATTAGAGTGGGACAAGTGGTAGTGAGGGGATGAGAAGAAGAGGTCGTGGAACTGGAATTCTGAATCTGATGCAATGGAAAACATTAAGCCAGAAAAGCGTTCAGAGGGTTTGCTCATTTACCTTAGAGCCCCAGGCTAGCAAGATGGTAATGGCTGTGTTTTGAGTCAGGTTCGAGAAGGGACAATTTCTGTCAATGAGACCAGAACAGAAAGGATTGTTCTAAAGATGGGAGATTATAATAAGGTTGGTGTGTTGTAATTCTGTTAGTCAATAAGAAGAAAACCACACCATGTTAATAAGTTTGGGAACAGTGAGAATGGTTTTGTTGCCTTTGCTTTCTCCCTTTCTAAATTTTATTTTATACAGTACATCTACTTGCATCTTTACTGGCTGTGTGTCTCTTCCACAGGCTTTTCACTCTCATCATTTCCTGCCTTGTGGTTGTTTTTAGCACATAGAAGAAGTATTCAGCCTCAATATAATAAATCTAATTTCTTACATATTTAGAAACAATGCATATTTTTAATTTTCTACATATATGTAATAGGTTATGACTACTACTACTGTGATTGCTGCTTTCCCTGTCCCATTAACCTGCAAAAAGCCCAATTTCTAGTGAAATCTAAATCCACTTCAAATCCAATGTAATTGTTAGTACTAATTAGCTTTTGTAATGCTCTTAAACAAGATATGATATATGATCTCTTGTTAAGTATACATACTGTTTGCATGGAAGAAGACTGTAAAATGATTATAGGGAATTATCTGGGGAGAGGGTGAGGTGGGTTGTTGTTTGTTTAGTGCTCTGATTAAGCATCCCTAATCAGCTCAATACATTTTCATCTGTAAGTGAACACATACTTTCATAAAATAATATGCCTCTTTTGTTTTTATTACAGCTCAAATCATTTATGTTTTGTAACACTCTACTCTTCTGTCAAATGCTGTTTTTTTTTTTTTTTTATTTTGGTTCATTGTTCACACATTCAGTTTATGAATTTGAACCCTGAGCTATATTTTTAAAGAAGATTTGTTCTCCTCAAGACTGTACTGCAGAGAAATGTGAACTTCAAGGCTAATACTAGCTTGTGTGCAGAATTGTTATTTGTTCAATGAATATAGTGGACAGATTTACTCTTCAGATGTTTTGAGTAAATGGTGGCTCAGACAATTTTCTGTTCTTTCATGTATAGAATTCCAATGTGAAGTTCACAAGAGACTGTGTAGAGAGACCTCACGGAGAAAGAACTTTCACACTAATATTTTTATTATCATTTTCTGTGTGACAATGCAACTTACATTTTTTATTCATAACTTTCCTTGGCTCTCCTGGAAATACTATACAAATTTGAGTGATGCCAACATCAAAGGTGACACATATTAATAAACTCCAAGTGCAGTATTTTATTCATTGCTTTCTCAGATTTTTTTTTCTTGTCAAAGGCAGATTAAAATGGAAAGTGAAGTAGTGTTAGAATAACTTATTTTTGGCCTTACATCCACACTCATCTTTATGGCAATTTCAGTCTTTATGAATTCACATAAAGGGCACAGAGTCCAGGCTTTTTGTTGCTTAAATAAATAAGATTCACTTTGGCCAAAAAAAACTACTGGTTTTCTTTTTCTTTTTTTTTTTTCTTTCCTTGAAAGAGAAGCAAAATCAGTTGGTTAATATGAAATGTTAGACTTACAAATGCCTATCATGTGACACTTTCTTTCCTCCCACATATGTAATTTATACCCCAGGGAATAAAGGAATAAAGGACTGACCCCATCCCCACCCTAATAATATATTGCCCAAGACTATTATTTTTGATACAGTACATCCTTCCAACTGGCCATGAGTTTGCACACATTTTTTAATCCTTACTTTGCTCATTGCAGGAAGCTGAAGTGGCACCATTTAATGTGTGTTCATGATAAATTTCACGTTCTTATATAATAACACGGAAGCTAATGAAGCAAAGCACAATTGTGGTGAATTAGATAGCAGCAGCAGAAGTCAGAGTACCCACTTACTGACTACCAAACATATCTTAAATGCGTTGACTTTCAAACCAGCTCATATTCAATTATTAAAGAGGGACTGGGGAGCATATTGTTGGTTTCATAAGGAAGAAGATGGTAATAGTTAGTTAGTAATTGATAGCCTCATTACTTAATGTCTTTACATTTAATAAATAGTTCTATACTCTGTGACTTACTTCCGTCTGTTTTATTTGACAACAACATGTAAAATATGAAATTCTATTTCTTCTTACCACATATTTGAGGGGGAAAAAAGTTGTCATGTTTTAGCAATTTGAATTAAGGCATTTCAAGTAGAATGTCAATCGGTTTTGGAATTCGTAAAGGAATTTTTTTTTGAATGCAGTTAGACATTAGAGTGCAATACATGTCTGTTCTTTGACTACAGATGAGATTTCTTTGTTAATCTTGTCCAAAGAAAACCACAGGTTTCCTGAATAGAAACTCAGAGGTGGGGGGAACTCAAGCTAAATGAGAGGCTGTGATGAAATTACCCAGAATAGAATGTGTTTGACAAGAATGATTAAGAGGTAAACCTGTTTATTCTTTCATAAGTTATTGTTTTACTGTAATTTTTACCCAGAACAATTAAAAGTACATTTTATTTGCTGTTGTTGTATACCCCATCCTTCCAATTCATAAGCAACAGTCTACTGTTCTTGTAGCGTCTTGAAACAAGGAAGGCTGTAAAGAATATGTATGTAGGAATACTATGCATTGCATTAATTTCATTACCAGACCACCTACTGATTTTTATGAAGGCAGATTTCGGCAGAGCTGCAAGAGGGACTATAGCCACTTCTATGCATGTGAACCAATAAATGTCCTCAGGGCAATTTTACAGCAGCAGCTATGATTGTTTTATCCACATTGCAGATATACTCATTGGTTTTTTGTACTAGTAGATTTTTAAAGATCCAGTAATAGTGTGGGCTAGCTTTTGGTATGAACAGGAGTATTGTCCTGCATCAGGGCCTATTCTTGTTAATTCTTATAGACTGAAGGCAACCTCAGTGCCAGCATCGGGATGATTGGGAGGGATGGAGAGAAAGGATGAGCTGGAGCTGGAGCTACTCATGATTCAACATATGCTATAAAACACTGTTTTGCTTTAAAATGACTCCTTATGTTGGTGACTGTAGGTGCTGTCTGCCTCAAAAATTGTGATGTTCTATAAGCAAAAATACAATTTCAGATCAACAGCTTCTCTCAGTTTTTTCTCATAACACTTTACTCTTGCTCAAAGAAAATCTAGAGAATCTGAGAGGACTGATGGAACAATGATGAGCCTCCAGGTTTGGTCATTTCATATTGTAACTTAACCAAAATCACAGTCTATTCCAGCAATTGGAATGGATCACGTGACTGTAGATCTTCTGACTGTAGTCACAAAGTGACTGTTAGTATTTTGCCACCACTGAAAAAGATGGTCGCTGTCTCTCCTTCCCTCCTGGCCATGGGGTTCTGCTGCTTCGTTCAGCTCACCCTAAGAGAGCTGATTCAATTTAGCATTTTGGCAGAAAATGAACCTAGCAACAAAAATGAATAGTTGGTATTTCTGCTACGTTTGTGAGCTAAGCCAGCCTACAGACATCTGAGATGAGTAGAGAGGTGGCAGGAGGAAGTCTGGGACTTGTGGAAGAAATACAGCACATGCTCAGCCAAATCTAGGTCCTCAAGATGTAGAAAAACTAAGTTCAAGAAAATCTAATATTTTTTAGCATTGTGCATATACAAAAGAAGACAAAGCCTGCCTAACATTAAATTAAATGCACTCAGAATAGGAGATGACTTTAAAAGAGAAAGAGTGGGGAAGATGAATCAGAGTATCAAAAGGTTAGCAATTGGTCTGAGAAGGATCATTTTATAGAATTTCTCTCTGCTATCTGTGAGAAAAAAAAAAAAAAAAAAGCTTCTTTAGAAGTTAGTCCCAGACAAGAAGCAAGTTTTAGATATTTTGATTCAGCTCAAGAGGAAGCTAATCTCTCCATGTGCTCTAAAGCATATTGAGGAGACTGAGGGACTAGTCTTAGGTTAATGTTAGTCTTTGTGATAGCATTCCACTGGCTTCAGCAATGTGCAAATCAAATTATGATGAGTGAAAACACTAACAATCCAATTCCATGCAAGATTTAGCTTTGGTAGCTTCAAGACGAGATTCCAGGTTTCAGAAAATTATTCAGAAACCTAAAAGAAGTGTAGAGAAAAACTGTATGAGGTAAAAGAAAACTGAATGTGTTGGCATTGATTACCTCTCACCTCCAACACACAGACTTGCACGCACTTCTCCAGAGGACAATCTGGGAATGTTTTTAATGAGGCAAAAAGTTATCAGTTAGTGGAAGACATAAGAGGCAATTTCAAGCAGTAGATACTGAAACAGTGGAAATTACATCTGTTTATTCTAGGGGTGGATTTGACCAGAAATTTCTTAATTTCAAGAGGACTTTTTTTTTCCATTTTATATTTCAACGTCCTAAAATGTAACTGCTTTTCTCACATGAGGGTATGTGGATCACTGATATAACTCTTGTCTTTGTTTACTTTACGATAACGGCATTTATTTACAATGGCTTTGCTTACATTACTAAATAGTAGGTCTCTGTGCTATGATATCATGTCACCTGATAATCTTATGATTGTTTGTGTGACAATCCAGCATGATACAACTTCATCAGAAACTAAGCAGCATGTGTACAAACTGTTATCCAAAGATGAAAAGAAATTTGGAGTTCACACTTAATCTCTCTCTGTGCATTTTGAAATCCCCCTCCCCAGACCACTTCTGAGAGATTTCATAATGGAATTCAGCTCAGTGTGTTTTAAATTTTCTTCCTCAAAAGTGAGCATATAGATCTGTCTAGCTCAAAATGAATGTCATGCTCTGTCACCTGTAGACTTCTCAGTCTCAGAGTTCCTAACATCACTATCAATTAGCTTATGGCATATGATTTTAGTTTTCCAGTTTCTGTTCTTGTTTTTGTTGTTGTTTTGTTTGTTGTTGTTGTTTGTTTGGATTTTTTTTAATTATTATTTAACATCTCTACCCTGCAAATGTATTTTTTAACTGTGATGGAAAAAACAACTTCAACACCTGGAAGTTAAGAAAATTAACACTGAATTATAAAGCTGGGCCTCTAGAATAGAACTTTCTAGTATTTTTTCTGCAAAAGCTGCAGGGTAAGTTTATATGCTAGTATTTTACAAACGTATTTTTAAGGGAGTTTAGTAGACGAGGGAAATACATTGGCATTTTTGATAGTACAGAAAAGAGAAAACAAAATGGTAAAAGTATATTTGAAGTTAAGACTACAGTCGTCTTCCTCTTCCACTATGGTTTCTAAAGAAAAAAGTGGCAGTAATATGTTATGCCATGGTTCAGGAATTTGTAGGTTATAGTATGTCACCTCAGATTTAGCTTTCCCTATTTTTCTCATAACAGCCTGCTCATGGGGAAGAGATGATATATTTTTTGCTCTCTCAAAATAAGGAAAAATTTCAGTCAGGTGGGATTTACCTACTTTACACCATTTATAGCACATCTATTTTAGTTCTTGCCACACTCTGTATTAAAAGGTTAATAATGATCTTTCAATATCTACATTCCTTTATAATCACAGTATGACCATGCTGTACATGACTCCTTGAGTCTGCAAACACATACCTTTGCGAGTAGTTCACTGCCTTTCAGCTTTAATTTGTGTAGTTTTGTAAATATACACGTTTGGAAATCAGAACTTAGAAATGCCAATTAGCATTAGATTTAGAGAAACAAAAAAAGTTACAATTTTTCTGCCTTAGAAATATCTTCTGAGGAATGCTCTTTCATTGTCACTGAAACTTTTCTAATTTTTTCTAGTTCTCCATTTTTGACTGAAGTAAAAAACTAAGATTCAGTAACAGAAAACTTCATGTTTCAAGTTCATGTTTGCACTAAAAATTACTGCCTGAATGATCAATATTTTTTAGATTTCCATTTGTTATTTATTTAATTTATGAAAAAGCCTCCAGAAAAGGTATCGTTTACTTCAAAATGCCATCTCCTTCTGTTTTACCACAACCTTGTTCAGCTATAAGGAGCATTTCAGTCAAAACATTTTTTATAACTTCTGAATAATTGATTCTTTCTTAATGGGAACCAATTCTTCTTATGTCAGCTGACATAGTTCCATTGATGCTGAACTGGCATCATTACACTGTATCAGATAAAGTAGTTTGTATCTGCCCGCATCTACCTGCATAAACCTGGGTTTACTAGTTTCCTGCAAGACATAAAGTGGGAGTCAAGTTAGTAGTGACAGAAGGGCACTGCAAGCAGCAAAAGAGGACATTTCAAGAAACAATGTCATCATAGTAATAATCTCAATTAGCTGAAATGTTAATCAGTTTTGTTTAAATCTGTTTTTCCCTTACACGTACATAATCTTCTCTCTTTCTGAAAACTTCTAGGACTGTCACACACCATTTCGTCTTTCTGTTCTTCCATTTTACTTTTGTTTGAGGGAAAGGGGGAACTGTTTGTTTGTCTTCGTTATTTACATTTCTTATTTTGTGTGTGATTTCAGTTCTTGAAAAAAAAAAATCTATTTACCGTGGAAAAAGGGTAAATGTAAAACTATCATGAAACCATACCTTTCTATAAGGACTTTGCAGCGTTGTCAACTTACACGCTTCTACTACAGTTCCAGACTATACAGCGTATCCAGAACACAGCTGCCAGTCACAATTAATCAAGGCAAATTAAATCATGACTTTGTCTAGAGAGCAAGAATGACACTAGAAAAATGCATTTCTTTTATACTTCCAACTCTCATCTGTTGCAGGGTGAAAAGCTAGTTGGTGTGTCAGCTTGCCATGCTCCCTGTGTTCCTTCTTTTCTCTTTGTCTTCATACCAATTTAGGTCTAAATGTTACCTGATAATATTGCTGAAACATGTTCTTTCTTTGTCCAGAAGCTGATTTAACTTTTTGTACAGGCCACTGACTTCATCATGTGAGTGGCTGTGGCTGCAGAATAAGCTTACACGATCTTTATCTTGTGTCTTTTGGAAAACTTCAGGGTTAGTTGAGCAATCTTGCTACTGACTCAATTTTATGTGCTTTATTAACCTTCAGAGCTTGTGTGGAAAGAGAAAAATGCTTAAAGATTACTCTTTTCTTGGGATGACTGATTTTAGAGAAGATTCTATGTCTTATTTGGCTTCTTGTTTGAAGGCTGGGATTTTTTTTTTTCATGCACCTTGGGGTTTTTTACGCCATTGCCACCAATGATAGAAGCATTATATATTCCTATAAGAAGCATGATATTACTTATGACAGTAAGAGTTAATTTGTGTAATGATCAAGATTTACGGCTCAACTGATTAGATTCCAAATAGTAATGCCAAAAAAAATTCTAAATGACCCACACCATGTCCTTTAGCCATGCCCACTTTTCTTATATTAAATGTTGATTACAAGTTTATGATTTGAAAACGTATTTCAAACATTGTGTAGTTCACTGAACAGCTTGTGTACATGCTAGTAGCCACATACATGGGGAAAAATGACATCACTGTCAAATCATACTACCAACTACAAACCTGGAAGAGAGTAGAAAAGAAAGATTGTTATGCTACAAATGTTGTCCTAGTTGTATGTGATACACTTGAATTCTAGTCAATTTATTTACCAGAAAGAGTCCCAGATAGATTCAGGGCTTTGCTGGAGCCCATTTTAGAAGAGAGGGAGGCGGCCAGCGTTCAGTGATGCCCCCAGTGTGTTATACCTGGGTTTCTGTTTTGGTTTTCATCTTTTCTATGTTTGCATTTGGTTGGTTGGTTGGTTGGTTGGGGCCAACAAAAGATGTACATTTTATTTATTCAAATAGATATTAATCTTGGGATTCAAAAAATGTGGAAGTTTTGAATGAATATATTTAACAGACAGTATTCATCAAAAAAGCATGTTTGAAGTGTTGTAGGAATGCTATTATTATGAAATCAGAAGTAGAGGATATTGGGATGTAATGGTACAAAATCCAAACATTGTATGACAATTAGGCTCTAGTTAAAGTAACTTACGATCTACAAATTTATAAAAAGAAATAAGATTTCATTTCTAGCATACACTTTATATTCAATTACATCTCACAAGCATGCTGACAGTGTATTTTTCATTTAATCATTCACAGAGAGAGAAAGTATTTAACCAGTTTAATTGTTCAATATAAAGCAATGACAGTAACCATGCTAAAAGAAATACATCCCATTCTTCAGCAACATTTAAAGCACATACCAAAGTCAATAACGTTTGGTGTGCAGTAGAATAATTTAGAATGCTTGTTTCTTTGTTGCTAAGAAAATAAGTATTTCTCTAAAAAATAAAGTTTATTGGTGTATTCTAATCAATAATATATACTATACATAGCAGCTGCTGTTAAAATTATTCAGGAAGATGATGACAATGTATTGCTGGAGTAATAATGGAGAATTAACATTCAAATAGCTGCATTTTGCACTTAGATCCACATTTGTAAACGTCACTGAGGTCATTTTGCTACATGTTTAGCATTACATACATTGCACTCTTGTTATTGTTGTTGAGAATAGTAGCTGCCTTATCTTAGATACTGTTTGCAGACCTATTTGCACCTCCATTCATTACAACAGGAGACATGCATACATTCGTGAAGTGAATTTGACCTTATATACAGGGCTAGGAAGCATCTCTTCCTTAGTCATTTACTTCAGCTGCCTGAACAAAAGCGGATTTGTCTTTTTTTTTTTTAGATATTCCTAAAGACTGTAGTCTTGCCATGTCCTTGTTCACATGGGCTGTGGTGAATCAGGTCTAATGAAATAGCTCCAGGGCTGAAGACGTAAATGCTGGGCTCTGTCTCACAACACTTGTTGAGGTCAAGATCTAGAGGTTTAAAGAGTTTGGTTTTTTCCCCTCACTCTATTACTATTGCTCTACACTATGTGACAGTAATTTTAAAATTCAAATAATATTACTTTCCTGCTAGTTCTATAAACCCTGAGTGAATATTGAACTTTTAATGCCACTTCATAAATTATTCTTTAGGGTCTATATTATAAAACCACATATTCCAAGCATGCTATATGCTTTTGAGATGGTAACATGATTTTTATTGTTGTTTCAGTAAATAATAAATAATCTTAGGAAAAAAAACCTTTCTCCTTTGTATTTAACAGAAATAGAATTGGCCAAATCTTTAGCTCGTATAAATGCTTGTCACTCCAGAGAAGTTATCTTATGCTAGTTGTAATTTAGCTTTCTGGAAAAAAAAAAATCTAAAGTTTCTTCCAATATTTTCTAATATTCTGTTTGGTTCAAAAAATGGAAACAAAATGTGCATCACCCAAGATAACAGCTCTGAAGGACAGATAAGCATGTTGACTACAGACTGCTCAACTTACAGTTCTATACCCTTGATGATACAGTTTGAGAGCAATCTGTTGATTTGCCAGCAGAAGTGCACTAAAATGCAACAGTTCAATACACAGTCATCTTTACTTAATTTCAAGCTTTTTAATTGAACGTCAGTCAATTACACAGCTATGATCCATATCTTATTACAAATACAAGGTACTGTACACATGCATTTTAAATAGCATGTTTTCTTAACTTTTAAACCATTTTCCTTTTTAGAAACCTTTGCAACTGAGCAATCATTTTTTGTTTTGGTAACAACCACAAAACATTTATTACTTAATGTGATTGTTTAAATATAAATTTTAAAAAAATAATAAACCCTACCTTGTTTTCTGTTACAGCATTTCCCAGCCTTAAATACTTTTGCAGGGTGAAGCATTTCTCACCTTCTCATATAAATAAGATGTTTTAATGTTACCTCTCATAGTATTTGAGTATCTTCCAAAAACAAATTAGAGTCACAATAGCTCAGCAATCTAATTTACACTTAACCTCACCTTTTCCACTCTGATCTATGTCCTATTTTCTTCTTCTTAGCTGCTTTGTATAGTGACTATGAGGATACTAATTTGAAGTGAAATTTCAGCTTTGTTCTGAAAGCTAAGAGAGCTGTGGTCAATCTAATATCCTCTGACAGGGAATGTGAAATCTTTTGTTCTGTTTATTGAATTAGCCTATATTCTGCTCCCGTGAGCTTTGTTTTTGAGATTGATAGATTCATGATTAATGCAAAAGAGAGCAACTGAGGATGACAGCCTCCTCATGGAGAAATGCACTCTGAAGTATGCAGGAAAACCATTTCTTACAGGACTTTGACATTTAGGATGGAGATCATGTCTTTGGCCTGGTAATTTTAAAGGATACCAATAATCAAAGTCTGTTGTACTTATATCAAAGTAATATGAATTTCAGCAATTCATTCCAGCAGTTTTCAATGAGCAAGCCAGGGCCTAATCATTATACAGAAGACTGGGATACAGTTTTCTACTCACTCAGGTGGAAAAAGGCCTTTTTCAAAATTTTAAACTATTCAGCCTTTCTACAATGCCAAGTAATCCTAATGGATTGCTTTGACGATCTGGTTAGCATGAGAATCCCTCAGTGTAAGGTGATAGGTTGGAAGATTATAGCTTTAGCAAAATTTAACATAATATTCTCTTCTCACATCATTTTATGTCTTGATGAAATCTGAATTTGCACAACTGCTCTATCTTAAGAGCTGATTTCTGTGAGATATTGGTGTCTTAGTTTCTAACTGAAACTTTCTCTCAGTGTCTGCTACAAAGCTGTGTTTTGGTTCTAGAAAGAAAACATGGCTGATAACACCCGGCAGCGCTGAACAGAACCAAGGACATTTGTATGTCTCTGCCAGGAGAGTAAAGAGGCTGGGGGGGCCGCAGGGAGCTGGGAGGGGACAAGAATGCGGCAGCTGACCCAAACTGACCAAAGTGATATTCCATATCATATGACAACATGTAATAAAGGAAGGGAAGTGAGCAGGGAGGGTCCGTTTGCTTGGGAATTGGCTGAGCATCGGTCGCGGTCGGTGAGCGATTGCTTTGTACAATCACTTATTTTGTATATAATTATCATTAGTGTTATTTTACTCTATTTTCCTCTTTCTGTTAGTAAATAGTTTTTATCTCAACCCCCGAGTTCTACCTTATTTCTCGATTCTCTCCCCCATCCCAGCTGGGAGGAGGGGAGGGGGGTGAGCAAAAGGCTGTGTGGGGTTTCCAGGCCTGCCTGCTGAAACCAGAACAATTGGGAATGGTGAAAGCTGAGAACATTACACACATTAGAGGTAAAGAAACTGCATGAAGGAACTACTGACAGCTGAGATTATGGACTTCTTCAGTTTTTCCCCAATGAAAATATTACTGTGTATATAGAGGTTTATACTAAAGATGTTCCTCAAAATAATTTTTGAGAAAGTCCTCAACGCAGCAGAATTAAAAGGAAAAAAAATGTTTAGACAGTATTTGTATTCCTTATATATTTCTTTGCATTCGTGGACTAATTAAGGAATGGGGGATTACGGTTCCCTTATAAAATCAAATACAACATTTTATCGATGTTTCCTACTGTTGCATAGTCACTGAGGCATTAAGCAATTGATATCCAGATTACATTTTTAATCTGTTTTATGGAACATTTGACATGTGCACACAACATCCCTCTGTTTGTTTGTAGTAGTCAATTTAAACTATTTAAAGGAACATATGCATTATATATGAAATACTTGAAGTTCCAGCTGAATAAACACTGAAGTTTCCCATTCACTTCAAAGGCCTGCAAATAAACTTTGTGCACAATATAATGTGAAAAATGTGTATTATCTGCATCTGACCTTTTTCATTTAAAATGCTGTTCTGCCTTGTCTAAATCATATATTTTTGATCTTTCTGTATTAAATAATTGTAGGTTGAGGGATGAAAAACCTCATAGATAATATATCTCTAGAATATATGTTTACAGGCAGTCAAACATGTTTTACAGTCAATACATTTGGTACCAAGTCTGAGCTCATTTGCCATTAACTCAGAAACAATGCCAAATACATGGCTAGTAAAGCTGTTGTGAGTGTCCAATAATAATTTTTTGGGGGAGACGGAAGGCGGGATTGGTAGTCACGGGACTGAAATCCAACGACACTTAAATCTTCTAGGGGAGAAATAGAATTCAATATTGGGATATGGACGGTTACTATTATTATTTAAGATAAAATCCTGTGACATTCTTAAAGCAGTATTTTTTATGAGTAATTATCATGTTGTCTTCAGTTGTTAAATGAAAGTCTCAAGTTGCACATTCACTTGAATTACAAGTACTCATTTAGAAACAAGCCAGCATGAATTAAAGCCTTGTAAGTAAGAAATGGTTGTCTGACATTGGAAACCATTAGAATGAAATGCTAATGATACTGAAGTAAAAAAAAATTAATTTTTTTTGTTGTTGTTGTTAAAGGAATGTTATTTCCCTCAAAATGAAGTGAATGGCACTAATCCTACTGAAAGAAAATGCGCAGATCTTAGAAAAACCCTCAGAGAGAAAAATGATTGTAGTCTGCATTACATTAATATAAAAACAATTTCACAATGTGAGGAAAAAGTTAATTCACACTCCTATTAACACTTCACCCATGAAAATCAAATCATAGGATTTGATCGTGCTCTTACTGAATTCAGTGTATTGAATGTAATAGTAAGATGACCTCATCGCTGCTGAGTCCAGCACTGTCCCTGCTGCTCCAATTACACTTTAACAATCTTAGTTTCTTTTTTTCCTCATCTTTTTACTTCATTTCCCTTGACTGGAGTGCAATTTCGCCAAAAAGTAGTAATTAACTGATCGTTAGCCAGCAGTGGTGTATAGACTGAAACTCGAAATCCAGAATCTCAGTACTAGAATACCAGAAATGTGCAGAAGCATATCCATTTCTTCTGCTGGATGTGTGATAATTGTTTTTCTACTCATTTACATCCCAAAGTAATTAAACTATACAAAGCTGCTATGTGCTGTAGTCTTGGCGCAAAGTGTGCTGTTTGGAGGTTATGTAGAGATTCCATGAAAATATCACAGTGGGAACTGCAGTTCATTTGCATTGTCACTTCCTAAAAATTTGCAGAAACATACCCTTGAAAGAATTAGGTCACACAAAATGTGGCCTGAGGGTTTCTCCTTTCTGTTTTCCCCAGTGGATTTCTGCAGCTGATGCGATGAAAATTGTTCTACATCAATAATTTTTTGAGTTAATGTTTCCTGAAAAATTTATTTAGCTTATGGAACAAATTATCTTTATCATTCAGTGGGAAAATTTCCTCGTCTTTCCTTCCAGATATGTTTTCCCAACACAAATACAGTGGTGTTTCAGTGCATATACAAGCGTATGCTAAATGGTGGCAACTGTAATGACCTTTTGAGTCTTCTTCAGGTGGCTGTAGTTAAAGCATGCATTAAAAATGCATGTTGCAATAATGTAAGGAAAAGATCACAGCAAACTTTGTTTTTCTTGGATATTACAACTTACACATCAGTAACTACAACTTCAAAGCTGAGTTTTCTTTCTCACGACGTTTCATACCGAAGTGTAATAGTCATTTGTGCATTTTTTCGCTACTGTGAAAAAAACTGTGAGATAATGTAGTTAGTTAGTACTTTTCATATTAAAAATAAGCTTATTGATCAATGCGGTGAGTAGACAGAAGCTAACTCATTCATTTATGCTTCTGAAATTCATTGATCTACCTGGCAAGGAATGAATATAGCTGAAAGCAGCATCAGGCCCTTCATTTCTTACTACATACTTTGTACATGCTTGCCTTGATTGCTTGCTTCTTTAGTTAGGAGATGTTTTGATGTAAATAAACACACTTTAGTCCTGAGTTTGTCATCACATACTCACTCACATGGTGGTTTCCTGAATCAGAAATGCAGGCTCTTGTTCATGGCTGGCAAAAATGCGCAGCTAATGATGGTGACTGCGTTGAAAAAATGGTTTTGTAGCTGAGAATTTGGTCTATCAAATGATGTTATTGTGCTCTTTGTAGCTGTTGTAGTTTCCATGGAAAGAAATAGGAGGCATAACTTTCCGAGCAACCTACATATATTGCTTAAGTTTACAATGTTACAGATGATGCTAACATTTAATTTGTGTTTGTTTACTTTACCTTATGGTTGCAGCATTTTTTAAAATATGTGGGAGGCCCTTTCGTGAATATGATACAGAGGGACCACCTTAATGCAATTTCTATAGATTGCACAGTATGACCATCTCTTTAACTGTTATTGCAACATAAATTAATAAAAAGACAAGGAATAAGCTTGTATCACTTTAGATCTGTTATTACTTCTATACAAACATAAACAGTCATAAATAAATGAAGATAGATGCAGAATAACCATCTGTTAGGAAGTTAGTTCAAGTCAAAACACTTAAAATTTGGCACTGTAGATGTATTCATGTAAATCTGTACTTAGCCATTTAAGTAACTAGCCTCGTGTACAGATGTTCCGTTTCGCTGCAGCCTTCATTTGGGAACTGGTAGGGGCTCAGGATCAGCCCACTGAGACAGCAGCCTAAAATTGGATTTAGGTGCTGAACTTTTCTGTTTGAAAACATTGGCACAGGTTCATCATCTGACAAAACGTCTGTCTTACAGCTTCTTCATTGCTAACTTACATGCGTAGACGTCTGAAAAGCTTCTCCCCATGAGTATCTGTGATGGTTAGGTGAAATCTGGATCATGAAAGATTCAGATTTGAAACCACATAGGCTGAACAATGCTGTATTTGTTTCCTGCTCCCTGAGTGGGTCCTTCTCCACTAGATTTTCTTAAAATAAAAACTACAGCAGTGACTACTGCCCTTGCTCAGCTTTTTTTTTGCCTGCCTTCCTAAGAATACAAGGCTTATGGCATCACAATGTTCTTTTCTGTAAGTCTTTGCCCCCCTCAATTTCCGTAACTTTTATACTAGTTGTCCAATTTCAGTCAAACTGGAGAAGTGGCAGTTTCTCACAAAATAAAAATCTCAGTAGATGGAAGAGATTAGAATACGTGCCCATGCTGAGAGGGAAAGGTTGATACAACTCAGTTGTTACACGTTGTGGGTGTACAGCACATACAAGGTGTCAGAATAGGCCATAGCTTACACTGTCTTTCAGCTGGTAGAACTTGTAGAAAACTCGCATTATGATTGTAAAGAGGTGTAGCACAGAAAGAACATGCATCCGAGGGAAACAGGTACCATTGCTGTCCTGAGGCACAGCTTGCTTTTAAAAGACAGCAGTCAGTCTCACCCAGAAGGAAAGGCAATCGACATCTGTCTTCAGGAAAGGTTCTGGGCTGTAGCTCCAGGGTGGATGCAAAAATCTGAGTCTTGAGACAAAAGCGACATTTTAGACACCTGTTTTTGCTTGCTTTTCTCCCCTGGCTGCTTCTGGGATACTCACTGCTCAGCCTTTTTCTCGCTTGGACACTCGTACCTGTAATGCCTGCTTTATGCAGTGAGGTAAATCTAGTGCAGACCTATGGATTCTCCTACAGAACCTATGTGACAGATACTAAGTGTTGCAAAAGGCTTGACTGAGTCTGAAATTTCCATTCTGATTATCAGAGATTTATACCTTGATGTCTCCTGCACTGTCTCTCTAATTCTGCCCGGCAGTTCTCACAGTTGTCTTCCACAGATATGTGAAGTCAAGTCAATCTGTTAGCTGAAAGCTATGAGCGTTGTTATTGTTCCTCTCCTGTAAAAATGAGTTCTTATCTTATTTAACCACTTCCCCTACAGAGCTAGAATCATAACCCCTTGTTCATGCCAGTCTGAGCTGCTAGATAAGGATACACTACAAAAATGAGCATATGTAAATAAACTGGTATCAGCCTGACTTTTTCCACAACACCTGAGGATTTGCAGGCAGTAGTTACAGCCTCACTGCCAGACAACTATCAGCAGTTTTGGGAGCTGTTGAGACAGATGGCTGAGGCACTAGATCTGACAACAAATATGCCTAAAATTACTTATTGACTCTTCAATGTTTTTTGATATTAAGCAGAGAGGAAAGCTTATGCTTCTCTCTAATGAGGATATTACCAAACCAGCAAGAGATCGCTGGATGACTGTATTTTTGATCTATATGATTAAAAGTAAGGAAGACAATAGAAGAAGGGAGGCCTCAAGCACTTGGAGGTTACTGGTACCTCTCCTCTCATAGACTAATCTGAAAAAGTCAATACTTAGGCTGATAGCAAGCATTCCTGTAGGAGCTCTGTGCTTACATTAATAAGGTTGGCCTTTACTTCTAATTGTCTTCCAAAGTAAACTTGTAAGCAGGCAAATTCTTACTCAAAACTGTAAAGCAAAGACGTTGGATCCCTGCTACAGACACGCAGATAAGCCTACCTAAGTTTTCACCTTGTCTTACTACAAAATGACGATGGAAAATCAGTAGGCTCAGATGTAACATTCCAATTGGTAACCAGTGTGATACACTGAATTACACTATGGCATAACTTACACTGTGGAATAACTATGCTGATTCATAACGTATACATTCATATAAATTGGAACCTTAATGGAACATGCCTAAGAAAATTAACTTACCTAATTAATATTCTTGTTTGCCCTTCCTCCTTTTTCAGCCTTTGTTTTTCTTTGTCTTCTACTCCTCCCATGTCCACATTCTTGTCCTTGGGGCAAGAATTGTCTGTTTCACTTAAAAGTCAAGTGCCCAATAAACTTTGTCTGTGCCAGGGCAAATAATGCAGGAAATGCGTTCCAGATATCACCATTCAGTGATGAAATTTCTTCATGATTCATCAAGGATTTTGCTCATATGGATTTAAAGATTAGTAAATGTTATTATTTTCTTTTACAGTATCATCCCATAGTTTCCTTCAAACATCATCGTTCATTCGCTGCAATTGCCCAAAAATGCTCAGTAACACTTTTCTGAAGCAGCAATTCTGTTACTCCTGTGCTAATGTTAGTGGGTACCATTTCAGCACTGCAGCTGCAGAGTTGCATCAGAGACCTTTAAACTCACTGCAACCATTAGAATTAGGCAATGTAAGAGGTGAAACATCCATCTGTGACCTGCTGGAGAAAGGAGATAAAGGCATTTTGTGAGGTGTTACCTCTCTCTTTCCTCTGGAGGATGACCCTATCCACAGAGCAATAAGGAAAACTGCAAGAGAATATTACTCTTGAAATATCTCCCACTTAGATATTACTTGTGCTGCCTTTCAGGTTATCTTTTCAACGTGTTCCAAAATTACTTAAAACAAATAGAAACAAAAAACCTTATGACTTTCTTTCATAGAAATGGCCAGTTCATTAAAGCTAGTTATAATGTAAGTATATTACCTTCAGATCATCCAAGTGCATGACAGCATATTTAAGTAACCAGGGAAGATTTATCTTGACAGCACTTTGCTTTTGTCCTTCACTTTAATACATGAAAATGCAAGCTGACAAATACTCAAACATATTGTGCTCTGCAGTGCTATTTATCTGTTTTCTTGGCTGTTAGTTAAAAACCTCAGGCTAGCCTGAGTTGACCAAGAGCTTTCAGCCGTATCAATGACTTTTTCTTTTGTCACTTCCTTCCTGTCCTACATGCACGTGTGTATATATGAGCTGTTTTCCTTTTGAATCTCAACAGACGTAGGCTTGTCTGTGACCAGGGATGGAAGATGAATGAATGGTGCATAACAAAATTAAGACTGCAATTACAAAATGTAGCATAGCATGCTTTACCTAGATATTGGAGAATGTACGTGGCCATATTTGCCTTATAATGCCAGGATTAGCTGGAGAACAACAAATTTCAAAAATTCTGATCCTTGCCCTTAAGGGTCTGGCACAGCAACATGTCAGGGTTAACCCTCAAATGACCACTGCCAGGGAGATTCCTTCCTGTAACACCTCCATCAGCTTACAGACATTTACAGCAGTTTAGGACAAAGAACGCAAAATATCAATTAACCTGGGAAGCAAAGATTCTTTGTCAAGCCTTATTGTTGGCCAGGTTTGCTGCTTTCGTAATGAACGTATTTTAAGAGGTTTCACAAACTGAGCTAGAAGCGCTGCATTGTTAGCAGCTGGATATTTTCTACATGAAGGCACCCGTACAGATATAAGGAAGGTATTAGTAGTGTGAAGGGGGGGTGGAACTTGCCCTGCTGAGCATGTCATGCATCCTGTTTGCACGCAGAAAAGCCATTTTTACTTCCATGCATAGTCCCAGAATAGATAAGTTCAAAGGTCTATTTCAGTAGATGTGGAAAATCAAGTATAGGTTTAAGAGATTATGTGCTTATGGGAGATTATAATTATTCGAGTGTAAGCAATGTAAGAAATAGCAGCAATTTTTTTTCTTATATATGCCAGCAGTAAATCCGTATCGTGGACACTGTAAATCAGAAAACCAGACTCTTAATTATTTCTTCTGTAGGAAAGACTTATGATTGCTTTTTATTTTTTTCAGAAAAATACTATATAGAATGGGGAAAAAGATTTTGCATTAACAAGTTTTACTGAAACAGCACCATTTTCTTAAAATAATGAACAAGTATAATAAAACTTAATAAAAGGAATACAAATACATATTAAAAATAACTTCCTCTTAAAATGTTTCATATATATGAATAATAATTTTATATAAAAAAACTGCTAGCCTATTGCTTTTGTACATACCTGCTGTTTGCAGTTTTTTTTCTTTTATTATGAAAAATTTAATTTAGGCATCATAAAAACACTTCTATTTTAATAACTTCTCCCGCCACCACTTTGTGAAAAAGTCAGGAGAAAGCTTTAAAAAACACAGTCTAGAAACTATGATACCTATTACATAAATTGTATAGCAAGTAATGATTCTAGACAGGGTAGTAAAGGGAGTAATCTTATGGAAGTTGCAAACGTGGCCAAACAAAAGCTTTTTTTATCTATTGCAAGAGTGCGTCTGTCCGCCAGCTCTCAGTAGGTGGTTTTAGTAGAGGGACGAGTTACTGAGAGAACCTGTGTAAGGAACTTCTGTTTTTCTACAAACCCACTGATACTATCAATGGCATTTTTTCCCGACTGCTGTTGCAGTTCGGTTTCTTTCAGTTTCTTCAACTTCAGTGAGGCAGTTCTCAGATGAATGAAATATCAGGCAGTTCAGGAGCTCACAGTATCAGCATGCTTTGCTCTTTGAGTCCCTGCAGTTTCGATGGCAAGTTAGACAAACAAGCACTTGTAGCTGTGATAGCTGACTTTTAGCAATTATCGAGCTAGGTTGTGTAGTTCCGCAGCCTGCCACCAACCAGCCTCCCCTTCATTGATTTATCTCAGGAGAAATGTATTCAGAGAAATGTATGATTCAGAGAAATTATGATAATAATGTTATTTAATGTCAGTAAAAAGTGCTAAAGTGTTCTTTAAATGCCAATATTTAAAGTAGCATTTTAAAAAGAAGCTTAGATCGAAACAAGATTCAAAGCACTCAGCAAGCTCTACAGGAAAGCTTTCATAACCCTTGTTCCCCAAGTTGCTCTTCCTTCAGATTTCTCCTTCATAAATAAAAATGACATAAAGGTGCAAAGACTGGGACAACTGTCTGCTGTGTTTTCTTTCTGTTCAGCTGTAGGCTCATGACAGTGGTAGCATGTCCTCACCCAACTGAGTGCCACAGGGCTCAGGCAGGAGTGTCTTGTTGGCATATCAGGGTATAGTCTCCTCAAGCATTGCTGTAGAAGACTGTACTGCTGTAAGTGTAACTTCCCTGTGATCTAAGACACTGGCTATTTTGTATGTAACTGAGTTTCCCAAACCATTATGGCTTGTTGTGCTGGATGCTGCTGGACCTCTTGCTTTCTTCATACCTTGCGCCCTTTTGAATTATAGGTCAAGCAGCAAAAGGTACAAGTGTAATGTAAGAAGGGCAAGTGTTTTCCAGTTGGAGTCATTAATGAAATAGTTATCCTTATTTACTTACATTTCTTCACACTTCATATAGGAAATGTTAAAGAAAAAAAAAGGCACAAATTTGTGAAAGATTCCTAAAGCTTTCCAAAAAGAAATCAGTCTGCATGTGGTGTCTGTGCAGCTCCTATATTGCTTTCAAAATACTTCAGCTTTCACAGTTCAAAAGCTGTGAACCTGCAGAAACACCACACCTAGGGGACAGGATTTTCCTTCTTTTATCTGCTTTGCATTATTGGAGGTAAGGACTACAAAAAATATTTCATTTTAGTTGTATCAAAAAATTGTCTTTTTCTGTTGCAATGTAAAACGAATAGCTGTCAACCAACTAGCTTGTCGTAAGAATTTATGTCCTTCTGTTGTTCATTTAAAAAATGCGAATTCATAGCTTGAGAAAGTCATTATTTTTTATTTATCATGTACATTGATCCAGTCAGAAAAACTCAGAAACAGTAAACAGCCTTTAAAAAAAAAAAAAAAAAAACCAACAGAACATTGAAATGTTACTAGAAGGAAGTATCCTAGCCATTTTAGTGCAGATATTTGAGGGAGTGATATATTACTTTCCCTGTCTGGCTTCAGGATAAATCAGTACATTCCAGTCTTGGTGCTGTCCTTTAACCTGCATAAATTCTGCCCTTGTCCCATAGCAATGAAAGAAATCTTGGCAAATCCAATGGCCGTTCATAGCTTACATCTCCTTGTCCCTTCTCAAGTCACTGCTAAAACAGCCTCATTTGACTTTGGGTTCTTGTTTATTTCACTTAATTCGGGAACTTAATTTCACTTAATTAGGAAACTAAAAAACTTCAAGCATATCTGGCCACTTGCTCCCAAAATTCTGATGTGAAATTTGTATTATATTGCCCCATTTTTTATATGATTGATTTCCAATGACAATAAAGAGTTCGATCTTCTGATACAGAGTTACAAAAGGTGTCATTGTGGTCATTTAGTTGCTGATGAAGTTTTTTATGGGCAAGCTATACCAAATAGGGTCCTTAAGTGATAGTGGTTTTGAATAGCAAATTTAAGCACAACAGATTTCATTAGTATGTGACGGATGTACAAAATATCAACAGTTACCAATACTGAAGTTCATTAGATCATTAAAATTCATTAAAGCATTTTGGTTACATAAATAAAAATACTCCAAGAGGGGAAGGAGGACAGGTTGTCAGGCATCGTGATTTTAATTATGAATGAACTCAATGTTGAAAATTGGCTGTGGTAGCATTACATTTCATACTGAAAACAGTGATCCTATAAGCATTTTGGGACTTTCGGCTTTGTCACTTTGAATTACTTTAAAAAATGAATTATGTTTATTACGTGTGCACACATACACAGATTTATTTTCCATAGTTTCAATTCCTTTCACGTTAATTGTGCCATATTTGAATGAGAAGCTAGTGTGATAAGCAAATGTATTTCACATCAGACCAGCAAAGCTGTGCAAATTTTGCACCCGCAAACTTGTTTTCCATCTTAAAAAAAAAAAAAAAGAAGAAGAAGAAGAAAAAAAGAAAGCAGTATTTACTTTGTACTAGTTTATATATGTCCAAAATGGTTGGAAGAACATCAGGTTCACGTAAGTTGTGCAACTCTTGTTGCACTTTAAGCATGATTTGTGACCTAATTTTGCAACAGTAAACAGTGCACCAAGGCCACAGAGATCATAGACTCCAGTTTCTGTTCCCCTGTTGTGCATGCTGTTTATCTAAGGTTATTTAACGCTGCTTTGTTTGATATTGATTACTAGCACAAACACAGGCAAACTTCAAAGTCTAAATTCATTGAAGAAGTCTAAGCGCTTATAGAGGAAAAATATGCAGTAAGCTTTCCTTCTTTTTTACCTCATTGGCCAAACGTGTTTGCTAATACCATTTGTTTCAGAATCTGTGACTTCTACAACGTTTTTAGTTCAACTTTAAAAAATGTCTGGACTTAGAATGGATTACATCTGATGTTGTTAACATTTCCTGGAAATGGGAAACTGTGATAACAGCTGCTGCCTTGGCTCATTTTCAGTTATTGGGTTTTTTGTTTTTGTTGGTTTGTTTTGTTGGGTTTTTTTGTACGGCAGCGATTTACAAGCAGTTACAGCTATCTCCAGTAGCTTGCGTCATTAGTGAAACATCGTAAGTCAGTCAAATGTTTCCTTTCCGATCTCAGTGCTTCCTCCACTTACTGAATTGTTTACTTTCTGAATAGTATTTATAGTAACAACACTTACATTCTAAAATAAATTATAATTCATTAAACAAACTAAAAGCTAGCTGCATATGGAAGATAACAGTAGGAAGAATCTCTATTTTATGTAAAAGCAAAATGCCTCTAATGAGAACTTAAAAAATCTTGTAAACGTCTTACTCAGACAGACAATACCTAGCAAATTTATATCAAAAGTATGAAGTTTTTTTTATAAACCATACGATGAGCAGAAATTTCTCTATATTAGTATTCTTCCTAAATTTCAAGTACACATGCTGTCTTCTTGGATTGAAATATTCTTCTGCAGTCTTTGCAGAACTGTAGCACTGTAAAGTGATAAACATTCAGCACTAGTGATGAAAAATGGAATGAGGAGCCAAGTAAAGCAAGAGACAAGGAAGTCTAAGTGTTGATAGTGTCAAAAAACAGGTTTGTGCATGTTCAAAGATAAAGCCTCCTTAAAGTTTATTAGTACTTCCAGCTTTAATGTTTTTAAGTGCTTTGAAAGACACACTTTTTTTTTAAATGATGTTCTCCTAGTTTCTAGAGTATTAACAAAATGTTATTAATTTTTCAGCCAAATCTGTGCCTCTTTCTTTATGTGATTAAGCTTTGAAAACCAACATTATATGTGCAGGTTAGCACTTGTAACTATGCCAAAAGTTTGGTTGTATTTTGTATCAAACCAGACAATTCTCTCCAAGAAACTTCAGCAAATCCACCTCCATGAAATTGGTTTTAATATTTAAGGAAAACTTCATCACATTTGAAACGGCTGGTGAAAAGCCTTGCCAGCTCAAGGATCCCTGCACCATTTGTGGTTCTGGGATTACTCT
Source organism: Penelope pileata (assembly GCA_013396635.1). NCBI lineage: Eukaryota > Metazoa > Chordata > Aves > Galliformes > Cracidae > Penelope > Penelope pileata. Next base: position 44,155 of record WBMW01003711.1, on the reverse strand, counting down.
GCACTGAGCAACTTCAGGTATTTGATCCTGAGCAACCTGATCCCACATTGAAAATGGAGCTGACTTTGAGGAGGGCATTTGGGCCAGATGACTCCAGAGGTTCGTTCCAACCTAAGTTACCCTATGAGCTCTTCTTTCCAGTGTTCTAGCTTTGGAACCAGCCTGTGTGAGGCCAGCTTATGCTTCTGTGTGCACATAATCTAGACATGTCCTAAAAAACATTTAAAACTGATGATCATGTTGCTCTGAGCCTTCAGGAATAGAAGACAGAATTTTATGTCTGGATTGGTAGCGATCCAGAATTATAATCTTCACACGGCTCTTCCTTTACCCGAGTAAAATGAACCAGCCACGTTCCTCCATTCCTTAGCAGAAAGAAGGGTTTTAGAGCCTCACCCTGTGACTTTTCACAGACTCGCAACTAAATGGAAAAGGGGACTGAGCCACCTCATCCTTCCTGAAGCTGGCAATCTCAAAGCAGTACTGTGAGTCAGAGCAGCAGGAGTGTTGCACACGAGTCATGCATCCTTCTGCACTGACTCACCAGGGGCTTTCACTTTCCACTCCAGTGAGGAAATCAACATCGTTTACAACAATTAAACCAATCCTAAGAGCGCACTGAGAAATGTATTAAGCTCTGAACCCTACCTAAGCAGTGAAGTTATGAGATGTGAACCCTGACACACATATATACCAATTGTGTCAATCACCTTTCATTTATGTTTTGGTTTTGTTGCCAGCTTCTAGGAGGGTTAAACTCCTGATATGAATCAAAATATTTTAATGCTAGTTTGTACTACTTAGCTGTATACTGTTCTGTGATAGGCTTTCCTGTATAAATGCGATTCCATACTGAGTAGTACATCTGCGTGCTACAATGCCATCATTGTTGGTTTTTTTGAAGCAAAAATCTTATGCAGTTAGTGGTTAGCATGTTGGATTATTATAATCGTTTTAATCGATGAAAAAGCCTGTTGGTTTAGGATGAACTGAGTTAGCTGCTCAAAAGTGGTTTTTACCATAGTTAAGTTTCACCGTAAATAGTACTTTTATTATGTGCAGTAAAAATTAAAATGCATGATTTGTGACAGATTCCTTCCATGACTTGGAGCAAGTCACTTTACCTTTCAGTATCTCTGTTTCTGAAGATGCAAAAAGGGAGGGATGGTGCCTGTCTTTCCGAGTAGCTTTATTGATTTGTATATCAAAACTAACACATGAAAAAAAAAACCAGCAACCAACCAAACATATACATCTCTCTACTGTTAACCAGTAGTAGTTCAAAAATTTCTGCTAGGACCCTCTTGTTCCAAGACAATTTGAGATCTGTGTGGCTATATACGCATGCATAAGTTCATCACTGAAGAATAAAGGAACGGCCTTTGAGTTACAGTTGCATTACAGACATTGGTTAACCTGGGGTCGTGGGCTTCCTTCACATTCTCTTAGGAAATCTTTTAAGTACTGTTCCATCACTAAGCATTCCTCAGATATTTAGCATCTGGGAAAATTCTAATATCCCGATATTCTAATATCTGTGGCATTCCTATACTGATAGGTGTATACCGTAGATTTATATAAATTAAAATTCCTATTTATTTTGTGCTTTCCATGAAATGGAGCCCTGGAAATGGCCAAGTTTGGGAGCAAGCTCAATTATCTGTGACTTAAAGAGAGGTATTCTGACATATTCAGGAGATCAAAAAAAACCCCGCAATTTGAAATCTTTTCTATATTGGTGTGAAATCTAATAATCTGAAAGAAAGTCTAGGCCACTTTCAGACGCTAACAAATGTCCAAAGGTAAGAATAGAGCTTTAAGGGTTAGTTTACCTTTCTTGTCTACCCCTGGATTTAAAAACTGCCCTGATGAAGCTCTTAATGCTTTGAGAGAAACTTGCTTCTTTAAAGTAATACAATTTTATATTTGTAGTATTGCCATTGAGAAAATTTAAACTTAAATGAAACAGAATACAAATAACACTAGATTTTCTTCAATATCCTGACTCACAAATAGAAGCATGTCTAGACTCAAATACTAACCACATTTTAAAACACAATTCAAATCCTTCTACGCTCCCTGCCAAATGCTGAGTTCGGTCCCTGCGGGTCTGAGCAGGGTTTCCTCAGCTACAGCAGCTGGCAGCGTTGTGCTTGTGGCTCACCCTGGTGAGCTGGGTGGTTCCATCAGCCAGCACAGGTCTTGACAGGTGCCAAGCATTTCACTTCACTTTCAAGGACCACAAATCCCTTTGTGCTTGATTTAGGAGACTGGGAACTGGCTTTTTGATCCAGAAAGGGAAAATGAGATATTTTCCAGATTGTAATCCTCTAGATCTGTTAGTAGTGCTTCAGTGAATGTCTTCTAAACGCAATAATAACATTTGCTCTAAAAAGAGTTCTTGGTGCATGATGAATTTGCCAGACGTTTTACTTTGAGACCAAGATATGACAAATGTTCTTTCTAGCATTTTCATGTTGATTTATTCTCCCTCACAAAGGACAACTTCATAAAGAGCTTGAATCAGATCCATGTTCACACTTTACATATGCAACATTTTTGTGGCTGACAAAGTTGGCTCCTCATGCAAACTAACTTGGAATTAATGTCAAATCAGAGAAGGGCATGCCGAGACCACTATACTTCAGCAGCTATTTTTTTCCAGCTAGTCATCATTATTATGACTAGATATTTACCCTTAGGTGCATTGAGCAGATCATTCTGACTCATCCATTTAGTGTTGTCCTGTTGGGTTAATCGTTATCTTTCTGTCTGAAAGGTTTTTTAATTCCTATAACTGCATGGGATAGCTATTTTGGTATTTATCAGGTGACCTCAGTGCTGACATAACCTTTCTGGTATTGTTGCTTGTAACTTGTGTCATGACCTTAATGTGAATTATGGCTGTCTTGAGGATACAAATCTTCATATAGCACAGATGGTCTGTAAAATGGTAATGAAGGAAAAAATGGTAATGAAGGTCTGCACATCACACGTTGTCTTCCCTTGCAGACTATGTCTTTTGCCATTGCCTCATCGTCTTAGGCACCTTTTAATCAAGCACCTAAAGCATCATTTGTTGTACAGAGAGTGCTCTAATATAAAAGACTATACCATGGGATTCTGAAAAATGCCTTTGCTACCAGCACTATCCCTGCATCTCGTTGGCCTCCTTCAGATTTGCTTAGTTCTCCGTTATGCAGTGTATCACCGTTACTTCCAGAAAGTAGATTTTTTTTACTACTTCTTTGAAAGAATGATGAAAGCTGTGTAAGCTCATTAACAGAACATGTGTGTAGGCTTAAAATTACAGATAATAGACAAATGGTTGGAAAGTCAGTCATTCCTTTACATATTTGCCAAGACTTAGGTTGAGGTTTGGGATTTCCTTTGCTCAAACTGGTGAAATCAGAAGCACCTGCAGATGTTTTGGGGGGAGCGTTGGCAGTGCACTTGCAACACAGGTGAAGGAGGCAGAGTTGATCTCAGGTGCTTTCTGCAATAGCAAACCATATCTAATCTAAATTACACTCCATTTTAATGTGCTTTTCTTTTTGGATAATGTATTTTGTATGAGCTAATCCCATCTTCTTTAATATTTCTTGTTTTCTATGCACTCTCAGAATCTATTATTTCTAACATTACAGTCAATTAATTGAAGTAAATGTTGATATCACAACCCTGGCTTCTCATATCTGTGAAATAAATTGTTAATTTATAGGAAACTGTCCATGTGTTTAAGTGTAATTATCACAAAGAATTTAATGCCCTTCTACTCTGAAGCCCAGTCATTGTATGTCACATCTGTGTTTGTGTAAATGTTCAAAAAACCGATATATACATAATTAACCTGCAATGTGATCAGATATTTTACATGAAAATTCAGCAAAAGAGTGATTTTTACCTCAGTACTCATTGGCTTTTTCTTCATAAGCATGGTGGAAAAGGTCACAAACTTAAAATCCAGATCTTTGGGCTTGGATTAAGGAAAGGGTGTAAGGATGGGGTGCAGCTGTATGTGGAATTGTGATGTGGGACCAGCAGTGGGAGCAAAACCGACGCTACCCTTGTGTGCGCTGTGTTTCTAACGTGAAAGGTGGGAACCGTACAATAAGTTGGTTGCATTGTCTTGACAAATGGGTCCTTTGCTGGCCGGCTGAGACTGTAGTAAGCAAGCAGTTGTTGGAGGTGTTACGTGTGTGACATGGGCACATTGCCACCACTGCTTGGAGCAAGACCACTGACTGACTGCGTGTGGACTACCCTCGGCAATGATGAGACAGCCTGGCCACCCCACTGCACTGGGTCCGCACACATCACGCTCTTACCAAATTAGTTTTGATATGTCTTAGAATATATCCATATTAAGGAAGTTTTTAAAATACTGTTTTAAAACAAAATTGAAAATGATTTCCTCTTCTAAATCTCTCGGCATCACTGCAGGTGTAGTTAATTTCTTGCTTGTGTATTTTGTATTCTGACGGTTATTTACACTGTGAATTTTTTTGAATTATGTTCTGTGTCTATGAATGTGTGCCACCCTTGCTCCTCCATGTTGGAGGAAGCAGCAGTAAATGTTACAGCATGTAAGGGCAGCAATAATTAGTCTTTTTGACACTGACTTAATTTTACACATTTTTCAGGGAGCAGAAGTAGAATGAGCGCCGTGCTATTCTCCAAACATCTCTTTTAGGCCAGATGACATCCCCTCAACCAGAACATAGCCTGTGAACATGATGTATACATGGAACAGTCCCAAAACAACACCTATTTAAGATTTCAAAGCATAGCAAGTACAGCTTAAGTCACATTCTGCAGATAAGCATTTATGCATCTGGCAGTAGAATTTTGTCCTAAATAAGCGATGCTATGAAATTAACTAGTAATGGTTATACGAGATTCACTGTGTAACAGAGAGTCCATCCGTATCTTATAATACAATGTGTTTTATTTAGTTTTTGTTTGGATTTTCACTTGCATACTTGAGTGATGCGTACATGAGCAGCTTTTGAAGGCGTACAGAGTGGGAGCCTGAGCAGGGCCTTAAAGAGAAACCAAAAATATCCTGTTTTCAGATTCAGCTGTTTTGTGTCACAGAACGAAGTTTCTAAGAGAGGCACAGTGAGTGATGAGCAATTCCAATTTTCTATGTCAGTATTTCAAAGTGTAACAGCAAATTTAATCTTTTTTTTTTCTTTTTGTTTTATTAATTAGTTAATTCAGGCGATGGGATAGACTACAGCCAGCAGAAGCGTGAAAACATTGGAGATCTGATTCAAGAGACACTGGAAGCCTTTGAACGCCACGGTGGAGAAACTGCTTATATAAACATTAAATACATGATCCCTACTTACCAGTCGTGCATATTAAACTGAGTGGTATCAAATGGGATGATTCCATTTGTGTTTAAAAAAAACAAAAACCTGTGTCTGACTCTGTGTGGCATCTTGTTAGTCATGCTTTTTTCTGTACAGCTGCTAAAATAGTGGCTTCTGGGGCATTAGAGTGTTAGCACTATTGTGAACAAGTCTTTCCAATACATAAATAGTGCCTGTTCCTTTGATTACAATGGTGTACTGTGCTTGTTTGTTCCGTGAAAGAATTGCTTCTTTATAGCAGAGCTGACTCGAACAGGAATCAGAGTTAAACCTTCAGTTGTATAGACAATAAAACTATAATTTTCATACGCAATTCAGCAATTGCTGTTCTGTGTCCGCTTGCCCTGAGGGTGATGTCAGAGGCTGTAACAAGAAGAGTTTATGCTGACTGCTTAATAGGTGTTTGTCATGGAAGAGAAACACCAGTTCAGCAATGTCTCTCTAGCAGCTGTGCCGAATAACGTGCACCGACATACAATAAAACTGTTGAATGTATATACCAGTTAGAGTGGGAGAATTTACACGGTCCATTATAAAGCACTGTCAGAAAATTAATCAATGTCCCTTACACACTCCTGGTCTAAGCTTCCAGGTGTTCACCTTGTTATGGAACTTGGACTTCTTCAGTGAACATCAGGCACAACCACAGTTTTAAAGGAAAAAAAAACAGAACTTGAATAAATCAGACAGAATACAGAGTGTACAGAATATATCAGGTCCTGCTGGCAGTGTTAATTTACATATAGGATGCTGGATTTTTTTTTAACTGCAAAGTTGCCATTGTTTTTCTGTTATAACTACAGTGAATATATGTTATCCACAATATAACTATTGTCACAGTAATCTCCTAGAATTTCCTTTTCAATAACTTTCTCCCTGCATACCCACAACACGGAATTGACATAACTACAGCTTTATGATTGGCTTTATTTCTTTAAAAGCATTTATATGGCATAAACCCACAAAAAAATTAAGCAGGTTTTACAATTTTAATGGCAATCATTTAAAATTATCAAGTCAGCTCAAAACAAATCAGAAGATATGAACTTTGTATAAAAAGCATGAGATTTTTAAAAGTGCAGACTTCAGAGTTTTTATTCTGGTTTCTAACTCTTAAAATATAACCAAGTTGCGCTTACAAGCGTTTCTCCCTAATTATTAGGTCTCAGACTGCACTCTTTTGTGTTAGAAGCATGCAGCTTTCTCTGAGTCTTATCTGCCCCCATGCACACACAGTGCAAGGACTGCCTGTGCCAGAGGCACTGCTCCGCGCTGCCCCGTTCCCTTGGCTGGGCACAGGACGCGTGGGGTGCGCCTTCCCGCCTGCTGAAATGCTGACATGAGACTTGCCTTTGTCTGCTCTTTTTTCTCTTACTTCTCTTTCCTGTGACTGATGAACAAGTCAGGAGGAAGAGGAGCTGCCGCACCCAGGGATGCCACTGGCCACAAGCGCTCCCCAGCCCTGGTTGAGGCCCCACTGCTGCAGGTGTGCCTGCTTCCCAGGCTTCAGAGACCTTCCTTTTCTCCTTGTTTTTCAGTTATTTCTGAGTTTTCTTTTACACGTAGCCAGAGTTTCCTTCAGGTCCCTAGAGTTCAGGCAGCGCCTGTCCTGCAACTAACACACTTGTGACAGACAAGCACAGCAAACACACTTCCTCGCATCCAGCACCTCTGTAAGTCTTTCACTTCCCTGGCACAAAGGAATGCAAAGCCTGGCTGCAGGCCTGTCTTGGGAAACTCAACAGCTTCGTCTTCAAAACTTGCAGGGAAGAGTCTGGCAGGATGCAATAGGGGCTCCTACTGCAATAGGGAAGAGATGAGCACAAGTCTTCCAAAAATGCCCTTCTGCACATCCACGTTGCTCTAGCAACGTGGCCTCCACTTATGGTTTCTCCCTCCATCTCCCCCCAGCAGACCCTTGCCCCGGGCACTGTGCCCTGTGACAGTGAGCCATGCTGTCTCATGTAATGGTGGCTATGGGTTTGGCTACTGGGAAATCAGAGGTTTCCACCATAAGCACACGGTGCGCTGGAGGCCTGTTGCGTGGAGGGAGCTGAGTTATTCCAACCTGAAACAAATCGGGCCCTTCATAAAATGGAAATCCCAGGTCACCTTTCATTTCTTGGCTATTTATATTCTGTCCTGACAAGAAAGTCCAGCTCCACACTTTGCCCAAGATCGAAAAGCCGACCGCAGCTCCTGCCACAGAGCCGCTGGCAGAAGTGACAGCTGGGGGCACAGGGCGCTCATCCCCAGGGCTTTCCCATCCCACCACCCTCTGCATCCCAGCTGCACTGCTGAGGAGGTGATTAAGCTGCAGCTGCCTCATTAACGTCCTAGCTCTGTTCCCTGACCTGTTTGCAATGTTTGTATCCCTCCCCTTTAGCTCAGCTAGGACAGGACTAATGACTAACAGAGGCCAGGCTGCAGCAAATGGGCACTGCGTGCAGCTCTGGGCTTGCCTAGGCCTGATCCCCACATCCCTGTTCTCTGAAGATATCTTTCACCAGTCTGCTTCAACATGGGGTGACCTTATGCAAACCATTCACACCAGGGGAAAGGTTTTACAGCTAAGTGCTCTTCCTTGTGTGCTTGAGATGGTAACTTTATTAATGTTAGGAGCTGGACTGATGAAAAAAAGCATGATAAAAAAACAAAGGCCAGTAATTTAGGAAGACTGAAAATAGAACCATTTTAGGATGTCATTTTCCTAAGTCAAACTTTAGGCCTGCCAACCTTGCCAGTGTCCCTTTAAGCATGATCAGCAGCATATTTATAGGCAATTACAGCACAGCTCAGAGCACTTTATAAAGCACAAGATCAAGGACCCAGGTGCTTAAGCATATGAGTAACATTATGTCATTCAATACACTGCTTAGCTATTTTACCAAGCTCAAAAAATGGAATTGTAGTTTCAAAATAGTAACTGCCTCTTTCCTCCAGCTCATGTCATTGCGGTCACCAATACCACGGGCAGCCAATCAACAGTTTCTAATCGTGATCAATTAAAAGGCACTTTGGGCCAGGTTTTTCAGGGGATATAAATTAAGTGTAGGTCCATTAAAGCCAATTTGGCTGTGCAGAACAGAAGTGGCTTGTGCCCTAGTATGAGAGAATGAGATCTCCTGCTCCTTTTTCACTTTCCAGCCACCACAAGGTAAGTGACATCAGGAAAGGGCCCTGTGGGCAGTGGGGTTTTAATTAAATCATGTGCTGGTTTTCTGAAACCAGTGTTTGAGGTAAATCCAGGTTATCTGGGAAAGCCCAGCATCTTGTGAGTGCTGGTGGGTACCATGAAGCAGTACGATGAGCAGCTGGCGGGCACTATGAGTGTGGGTGGGGGGCTGCAGCCCCTGCCCTGCGTTGCCAGGGCTGCCCTAGGCTGCTGGGGCCTGGCCCATCTGCCACCAGTGCTGGCAGCAGGGTACTGGAGCCAGGCTGCTGGCTGGTCACCTCCCAGCCTCTCAAAGGGACAGTGCTGACAAAGGGAGGCTGGGAACGGCCTCCTGGGCTGAGGCATGAGGGGCTGTGGGAAGCCCTGTGTGGGGGAAGGCACTGAGCTGCCTGTGGGGGATGCAGGGAGGCATAGTTGCAGCCAAGCGGGGCTAAGAAGAAAAGGAAAAAGCTAAAGCAGACACTGTGCTTTCCTAATCCTGTCTGGAGACCCTCTGACTTCCAAAAAAGCATTCTCCAGTCTGAGGGGCTCTGCAGGCAGCAGGGCAGCCGGCATTTTTCCACTCATCTGTAACATCCTGTGTTTTCTGCTTTAAATAAAAGCAGTGATGTCTGCAGGAACTCAGTACAAAGCCTGTCTACTTGCGACTGCTCGAGGTTGCTTTGTGCCTCCTGGAGACTGGGGGATGATGGCTCATGCCCTGGCAGGACGAGACGTTCCCGGCCCTGGCCCCACGATCCTTCCGGCACACGAGGGGAGGGGATGGGAGCGTGTGTGCCAGGCACACACTGGCTGTGCTTCCTCTTGCCTAGCAAACGTGGCCTGGGCCAGCCTGGGGCTCCTGCTGCAAGCTTCCCTTTCCCCTGAGCAGGAGCACCAGGCTCAGCCACCCAGCTCTGGCTTGGTAGAGATGAACTGAGCCGACATACTCAACGTGTGTGCAGATAAGCGCACAGCATACTTGTGCAGCTACCAGAACTCATGAATGTAGCTTTGTGCCTTCTGTGGGACCACTCTGGCCTTGCATAAAATCAAATTGTTCTCAGACACAGGTGTAGTGATCAAAGAAAACATCAACAAATTCTTTAAAAATCACCAGAAAGCTCTAGGAGGCCTCTAGATCACATCGTATACCGAAGTGCATAACATAGTGTGCTGATGCCTACAGGGTGTGGGCTGAACAGATCTATCGTCCACCATAAAGCAGTCACCTCATGTTGCACTCTGTTGTATTAATCAGGAGTGCTCTGGCTTTATTAGTGTGGTCCACCCAGCTCTATCAGCTTTCAATTTCTGTTTTTTGGGTGTAATTCTTAAGCCCTTCCCTAAGGAGCAATTACCTAAAAGCAACTCGGTTTGCTTAACTCCAGATCTAGGAGTGGTGAATGATGTCCTTTCATCTCGCCAGCTCCATCTTGTGCATTAGTCCCATTACCTCATTTGTGAATGTTTGTGCTTCTCGCTTCTCCTGTGTCCCTGTGGTGTTGCTCTGGCCTGACAGAGAAGCCAAGCGAGCAGAGGGGCAGCTGATGGCAGAGCCATCAGGGAACAGCTATTCCGGCAAAGGCTTTTCCTTAGATATTTATGTTTTGGGAAAACATAGATTTTGGGGAATTTGCATCTGCTTCATCCCACAGCTCTCCCTTGGTGGTAGCTAAGGCAAAACATTTCTGGAAAAAATCTTCATCCATTCTCCCCCTGCATAATGCTGCAGTGTACTGAGAGAAAAATAGCTACGCTGCTGAAGGTGGGGGACGGGAGAGAAAGCAAATGGCGGGAAGCGCTCGTCTGACTCATCAGATGTGAGACTGCATTTCTCGAGCGTTCTGGGCCCTGCAGCTGTGCATTCCAAACCAAGATTCCCTGGGCTGCTCTTCATCCCTCCCAGCTCCCCCCTGGGAGTTTTGTGCAGCTGGGATGTCGCTGGGTTTCTGTGCTGGAGCCCTTCCAGCTCTGCTCTGCCATGTGGGTGCCCCAGCATTGTGATGTGGGGCAGCATGGGACCTCCCACCTCACTTCCCATGGGATTATCAAGGTGTGGTGGGAGTCACTGAGGCCGCTGCTGGTAGGGGGAGCCCATTTTCCACAGCTGTCTTTTCCCATCCCTGCCTGCTGTGGCCTCCTGTTTCAGTTAGCAGCATGCAGTCACCATTGTAGCTGGGAAATTGCTCAGTACCCACGAGGGCAGTGCCAGCACCTTGCCCAGGAGACTCTTGCATGGGGCCAGTCCAGGACAGTGACTGCCACTGGGAATGACAGCACACTGTGTTCCCTCTCTTCTCTGGAAAACAACTAAATTCCTCCTTAGTGGGAGAAAAATAATGAATAAGACCTAGCAGAAAGTGTTTTAAATCAATTACTGTAAGTCTGAAGATAAAACCCAGATCGCTTTCAAAATGTTCTCGATGTGGGGAGGGGAGAGCCTCCTTGCTCAGTGCTGCATTTTGCAGCGTGTGTTTTATTCCTCGGCTGTGTGCTTGAAGAACTCTACGCCTGAAACTTTTTTATTAACACTGAATCATTTATGTCTGTTACAAAGGAAGAAATTGCCACTGCACTGCCTCAAGAATCAAAGTAAAGGGAACATCTGCTCTAAACTTCTTGCATCCAATTATTGCTTGCTATGCATTATTACTTAGTGGAGTAATGTGACTAAATTAAAGCTTCTTTCTTGTGCCTGCTTTTATGCATTGCTTTGGTATAAAATGTGTGGCTTGCTTAAAATCAACCTACAGCTAAAACTATGTCCGCATACAGCTGAGCCCACGTGTACTTTGATGCAATTAAGGGCACAATAGGAGCATTCTGAAAGATTGCCTCTAAAAGGCCTTTTGTTAGCTCCCCCACAGGGGCTGGCTGTACAAGCATGCAGAAATGCAACATTAAGGCAAAAACCTCCATGAAGAACCCTGTAGACACAGAGCTGTTTTCTGTAGCTCAGCAGTTGTCTGTATGCAAAAGCAGGGAAGCAAGCGGTGCTGCGAGGGTGATGACCGTTTTGATAGGAATCCCCCACATCACAGGAATGTTTCTAATGAAGCCAAAAACCCACCAGAAACATTCCAGGGCTGCAAACCTGCAGACCACTGAAACCAGTGTCTGAGACAGCAGCAGCAAATCAAGCTAGTTCTGCAGAAGACAGACAGCCATTATTTTTATTTTCCTTCCTCTCCACAGTACATACAGCACTGCTATCGAGCTTAATTGATTGAAAAATATCTGGAAAATAAAGCTCTTGAACTTGCATGCCTAGAAACCTACCAGCATCACGTGCGTAGCAAAGGCCACATATCTCACGAAATACCACAACATTTCACAAAGGAGGTTTAAGAGCTCCAATTGAATAAAGCTTTCTCTGTGAAATATCTTTATGGATCTACAAAGCAGTTAAACCCTCCTTGGGAAAAAAATGTGTACATCTCTTCCAGTGCAGTGGCAACAGTGTAACTACCACTGAGGCCTCATTAATAAGGTTTCTCCCTTATCAGTAGAAGGGAAAAATAAATTTTCATCACAGAAAAGAAATTTAAAGTACTAAATTCTGACTGCTTTTAAATCCTGCATATATTAAAAAAAAAGAAAGAAAGAAAACATGTATGTCTAGCAGAGCTCTGGCCTTCCTTAAGGGATGGATCCTATTACTTAAAGTCAGTGACAAGAATAACAGGGATAAACTAAATTTGATAAGGCCTTTTTCTATCAATAATTTTGCTACAGGCACAGTACAGGATTGTTTTTGTGGTCTGTGCTATAACAGCTTTTAATTATAAGACAATTTGGTGCCACGTGCTATAGGAAAATCAGGCAGTTGCAAACCCTGTAGTGTTCCTTTATGTATACTTCAATGGTTGTTTTTCTCCTTAAAGAAAGAAAAATGGTGTTCCTCTGTTTTCAGTGCTTTTCTTTAAAGCTTGTATTCCTCGAGCATTTTTCAGCTCCCCAAGATGTTTGCATTGCTTCTGCTCACCAGTCTCCCTTCGCACCCACAAGTATTTCCAGCTTTTTATTAGCAGAGCGTGGTGCTGCACTGCCTTCGCATGTCTCCCATACTGTTATAATCGTCTTTGGGGAACGGAGATGGATGGTGCGTTGTGTGTTTTGTTTCCCCACAGCCCTCGCTCACGGCTGTTTTCTATGATGTGATCAATAGCAGGCAGTTGTACTAACACTAGTTTTTAATTTCCAGTCTGTGTTTTCAAATTTCTCATCAAAATTTCCATGTTTCGCTTGAATTATGCGTCACGGTTTCATTTTCTTTACCCAAGACATCCCATGATGCCAATTTCCCTCCCTTTGGCCGGGCCATGGGCCGACCCTGCTGTGCTGTGTGGATGTGCACTCACCGTGCCCCTTCCCAGACGCTGATGAACGTGCCTTGAGCTGTGTCTGTTGCCACTGAGGTGCAGGAAGGTCTGGAAGCACAGTCTGAGGGGTGAGCTGGGTGGGAGATGCCTTGTCTGTGAAGGGACTGGGCCAGAGCTGTGACCATTCACCTCCATGCTCTGCAAAAGCCCACTTGCTTCTATATCTACCCCAAGATGGAAGGGACTCGCAACGATAATTGAGTCCAGCTCCTGGTTCCACCTAGGACCACCCAAAATTCAAACCCAATGTCTGAGAGCACTGTCCAAACACTCCTTGAATTCTGTCAGTTTGTGGCTGTGACCACTGCCCTGGGGAGCCTGTGCCAGGGCCCGACCACCCTCTGGTAAAGAACCGTTTCCTAATCCCCAGCCCTCCCCTGACACAGCTCCATGCCGTTCCCTCCCACTGGGCGCTGTGGAGTGCTGCAGGCAGAGTGGGGTCAGCCAGCTGGAGCTGGCGGAGCAAACCAGGGCCAGGCAGAACATAAGTGTGAGCACAGAGGATGAGGCCCGACCGCTCGCCTGACAGCTGCTGACGCTGCCTGGTGCCAGGCCTCCCCCTTGGCACCTGCTCCCCACAAGAGCAAAACGAGGAAGCAACGCCGCATGACCGTGGGTTTCGCTTCAGCTCAGGCAGAGCCGGCCATGACTGCTGGGCTCAACAGAGTCAAAGGCACTGCTCATATGAAAAAGGAGAGCAGGAGCTGGCCCCTTGCTGTGTCTTACACTGATATTGCTGCTGCATAGGTGGCTTCATCTTTTTTTTCCTGAATAATTTGTTGTCTAACCCTAGCAGTGCTTCAAATGGACCATGTTTGCATTTTAGCTGTATTTTCATCTTACTGCTGTGAGGTCTTCTCTTGTGCACTTTTAATCCATTTTACTCTAATGAGTATCTCCCAGTGTACCTCCCACCCTGGATCTTCACCTGCGTTTTTGCATCTAAACAACTTCTACAGAAAATGTCACAAGGCTGGAGAGCTCCATATCTTACGTCACTTTGTGATTTGATACAGAAGTAGCATACATCTAGCTTTAAAGACTGGACAAGGTTAAAAATCAGGAATATGATCTATTTGTTTAGGAATCTGCACAACACTTTGGCTATTTCACAATAACATGAATAATCAAATTTGCTGTGAAAGACTTTCTTTTTTTCTTACTGTGAACTTTACTTATTCCAGTAAATGCTCAATAAAAGCACAATAAATCTGCTGCCATAAAGGCACATGTTGAAGGGCACTGCAGGCTTGCCGAGGGGCTGGCTGTCCCTTCCCTGCCAGCAGCAGGTGATGCCAAGCACAGCCCAGCCTGCTGCAGGGAAATACCTGCTTGAGGCACAGGTGAACATGGGATTTGGTAACGAAACTAAAGCCCCAGCTGCCTACACATCTGACCCGGCTGCTGCATGCCTGTGCCTGGCAGGCACCATCGCTTCCCTCACACCTCTCCAGGCACAGAGCCGTGACTAGGAGAGCAGCGTCTCTCTTGAATGAGACCAGTGGGTCAAAACCCAGGCTGAAAAATCCAAAACCGGGTGCTTGCAGGCTTTGCTGCTGAGCAGGGAGCAGGACTGGTCCCTGCTTGGAGGCCCTGTGCTCCTCCACAGTGACTTGCTCCATGCCCAGCCCCAGCCTGTGGGCTGCAAACGGGGTGGGGGCTGCCTCTGTGTTAGGATATGAAACAGCACTGGGGCACGGGCATAAGCCAACTTCTGCAGGCTGGCCTGGCCCCAGGAGATGTTAAAAGGGGATGGAGCCAAACTGACCTGCAGCTGGGCTACAGTCTCCCAGCAAATTACTTCTCAGCAAGCGGTCTGCCTGTCAGGCTGCTGTGAGGCCAGAGGAATGAAGCACTGTCCTGGCAATTGCCGCTTGGACCTGGCCATCTGGTCTCAGGCAGTCACTTCCTCTTCTCCCCGTGGTGATCTGCTCGCACCAATGCCTGCTCAGATGGGCACCTGAGCAGGGAGGGGGCCTGCTGCAGGCAGGGAAATGGAGCTGAGCACCTCCAAAATGGAGGCCTGCAGGGAAGAACTGCAGAGGCAGCATGTGAGAGCAGGGGGGAGCGCTCAACTTCAAGGGGCTGAAGGACGGAGAGGTTTTGCTCTGTTAAAAAGGAGGTTAAAAAAAGCTAGCGAGAAAAGGAGGAAATGTTCTGGGAGAAGAAAGAGAATATGGGGGAGTGCATGGGGGGAGATGGGCAGCAAGGGGGAGAGCAGCAAGGCAAGGGAGATGGATGGTGGGGAAGAGGGTACACAATGTCAATTAACAAAGGAGTGAAGGAAAACACTTATGCCTGTTGTAGGGGGGCACAGGTGACTGAAGGGAGGCAAAACTACTGTGCTCTCCCTGCTGTAACAGGAGGACATGGCATCAAGATCTCCTGCTCTGGGGATCTCCTCGGAGCCGCGCCCTGCTCCTCTGGGAGATGCGGAGCCTGCGCTCCTGCTGAAGGACAGCACAGTGCTGAAACACACTGAGCACATAAAATCATGATTCGAGACAAACAGATACTTATGCCTGCATGGGAGGGAGAGAACACTGCTTAAACATTTAATCATGTTTTGGTTTACAATAGTTTAATGGTGTTAAAACATCTGATACATGCTCACAAAAAATCAGCATTTTAAAGCTATAAATTATTCTGGTTGATTTTTTCTTTCCCCCTCCAGATAAAAGTAACCATGTGACAACAAGCTCCCTCAAACAATTCAGCCCATGATAGTCTCATTACGGGCTAACATATTCTCTCACACGTCTGAACCAAACCATTGAGAAAGTAATAAGTGATCATTCATAGACGCAGACTGGTAGCTAATAGCATCCTCACTTACCTTCCAAACACTGAGCACTGTTAAAATAAATTCAGGATGTATGCATGAGGAAAACTCGATTGCAGTCACATCAGAGATGAACCAAAAATGGAAGCACTCAGAATTACTAGCGTAAAATCCAAATAATGACCTGTAACGGAAGTCAGGCAGAGAGGACAACGCATCCCCTGCGATCATCTTGAAGGGACTTTGTAGGCGTGTTCAGGGCCCACATCTCAGCAGATACACATGATGCTGGCCAAGCAGATGTGCAGCATGACCGAGTGCTGAAGCTAGGCAGGAAAGCTTCTCCCAGTGAGGCTACGAGAGGCATGTGTTTTCCTTTCCAGGCATGTCTGTGTTACTGGAGAAGTACGCCAGTGCACCTACTGCATAGGAAGGGTATGGTGGAAAGTCAGAGGAAGGTTGCTGTGCCTCTCTGGGTTCTTCTCCTAAGGCCACCAAGGCTTCATCTTGTAGACTCTTTAGGCCCTGGTAGAAGCTGCAAGTCACCAGTACTTTGGGAACTAGCCCTTCAGATCACACTTGACTTGCAACAGTGTCTTCACAGGGTGCCAGAGCGCTGCTGAGGTGTCTGGGGGTTCCCCCTGAGGGCAGTCAGCTGTCACACCTTCTGCGGTGCATAGACGTGGCAATTTTATGGATAATACAATTTGGTGATTTATTAAAAGCTGTGATCCTCCTGCAGCTTTTAATATTTCATCATAAAACAGCACTCCTATGCAGTACACTGAGCTGGGAAGTTCTGTTGGTTCCTCGCTGGGGCTGGCAAAAGTTTATTTAAGGCTGCATCCTGTTGGCTGGTGAGCTGAATATGTTGTCAGAGATCATCAAGGGGGGAAGAAGCCACCTAATCAGCACAGCACGGACATCTCACAGGGTGAGGGAGCCCAGCATGAAAGGGAAAATCCAGGCATTGGCTACGTCAGTCAGTGCACAGCGAACAGGTTTACATGCCGAGCGTGACTCCACTTCAGCACCAGTGAAAATAAAGAGAGACTGTGTCTCTATGGTTTAATGATTAGGGCAGGTAATTAGAGCTCGTTGGTTCCCGACCCTGCTCTGCTATTGACTTGCTGTGGGACATTTGGGTTGTAGCTTGACCTCTTTATGCCCTAATTTTCTCTTCAACAGTATGGAAACGCTTGCTGTTTTGTTGTGGTGTTGTGATGCTCAGTTACTTGAGGGAACATGACAAATGCATTAAAACCAGTGAAAATGGTATTGAGAGTGCAGCGCCATTAGGATGTATACATGTTTGCATTTTAGAAAACATTTAAATTCCAGCTTTTATATATCCTTTGCAAATGAAACTTGCAAAAAAGCAGGGCAAACACTGCTAACACAGCTTTGCCACACACTGTCAAGTGCTTATAAACCCTATTTATAGCTACAGTTAAAGATTCAGATATGCAAGTACTCCATTAAAAGACCACATTAATGAGCCCTTAGAGAAAATATCTCACAAAGCCTTTTGAGCTCATAACTGCTCAGTTGTGCAGGGCTTCTTGCTTGTTAACATTCATAAAATATGAATACTGTGTACTAAACACCAGCACTTTGTGGATTGCAATGACTTATCTCACCATCAACAACTCGGGCAAGTGGAGCTGCAGCAGTGGAGCTCCAGTGCAGAGGGTCAGGCTGCACCAGCCGCTCACGTGCCCCCCTGCTTGGGGGCCTTTCTTCCCAGGGCGAAGCTGAGCGTCAGACTGACTTGCAGGTCAGTATCTGTGAGTATAATTTCAGAGAGAACAATCAAACCTATTAGCTGAGAGTGGCAGAGCTGGGCCTTCTTGCAGCCGCAGCTCCAGAGCGTGGCAGGCATTCAGAGCAAAATCTAATAGATAAAAGTCACAGGAGATCTTTTTTTTCCTCCCTTTGACACAAGCTAGTTGATGAGAAATGTCATTTGAGAAAGAGAAAAGTTGCTATATTTGATTTGCCATTATTTCTCCACTGTCCTTTTCTCTCTGTGATTGTACATTTCCCATTTTCTCTTTCTTTCCTCTCTTGGAAGCCCACATTGTAGGTTGTGACAGATGCTCTTGCCTAAACATTATTGATGTATGTTTTAGCTACAATTGCTTTATCAAGCCGCATTGTGTAAACAAACATTCCTTGAACCCGTTTAAGAACAATTCTCTGTAACCTTTAATACTGCATTTCAATTTGCCGAGGAGTCGCAGAGGGCTTAAGCACTGGAGAAGACCATGCCTGGTTTCCTGTCTGGCTGTCAGTAAGCTGAAGAAACTGAGGCAGGGAAAGATGAAGCGACTGGCTGGCAGCTGTTGGCTGGCACGTGTTACCAGACAGTCTGCACCCTTTCCTTTGCACTGTGGTCCTGCTGTCTTTCCAACAGAGCATGCACTCCTGGATGGAGCACTTTTGCTCCCAGAAAAAAATGCAGACAGGGTGCTTTAAAAAGCTTCAGGGCAGTTCGTATTGTTCAAATGTGCCATTGATTTCGATAGTGCATTAACTGGCTTGTTAAGCAGGACTAGAGTGCTCAGCTTTATTTTATCATGGTGAGTCCCTGACTGTTCAAAATGTTAGCATCATAGTGTAGCAGCAAACCCTCTGGTGCCGTAAACTGCCCAACACCATGCTATTGCTGAGTGCCTGATAAAACAGGGCTGTTCACAGTCAGCTGGGGATGTAGCTGATGGCAGGGCAGTAGCACCACTCCAGGCTGCCTTCCTGCTACTCTCCTCATTCCAGTCTCTTTACCTGCATTCATCTGTCTTCTGGCAGTGTTGCTATCCTTTGCGTAAGCATCCCTTACCCTGAGCAAAGCCGTATTTCTATGCTGCCCCAGGGAGCATCTGTAGGTGACACTCGGATATCACCAGTGCCACTAAGCCTGGGAGACAGCAAGAAAAATCCCATGGCCTAAGGAGCAGCCTGCTGGGCTGGGAGATGTGGGTGGGAGCAGGGATGGATACATCAGCTGGTCAGATGGATGTCCCTTTATCAGGATGGAGTGAATTGCTTTCTGGATTCTGCTTACTATATGGTCTGATCTCCTCTAACTAAAAGGGGAGTGCAAGCCCTGATTTCCAGGCTCCTGGTCAAACGCAAGACAAAATCTTATGGTGTGGAACACCTTTGACAGCAAAAAATGAGAAAATTCAGTTTGGAGTGTCCACATTGTACTTTCCCCCATATATTGTCAAATAAACCCCTCATGGTGCTCCAGAGGAGAAAGCCATCAGAATCACACTGTACCCAATGCAGGTGTTTTGGTCGGCCATGGCACAGCACTCGGAGGCATGGCCTTGGGGCTGTTCTGGTGGAGAGTGCCCATGCCCTGGGACTGGGCGAGAGAGCAAAGGCACCGGCATAGGGGATCCTTGGTGTTACAACAAACATCTCAGCACCTGCAGACCTGCAGGTGTTTTGTGTCTGCCCGTGAGCAGAAATGGCTTGGTAGGCAGTGAGAGTATTAGGATCTGCTTATGGTCTTCCAGGATTAGCTGGCAATGGAGCAGGGGTCTGTGGGCTTTAGGGCTTACAACATTGGTTGCCTCCAACATCCACTGGGGACTGTGGGTTTAGGAAGTTCATCTCCTTGGTTTTAGCTTCTGTGCAGGAAGCAAATTCTAGCCATTAAGGAATTAAATACTATAAACAACTACAAAGCAAACAGGTCATATCCACATCCTCCATGTCCTTCATTCTTTGGTGGTGTGGGAAAACAAGAAAGCTGGAAAACACCTGCTGTCAGAGTCCAGGGGCTGCCTCGCAGAGAGTGATGCTGGCTGCGGGCTGGCCCAGCCTTCAGACATATCAATTATGCATAAATTAAGCTTCTGTGTGACAGCAAATGGGAGGATGAAAGGAAATTATGTAGGCATGTAGAGTGAGCGAGTGATGTTGGTGGAGGCAGGATCTGTGTGTGGGGCAAAGGGACAGGAAAGAGTTAGAAAAGGGGAAACATCTTTGAGGAAAGCAGCCACGCTTATGAAAAAAAAGGAGGAACTTAAACTGGGAATCAGAAATTTTTTTTTTTGTTATTTAGCTGAATATAGTATAGCTATAGTATAGCTATAACTAGGCACTTAAGAGCACTTACAAACACAGATCTTATTTTCTGTACCTTGGTTTCCCTTTCCATAAAATGCAAAGACTAACACTTTATTTTCTCACAGGGTAGTGCAAAAGCAAGCTCATTCACATCTGAAAAGTGCTTGTATGCTGTATCTGGGAACTACAGCAAAGATTATGTAAAGCTGTGGGCTTGCATTGTGGCATTTGGCAACTGCCCAGATATGCGATGCATCATGCATAAGGGCTAACAGAGGAAGACATGAAAATGCAGGCCAAAATTTAATGAGATCTGGAATCAGGAACTTGAGAATCCCCAGAACTGGAAGTGGAAAAACATTGGACTCACAGAGAACACTGAGAGAGGCATATGTGTGCTTAAACATATAGCAAAAGACAGCAAAGAGGGGAAATACAGGCATAGTCCACAGAGTTCAAGAAATCTGTATGCCGTTGAGAAATAAATCTATCTGGAGTAGAAATGACCACTGTGGATGACCAGGGAAATACAAAGAGTGATAAAAGAAAAGAATATGAGACCTATAAATCAGCAGGGTCAGTTCTGCAAGAACTGGTACAAGAGCCTATTGTAAAAGAAGAATGCAAGAAAATGATCCAAAAATCGGTGAGAGGAAAAGAAGACGGGAAAAGATGTGAACACAATAAAAGATTTTATAAATTTGGTATATAGGAAGGAAGGGTTACTCAGCGAGACGGCCATCACCTTCCTGAGCAAGGGGAGGCTACCTTGACTAAAAGGGGCTATTGCTGGAAAAGTGAATTACTGCCCATGCCTCAGTATTCATCAGGGAGAGGTGGAAAGTCTGTCACAGTTTCTGTATATTTTCTAAGGACAGAAAATAAATGATCATTAACTCTAAAGGCTACCAAGGAATCAAGAAATTAACTAAACGCACCAAAATAAAGAACTTTCCAAGTAGAGGGTGGTTCACTTCCTAAATTCATTTTTAAAAGCAGATGCCAGAGGAGTGAAATCATCAGAGAAATGTCAACTAGCTACGGGAGAGATACCTGGAAAATTAAGAGGGGCCGTCACTGCATTACAAATTTGTGAAGGAGAACAATGGGGAAGAAGAGCCTGTGAGCTCCAAGGAGCACATAAGACAGCTGATTAGCCTTACTAGAAAGAGAGATATAATTGGAAACCAATTATTTTAGTTCGTTAAAAAAAAGGGGGGGGGGGGGGGAATTAAGAAAAAAAATGATTTTAACATTCTCAGATTTCAAAAATACAGAGATTCAGTGCACTATGAGATATTAGCATGTAAGATGAGAGGTATGGGGTTGAGTCTGTAAATGCCTGGCTTGATTACAGAAGCCAGGTGGTGATAAAAAAAACACACAGCAATTGTTTAGGGTAGAGATGGGTAATGGAGTGACACACGGCTGTACTCAGCTCTCTTAGCACTGAACAGCTGTCACTGGGAAGAAAGAGCACAGGGGAGTGAGGACATCAAAGAAAGAAGTACAACCAATAGCAAAGAGGAGGAAAACTTTTGGAAAGAGAGAATGTTTGCACTGGTGTATGGAATTTAACCTGAAAAAATACAAAGCTGGGATAAAAAAAGTCAAGGTAAAGGTGCTGTGAGAAGACAGTTGGGGCAAGCTGGCATTGGAAGAATACCTGGGGATAGCAGCCAAGTTTCTGCTCGTGTTCCATTTTAAGCTTCAGAGAGTGAAAGAAATAGGTGTGAACATTGCAACATCATATGCTTTGATGGAGTTCATAACCTTAACATGTGCGTTTACAATGTGCAAGGAGACACAGCTACCCAGGACGCAAAGCTTGTTTCATGCTCAGTGGGCAATCACCCTACAAGAAGAGCTAAGAAAAGGCCATGGCTCAGGCTCAGGCCCTTCTGGATACTGGGTACCCAGTGACATGATGGGTTTGGTGCCTGCCCCCACTCAGTGTTCAGAGATGTGAGAGCGGAGCTGGCTCTACCACTTCCTTCAGAAGACTTCTCGAAACCTCCCATTATAAGGATAATTAGAACATGCCGCTGAGATGGGGGAAGATTGAGCCCAGAGCTAGCTCTCTTCCTGAAGGTATTTCAGCCCACAGCTCTCCTGTGTAATGCCTTCTCGGATTAGGCTTTTTGCATTGCTCCTGAAGAAGGACATTCTAATTTGTATCTACTGTAATTGATCCAAGGGGAGGATGAGAGCTGAGGAGGCTGCGGCCCGATGCCTGGTCCAGGTGCTCCTGCAGCCTACTGCTCCCATTTCAGTGCTGAGCGTAGGGCAGGGCAGAGTCACCGTGTGACACTGAAGTTTTGCCCAAATGCTGAAATCTACAGGGTTACAACATTGACCTCCAGAACAAGAGAGGACAAACAGAGGTAAGCGAAGATGGGCAACCTCAACTGTATGTAGAGCTACAGCATTAATTTCAAAACGAAGAGTGTTTGGGTACATGGTGGTGAGGAGAACTTACTTGGAAGAAAATGCTACATTTTTGCTTACTGCAGTCGGTTGTGCCAGCTTGACTGATATATTTCCCCGACAAAGCTTAATCATGTCCTAGACAAGGGAAATGCTTAGATCTCCTGGTTAGAAAATGCAGATGACAGGTGAAGTTGGAGGACCTGAGGTTTAAAAAGGGAACTGTGAGGTATATAGAGATTCAGCTAATGGGGAAATGACAGGGGGGACACTTGAAAAGGGAGGTAATGGAGAGCAGTTAGTGGTGAGAGTCTCAAGAATCATATTTGGGACTCCACGTCCCTGGCACCAAAAGGAGGTAGTGGTGACATTTTCTGCAGTCACAGTGCCAGTAGGAGGGAAGGCTAATGGCTGGGGGTCCTGAGCTGACCACTGAATGCTTTGGCGTCTGTGGGGCAGCCTGGTCATCGAGTTGGATGCTGGTGTTAGATGCTTACACTGTGCTGCTGTGAACAGCTTGTTCTCTCTAGGAAGAAATTCTTTCCGTAACAAATGAATTTTACTGTATCAATATCCCTGTGTATTTCAAATTGATGTTGTTAAACTGATAGTGTAAATGACTTGTAGACCAAGGTGCAAAAAGGAAACCATGAGGTGCCAACTGTTGTGTCAGTAATCCTCATGCATTTTTTTATGAATCTAGCCCAACAAAAAGTTGTCAAAATCTTTAACTCCCACCTATGGACAAGGCCAATAACGGAGCCTAACTTTTAATCTATCTGTGTGTAGATAGGGAGAAATGAAGTGTTAATTTCTTGTTAACACTCCTCGATCATTAAATTCTTTTGTGCAGTCTAGACACTTACATTTAAGTCCTTGCGCTTCCATCTGCAGACATGGATTTCTCTTATAGGAGACCTTTAGCCACAGTGAAATCTGGCAGTAACACGTCAGGTGCAAACACAAGGCCAGCCCTACACCAAATGTTGCACAAACCTTACTTTGAAATAGGATTCAGTCTTGATGGACTTGAATGGACAAAAACAGTTCACATTCCTCAGTATTGAGGCAATTTTTGTTTCTGAGGGGCTGGAATTTTTTAATATAGCAATGCATCTTCAACTTATTGATCAAAATGCATTACAAAAATACTACTCTATATCATCTTTTTTTTTTCTTTCTTCATTTTTTTTCTTTTCTCATTAATTTCAATCATGTAATAAGAAAAGCTCAGCTATGTTAATTGGTATGACTCCCCTCAAGGGTATTGTGAAGCATGAAATAATTCCCTTCATTACTGACAATGCAGGGACACGAGTTTTCCCGTGAGGATCTCTCTCGTCTGGTGATCCTGTGACTGTACAGAATGGTGATAGGATTAGGGAAATATTGTTTTAAAATTAATAGTTTGTCTAAGGGCTGGAAGGTGGCAAGGAAAGAAGAAGCTTAAAAATACAGAGGCTGCATTTGGCTTTGAGGATCTTGGAGGCAGTTGCGTCCAACCGGTGTCTGTCAGGGCAAGCCCAGCCTGCTGAGACATCATTTGCCCCAGCTCCGGTTTTCTTTTTAAAGGGCAGCTGAGCTGGTGTTTGAAACACTCCACAGACAAGCAGAAAACCAAGTCATCGTAAAGCTGGCCAGATTCATTTCTCCTTTTTTATTTTTGGGAGCCAGAATTTCGTTTCCGTAAAGTGCAGGGAGAGCTCAGACACGAGCTCCCAGGCTGGCCCAGCTCCCGCTGGTGACAGGGCTGTGGCCACCAAGGCTTGGCCTCTGCTGCAGCAGGTAGCAGCTGCCTGCCAGGCAGACACTGCGCTCCTGTGGTACCAGTGTAGGTGACTAGCTGAGGAGGTAGAAAAAAAATATTCCCCCCTTCTTTTTCCTTTTCTTTTGCTGAGCTTGCAAAAAGGCATCCATTGCTACTTTTGCTGCATTTGCAACATTTCTTTAGCAGAGGTTTTTTTTATGGAAACCAGGCTGCCTCTGCACGGAGGAAGCAAACCTCCTGACAGCTATGTCATTTCCTTTCTGTCCAAACAGCTTTTTGTCTGTGTACCACCTCCACTTGTCTCAGTGAACATCTGGCTGCAAATGAGCAGAGAAATTTCTGCCAGCTACTCCTCTGGTCTTTTCTTAGCTGTTTCCAGACCATGTTACCAGGTCTTTACTGCAGCTTTAAATTTGCTGGATTGACATGCATGCTTTTGGCTATTGTTCCTTCTATGCCCTGGACAGATTTACTGGTTTGACAACATCCTCCCTTACCGCTGAAGAATAGGTCCAAGCCAGCAGTGACCCTTGCTGCATGGGTGTGTTCATTAGCTAAGTGAGAAATACTGAACAGTTTCAGACATGCAGACTGTTCCATCCCTTGAGCAGCCTCTGTGCTGAGGATTACTCATAAAAAATAATGAGTAAAATGTGTTACAGATGAAGGCTGTGGCACTAGAGATAACCTTGCCATTAAAGGTCCCATAATGCAAGCACATTGCTCTCAGAAATGGAAACGAGGATAACATGTCTGTTAACTGAATCAATAGGGATCAATGCAGGGACAATAACTGAAGAAATGGATGCATTAACCAGAGAGTAAGAACCAATATGCTCCCACACTGACCCATGGCTCTGCAATTAGAGATGCTGAAGGGACACAAAACATGTTACTAATAATGATTGAAATCATTAGCAAAAAACTGAAACAGAAAATAGCTACAGGTTTTCATTTTAATCAAGTCATATGGCAGAAACTGGGATTTTGGTTGGGAGAGGGCAGGCACAGGAATAAATCAGCTTCGTGATCAGGAGCAAAGACCCATTTTCTCCTTACAGTTACCCAGGAGTCACCCAGCTGTTGCAGAGGATGTGAGTGACTGAGTAGAAAAGGAGCACCATCAGCCAGGACCACCTCACCACCTTCTCTGGGCTACCTTGTGTCGAGGAGAGAGACAGAGTTCCTGTTGCAGCTGAGTAAGGACTGAGAAGATGTGTTTCATCCTTCTACCTACATGTTTTCAAAAAGGAAAGAAAAAAAGACCTAGATTTGACAGGCCTTTTGGAAAGGTTGATGCAGCTGGGAGAATGATATTACACCAAGCTTCCATGCACATGAGGGAGTTAAAGCCCCTGCTGGAAGAACTGGGAGGGGGAAGGGATGGGAAGGGAGAAAATATGCAGCAAACTTGGCACCTGACAAATGCAGCTGTTGACACCGTAGGTAGGCTGTGCACAATGGAAATGCTGAAAGCAGAGCTGCATATGTCCCTACTCTAAGCTTACTGCATACAGCTCCCACAGTAATAACTGAGAGACATAAAAACACCCCACAGGCTATAGACTTGTGGTAAATGCACTGATTTTGTGACCTTTCTGGAGTCTTTCCTTTGTCAGAGAAGAGAATGTGATCCATAGTCACTGGGAGCGTGCATTTGCATTCCCCTGCCCTGCTATCACACCCACGATTGCTCTTTTAATTTAAATGTCTTGATCATTGCATTGCACTTTCACATCATTCTCTAAAAGCTAATCATGACGAAGGCAGCAATGATGCTGCAGTGTTGGTGACCATTTCCCAGGGACTGAGAGGGATCTGGTACATAGAATCCCTACAGCAGTAGTGCTGCTTACGAGGATGCTTTCCAGCATATGGTTTTAGCAGCCCCTAGTTTGAGATACCTGGGAGCTAACATTTGATCATTGGGAACCCCACAACAAAATAGAAGAGGTAAAAGCCAAAAGACAGATCTTGGTTTCTGGAGATGCAACTGCACATTTGAAGTACTTGCTTCACTGTCACAGAGCAAGTACAAAAATCTTAGCAAAAGACACTTGAACCTTTTAAGCATCATCTCTTGGCAATAATGACCTCTCATGCATATTTATGTACAGCACTTAGCTTGATAATAGCCACTTGAAAGACATTTAATTCTTCTTTGCTTAGGAATGAAGCTATGTGGAGTGTGACAAAAATGTTCCGAAGTCTACATATTAAAATACAGAAATGGTCCTGGTATTTCCTGCACTCCAGCCAAAACTGCCTTCTGGGAGTATATGGTTTAAGAATTTATGTACTTCTTGATTAAATGTGTATGTATTTGCAAGCATATAGACATACACAGGCATGAGAGTTAGTGCAATTAGGTAGGTGCTGCAGGACTTCAACCAGGCTTTCCTGAAAGAATTTCAGACAGGTTCTGTGGCTTGGGTTGTTTTGTAAAACCTTTTTGTTGCACAGAACTTAATGTTGTTCATTATGCACGGAAAGCAAAATCATATGACTACTATTTCCTAAGTAACATAATTATCTTATTGATTCTTATGGGGCAAAACACTAGTTTTATTGTTAGTTAATGCTGCCAAATCTGGTTATGCAATTTTGGATATAGGAAGTTCAGTTTAATGTGTGTTTAGGGGGAAAAAGTGTAAAAATAAATGCCTTAAACAACTTTTTTTTTTTCCCCTTTCAGAACGTGAATATAGATATTCCTTTGTGTGATCTCTGTTCCTAACTGCTAGAGGAAAGTATGTGATACAACCTATTATCACTATTCATCAGCGGGAAAGAAATACAGATAATGAAACATAAAAATGCCCCATGAAAACTATATTTAATAAAGTTTTAAGTAGCTGAACAGAAACGTACAGGGCAAAGAAACAGTCCTGCTGTTTCAGAACCAAAGCAATTTTACGGAAAATGAAAAGAATACTTGCAATAATTTCAGGCACTCACACTTTCATTCTTATTTTAAGAGGAAATATATCAGGAAATTTTTACACAGAGGGCACATAAATAGCATTTTGTCTGTCCCACAGAAAAGACAGTATGAAAGACTCATTAGACACTGGGACATACAATGACTTCTTGATTCTTTCAGTTCTTGGCCAGTGCTCTAATGAAATTCAAACCTGCTACATCTGCCATACTACACTGTTAATTAGTTTTCTATTTATTTAGCAGATCTAGAAGTGGAAAGCAATCTATTGCCAGCAAATTGTTTGACTTCTATGCTAAGCAGGCTGCATTCCAATCCTCTAATGTTGAAACTAGCATGAATCCAACTTTCATCTCATGGCCATGTCAAATTAGCACCCAGCAGATTCTGGATACAAAGACTTCATTAATTAATTTATTTATTTATTGTAAAGTCCAACATTTCTTGGAAGTCATGAAGTTGAAGCTAGGCAACTTTCTGCAGTATCTCTTTTTCCCCCTTGTTTGCTACAATGGATTAAATATAGGATGCATATACATGCTGTGTTATGCTTATATTGAGGGAGGAACAAAATCCCAAGAAGATTCTCCTTATTATGTAAACTAAAACATTAATGTGTACTCTTCAAGATTTTGAATAAAATGCTGTCCATTCCAAGAAAAGCTCAGAATGCCTCAATAGAGTTCATGAGATGACTTTTGCACATGCTTTGCCATTTTCTATTTCTGTCTGGCTGTATTCTGCAACATATTGCAGCATCTAAACATAGCATTTTGTATGGGACTGACTCCTGTCTTGCAGTGTCAACAGAACCACTGGGTTGTGAAAGTATTAAGCAAAGAGATAAAATTAGAAAAGAAATTGGCTAGAAACTAAACCATGAATCCTTGCATAATGCAATGCAGGAACTACAGTGTGTTCGAGATGGTTGTAAAAATACAGACTGATACCCAGGCGTTGGAGCTTGCCTTGAACTTAGGGATTTTTCTAAAATCTAGATGAGAAATTCAAATAATGTGGCTTTTCATAGAATCATAGAATCATAGAATCATAGAAACACTAGGTTGGAAAGGACCTACAAGATCATCTAGTCCAACCGTCCTCCTATCACCATCCCTACCCACTAAGCTACTAAATCATATCCCTTAGCACCTCATCCAGCCACTTCTTGAACAGCGCTAGGGACGGTGACTCCACCACCTCCCTAGGCAGGCCATTCCAGTGCCTGACCACTCTTTCAGAGAAAAAGTTTTTCCTTATATCCAGTCTAAATTTACCCTGGCGCAACTTGTGGCCATTCCCTCTCGTCCTGTCATTAGTTATCTGGGAGAAGAGGCCGACCCCCTCCTCACCACAACCTCCCTTCAGGAAGTTGTAGAGTGCGATGAGGTCTCCTCTGAGCCTCCTCTTCTCCAGACTAATGGAGCTTTTGGATCAGTCTTGTCCAAATCAAGCCATTGTTATGCAATGAGCAAGTGAAATACTGTACTGAAATTCAGGAAAAAATGAGTAAGCTGTTCCCCTATGATATTATTTGTAGAGTATCCTTAATAAAATTCTTCACATAAGCAAGGTGTTGGTTTTGAGTAACGTACAAAGTAAATCAGAGAAACACAATATACAACACAGGAGAGCAGTATACAAAACCGGGGTCCAAGAGCACACTGGTGGCAGTTCACAGAAGAGTAGTCCTTTCAAGAGGGAGGTAGTAAATGTTTTTTCCTAGACTGATGGATGGTTTTGGAAAAATGTTTTTGGGTTTCGGGTTTGAATCAGAAATAATATGTTTATTTAAGTATGGGTTGAAAACAGTCTATGGGAGTCGAACTGTATTGTGTTAATTGATAAGATGGCTTGAGATTCACAGAAGAAAAGCATTCTAAAAGTAAAGTTGTGATACCTTGAAGGAAAGTTCAAAGCCAGGGCTGGGCTCAGGCAAAGGAGTTAGGTAGACAGGAGACGAGAGAGCAATGTGTGAG
The DNA here is from genome assembly GCA_013396635.1 of Penelope pileata. Lineage (NCBI taxonomy): Eukaryota > Metazoa > Chordata > Aves > Galliformes > Cracidae > Penelope > Penelope pileata. The sequence continues at coordinate 15,261 of WBMW01003711.1, read as the reverse complement.
AGAAAGTGGAACACGAAAGGAAATGTGCAGAGTTTTAAACTGAAGGAACCTGATCTCAGCTAGGGAGAGAAAATCCAGGACGAGTCAAGATGAGTCAACCCAACTTCTTTTCTCATTGAAATTCACTGTGGTCTTTGCTATTTTTTTTTTTCTTTTCAGTGATAGATACTTAACTGATTCCACTACTACGTTCCTCTCCTCCACCTTTAGGGAGAGCAACCTACCAAAAAAACTGCTCATTCTGAGCCTGGGAAAAATAAAATAGCCCAGCATGGTGGTATCTGTAACTTGGACTCAGCAGTGACACGAATTCCTGAGTGCTCCCTGGAAGCCCCTTCTTACTGCTCAGTGCTTCATCATGGTAGAAATAAAGGAAAGGAATTGAGTGAATCAGAAAGAGTAATTTTCCCAATTTTTTTAAAGTTGTTTTCCGGGGTTTCTGGCATGTTCAAAAGGACTGAACAACACTGTTCAACAGAGCTTGCCATTAAGTAAATGTTGCATTTGCTATGGTTGGGTTTGAATTTTTGATAGTCAGGAGCCAGAAGAGTATGAAGTAGGATTTATTCATCTTTTCCAGCGTTTCTAAAGCTGAATGGACTGAAACAAGCAGCTGAGATTTAAGGTAGAAATCTGAAAGCCAGACTTACAATAATGAAGCTCTGCAATGTGTAAGCATGTCTTCTGGCTATCAGGAATAAACCCAAGAGTTTCAGGAGCTTTAAATGTACCTGGCCTGCAGGTTTTCCAAATGGACAAATTATCTGCATACACGTATGACACAACTGCCAAAAAGACTTCTGCTTATTACAAACTATTTGTAATGTTCCTGCAAGTTGCCGGAGCTGAATCTCAGCCACAGCTCCCCTTTGTTTATGCCCAGCTGGGAAACTTTGCTTCTGCCCCCTCTGTCCCCGGGACAGGGTGCACGGTAGAGGATGTCCTCTCTTACCGATTCCTTCTGCCCAGCTGGGAGGGGCAGGGAGCCCATCCTGAAAACCAGGCTGCCGTGGTGCCCCTCTCGCTGGTTGGGTTGTGTGCTTGTGCCTTGTTTTGTGCAGCAGTGTAAAAAAGGAGTTTGTCTAACCCCCATAGGCAATCAACAGATGCTGGTGACCATGGGTGTTGCATAATCAATGAAGGCTAAGGTAAGTAATAAGATAAAATAAGATAAAATATTTAAACTTGCAGAAAGAATTAAGAATTTCAGCAGATTTATCTCTTGTCTGGCCGCTCATTTTGATTGGTTATAGAAAAAAAAGCCAGTTGTGCACAAACCCCACCAGTTCTTACGGAGCAGTAAGTATGTGGTTGGGATTTAAGGGGATATGTGAGCAGTGCCATTGGAAAATGAGAGGAACTGAATATGGGATCAGAATCCTATTTGATGCATAGAGGGCACAACAATAACTGGAAAACATTCAACTTTTTGAAAAAATATTAGCAGAATAAATTGATCCTTTAAATGTAATGTATGCCCTGGGGAGGGGGGGGAAGCTTCTTAAATTATACCTCCATTATGCAAACTACACCTACGCATTGAAATGTTTCTCTCTGTACTCAGCAGAGAAAGAACTTTACTGAACAATGGAATGAGATGCAGAGTGTGAGGTGCCATCTCGTAATATGATCAACATATCTTACATTATCTGTCCTCCTAGTCTGCGATGCTCCTTAGAAACCTCTGCATTTCTTTGGGCCTCATGCAATTTTTCAGAGTTGCAGAACAACCCTGGTGAAGTCATAGAATCATAGAATGGCCCGGATTGGAAGAAACCCCAAGGATCATCAGGTTCCAACACACCTGCCACAGGCAGGGCCACCAACCTCCAGATGAGGTACTAGATCAGGCTGCCCAGGACCCCATCCAATCTGGTCTTGAAC
>WBMW01003711.1:583-13280 GCA_013396635.1 Penelope pileata | reverse complement strand
ACTGCTGGCTCATGTTCAGTTTTTCATCCACCAGGACCCTCAGGTCTTTCTCAGCTGGGCTGCTCTCAAGGATCTCTTCTCCCAGTCTGTATACATATCTGGGATAACTTTGACCTGAGTGCAACACCTTGCACTTTGCTGTGTTGAACCTCATTAGGTTCACACGGGCCCACCTTTTGAGTTTATCAAGATCCCTCTGGATGGCATAGTCAGGCTTGTGCCATGAGATCTGAACTGTTCCGACAAACAGCAAAGAAGAGACAAGGGAGGAAGGGAATCAGTGAGCTCCACTAGAAAATAAGGCCTCTGGAAATAAGATGGTGTCAGAACCTCTGCATGTATTGTTATGTGCTTAAAAGGTCCTTCATAGTTCAGGCAAGAATGATGCTTGTACTGGCAAGCTTACATGCTAATTGAAACCTCTGTGTTTGTGTGTCAGTACAACACAGCAGAATGGAGAGCTGCAGTGGCAATGGAGATACTCCGATGTTGTTCAGGTAAAAACACACATTTCAAAAGCATCAGCCATGAGAAAAAGGTGGATATTGCAGTGGGACAAGGAGGCATTTGGAAGAAGGATGCTGGCACAGCTTGGGGAGAGTGGCCCAGTGGAAGAAGTCTGGATAATTAGGGAGGAAATAAACTATGCAAGAAGCTTGGAAAGCCAGGAACTATGAGGTAAATTAAAGGAGACAGAGCAGACCGACAAACAGAGCAGATTTGCTTGTCTGAATTACATGTGTGCAGCTGAGTAACAGGTGAAAGCAATAAGGAGGAGGCAGCAGTCTGAGAGGCTTTAAAGGGATTGCCTGGAGGGCAGAGGCAGGAGGAATGCTGAGCTGTGAAGAGAGGGAAGCAAAATAAAGTTGAGGGGAAGTGAAGGGTGAGATGTGCCTGTTCTGGAGGTAAGTATGGCTGTGGGAACGTGGTAGGTGAGAGAAGGACTAAGGTAGGGAAAATGAGAACTTGAAGCTTGATGTATGTGCTGTGGGATAGGAGAGGGAACAGAACTATTAGAGAGTGGAAATGTTCCTTGTGGGTGAGATGTAGGGAACATGAGATATATGAGTAGGAGAGTATTTGCTCAGTGTAATGTACAAAAGAGTAGCGGAAGATAGAGGGCTACTGCTGCTTTTAATGTTATATCCTGTTTGTCATACAGTATGCAATCTCATATGGTTTAGTTAAGAACTTGCTAGCAGGTGGCAATACAAGGGAAACATTCCCTGGGGAAGCTACTGGCCTGGTACAGCCCACGCAACCGGGGCGAAGCAGGGAGAACACTCACAGCACATATCAGTGTGAGGTCTAACACCAAAAAAAGTAACTTTAAAAGAAGAAGTGGATTAACTTCTCAGGGACAAATGGTTCCCTGAAGCTCCGGACATGCTGAGCTTTGTGCTGTTTTCAGTGAATGAATGCATTCTTAAGTTATCTGAAGTTACAAACTTTCTTTTCTGCAGCACATGCTGTCATGCCCTTGGCATTCTGTTTATCCCCTGCTTGTTGTGGCTGCTCTGTCCCATTCATGCCCAGTGTCCTTTGCCACCACCCTCTGAATTCCTCTTGGGTTCATTTTGTCGCTTGGTTGAGTTCTTTAAATTTCTCTACTCCCATACTACATTTTTGCCACCGTTGAGTCTGGGGTGCCCTTAAAGCTGTGTGCTAAATCCTGTCCTCTTCTCTCGAGCTCTTTCCCCAGTGCGTATGGGTGAACATTTGCCCACCCTGTTCTGGGGAGTGCTTTCTCTGTAGTTGTCTGTGGAGCAGCTTGCTGCTTTCTTCATCTGCTCTGTGAGATCTGCACTCCTTTTCCTCAGATGCATCGTGGCTTCTGATGATAGTGGTGTTTTCTGGCAGTAAAAAAAAAAAAAAAAAAAAGGCTTACTTCCCATCTGCTGAGACTGAGACTTTTCCTGAAAGGTGGTAAAACTCAGTGTTTTTTAAATGTTGGAGGAGCTGTCTAGTCTGGGAAAGATGAGAAGAAGCCCATCTGTACTCTGATCCTGGGGACTGTTCTCCATTCATGTTATTTTTCATTTGGTTTTGAGCAAGAGGATCTTTTTCCTCCAATATTTTTGAAGGAGAGACCGGGCATGAGCAGCACTGAAGTCACAGCTCTTTTCTTCGCCTGCCTGCCTTTACCAAAGGCCTTCATGTGTGCTGAGCACTGCTGTGTCCCAGTGGGTTGGAGGGAAATCATAGAATCACAGAATGGCTTGGGTTGGAAGGGACCCCAAGGATCATCATGTTCCAACCTCCGAAATGTGTGCAGTCCAGCACCGAATGAAAGTTACTTAAGAGGTTTTCCAGTGGGATGTAATGCGACATCCATCCTCCTCCACTGAGCGTGCAGGGACAGCCTGGGAGTGCCACTGGTTGTGTTGCAGTGGCGGTTTTTATATGTGGCAGTTCGTGTGGTGCAGTCAGTAATGCAACCACGTACAAACATTTCAGCTCCTGTCTTTCATAGTAAGGTTTAGTGTCCCGGTTTGCATCTGCATGTACATGCACTTGGTAATGTGTTTTTGTGCTTTTGATTTCATGTCTCCTCAAACATCCAGTTATGTCATGAAGAAGTACAAAATGCTGAGTTTGAGGCTCTGATAATTTGCAGTTGATAATATTGTGAAGTTTTCTTGTGTTTTAAGTCCTGTCTCCCATTGCTGTTTATTCTGGACTCTTTTATTTCACTGTGTTTAACTATTTGATGCAACAGAAAAAATACTACAGATGAAATGCCTGTCAACTACCATTTACATGAGACAGTTTTGAAACCTTTCAAATACTGTTATTGGAATTAGAGGGTTTTTTTTTAAGCTTCTTTAAAAGAGAGATGGTAATTTTCCTCTTTCCCTCTGGAAAATGAGGGATGAAATTTTTGCATCTGTGAATGAAAACATCCATTGATGGTTTGAATCTTCCACCTAGTTTAGAAAACAGTGGTTTTATGAACCTCTAATTCAGAAAATATCTGGTTTTGTGAACTGACTGCAGTGTAAACCCACTGCCGAGTTTGTACTTAAATACTCTTGCTTCTGAATTATAAGAAACTGGACAAATATAATGGCTTGCTTGATATCCTGTGACAGCAGAATAACTGAGGCTTTTTAATTTGACACAGGACAAATCGGTGCTCATTTGCAGAAAACAGAACAGTGACGGAACAGATCCAGGTAAGTGTTGGCAGAGGTTGTGCGCATGTAGGACTCTGTTTTCCTGTTCCTGGTCAGCAATAGCATGGTCTCTGAGCGAAGAGATCTCCTGTTCTATGGGCTGGGCCTTGTTCACAGAGCAATTATCACACAAATCAAGCTTTATGGATCAGGTCATTACTTCATTTCACAACCGTTGCTGGCTCTAGATGCCAAACCTCCCTGTGCTGGGGGACATGTTGGATCGTCCTTTTGTCTAGCAGCTTTGTGATGTTTTTTTCCTTCTGTCATTACCTCTGAAATATAACCAGCAAGCCAATGTTACGTACAAACATTCAGTGTCAAAGTCAGAATAGAAACCTGTTGCAGAAAAGACCCTAGAACTTTGGTTTTGGCACTTTCAAGCAACTTCTAAAGGTTTTCATGGTGTAAATGGCTAAAAAGTGATGGCAAGTACTTCTGTGAACGAGCACAGAAGCCTTCCTTGGGGTCCCTAAGAACATATGCCATTCATGGTTTGCTTCAAGGTTTCTTAAGGTGGTAACCCAGCCAAGAGCTCTCATGACTAAGCTGAGCACCATGCTATTACCAGATAGCTATGCAAGATAAGGGATCCCATTTTTGACTTCTCTGCTTATGCTTCATGCTAAGGCAGAACAAATAAACAAACCTTCAGATATTGAGGCCTATCTCTGAATTCATTTTCTAATTCCCCACTGAGACCTAAAGCATCTAACATGTTTTGCTGCTTGTGCAGCCTTCTGTGAACTGAGATACCAACACCCAGAAGCTCTCTCTCCAGTTTCAAAACCAATTATTCTGAAAACCAAGCCTTTATCCTGTTTGGCTGAAGCTAAATAAACTTGAAATTCAGCTATTCCTTCGAAAAGAATGGTCTGCTAATTGGTATTGAGGTTTAAATATCTGAGCTTGTTTATTTCTCCCGCTACTCTCAATTGTTTCAGAAACACTCCCGTTATTATAGTCTATTAAATCAGACTTATCAGAAAGGAAACATTTATTGATATCTTGAGAGATGTGTGTGTCTAATTAAGGTTGTGTTACTGTGCATATTTTATATTAAATATTTCCTGCAATTTGACTTTAATCAGTTTGAAGGGCTTTAGTAAGTGTTTGCTTCTTTATCTTTTTTTAAATCTTCCCTGGACTAAGGGAAGAAATACACTTTTAGTTTGCAAAGTTGCATCATTTACCATCGCTTAAAGGAATCCTGACACAGATTGTAGTTTTTATTCAATGCCACTGTTCCTGAAAATGTTGACAGCTAGACGGACATTTGGGATGGAGGCTCTGATAAACCCAGAGGAAGCTGGAAGTAGCTGTAGACTTCAGTTTTGAGGTGTGATTAGACAGGTACTTATTTCTTGAGTCTCTCACCCAATTTTACCTGGGACTATAATCACTAGAAGGGAATAAAAAGTATTTGTAAGTTTTTGAATTCCTGGTTTAAAGTTTCTAGCTTGCAGCTTTGTGTTTTGCTGTTACTGTTGTGCACGAACCCCATTTGTGCATTTACTGTTCTTTACTGGTTTTGTCGTCACCTTTCTTGCTTCATGGACAGCTACCACTGTTGTTGGAATTTCAACTATGCAGTCACTAGAACACCTCTCCTGTGCTCCTCAGCTTGTTGGTGAACTTCATCCTCCATGAAGTTTTTTCCATGCTATAATTTACGTGATACAGCATGCAACCTGATCTTAAAAGGTAACTTGAGCAACAGAGACTACCTACTAGTATGGTCATTGTAAAACAGCATCCGCTCTGAGTGACATGTCATGGAGGCCTACGTGGAAGCGTGTTCAGACTTCTAGAACAGTCAAACAAGTTTATCAAATTAACTATAATATTTCAGTCAAATAGCTGCATAATACATTCTTAACTCTACTGGCAGAGCATAGTAATGCATGGCTCTTTCATGCAGTGTATTTTTAGTATACCACTATATATGTGTGTTCATACACACGCATATATTTGTGTGGGAGCTGTAGAATTTATTTTCTAAACCTTGGCTTTTTGTTACTTTTCTAATTAGTTAACTGTGTAATAGCTTCAAATTTCACTACTGTAATAGTTCCCACATAACATTAATTATATCTTTTTCTGGTAAAAATCATCTGTTCAGGGAGACATAGCAGGTAAGAAGAAACAATTATTTCCCACTAATGGGAAGACTTAGGGATAGAACAATGTTTGCTCAAACTCACACGGGTTATATCCATGCTAAGAAATTAAGCAGTGTCAGGGAGTGTTTCCAGGTGTGTGTTCAAGCGCTGGAGCAGCCCTGGGACAGTTTTTCCCCAAGATCAACTAGCACTCTGCCAAAGGTTTGCCATGCATAGCTTGGCACTGGATGTATCAGATGAAAGTTTAAGTGGGAAAATGGCCTTGCTGTTGCACTTGGATTCTGCTTCTGTTTGTTTCATTTATTAGAATAGATGCAGCCAGAAAGTCTGTGTCAAAAGCTGACGTTGAACACTGACACCTTTTGTCTCGCTCCAGTGCCTTGTATGACATTCTTAAAATCACCTTGGTAAAATGAGGAAGACAGCGTTTACCAACACAACAAAGAAAGAAAACTTCTGCTTGGTTCAAATAAGCAGCACAAATTAAGATATTTCTTCTGTTTTCACCTTTGAAGATGGTTTTAACATGTTGTGGAAGCCCAAGAAGACAAAGCGAAAGAACTGATTCAGAAATAGCTTTTTAAAGGCTCCCGAATCAGATCATCTGATTAGTACTCAAATCATGAACATTGACATTTGATGGAAACACATTTATGCAAACAAATTCAGTTCACGTGGTTTAAAAACACTAAATGATCTTTAGGAAGGAGTGATGCTTAAGGTTTATGTAAGCTTTCATTGTAGATTTAATTCCTGATATTCAATAGTTCTTAAAACAAGAATTCTCACAAGTTACTGTAGAATATCTCTGACTAACAAATTAGCAATGGTAATTGCTTAAAAATGGCAGAAATAAAATGCTGGTAAATTACTGTGTTTTGACGTGAGGAATGTGTACTCTTGAAGTACAGGCACCATAATTACTTTGTTCTGTGTTTTTCTTCATGTAACCTTCCATGTTTTGCCAACATTCTTTTGTCTTTCAAATAATCATTTTGTATTCATAAAGTGTGTAGATTCTGCTGGCAAAAATAACAGGTAAGAAAACTGTTATCAAACAGAACTCTGTTCTTCTGCCCTGCCCCCTCACCGTGGAGAACAGCAGAAAGCAGGGTACGAGAAATACTGTGCTTGGAGAGGAAAACTCTCCCAAATTCACTTCAATTTTGCTAAGTGGGCACTGCTGTTATTGGAAGCTGCTTGTCTAGAAGAATAACTGCTCTTGAGGACTCTTGAAGACTTGTGAAGAAACCTGGAGTTATTTGTGTAAGAAGGAGGAATAATCTCTTACTTAACCAGCGTTATGCAGCCTTGATGTTACAGATTTGCGGGGAGTCCTAACGAACTATGCCCATGCGTGTGAACTACAGATCTGCACACTGTGTACTACTTGAAGATGAGTGGGGGGAACACCCCTCAATAGTTCTTAAAACAAGTTACTATCACTTAGGGTAATTTGAGAAAACTGGCAGACCTGCTATGTTGATACCATCAGATGATGAATAAACCCACCCATCTCTTTTTAATGTTAGGAGAGAATGTCTTCAGAGAAATTTGTTGTAGCACATCTTATGCTAGACCTCCCAGCACTTTGCTAGTTGTAGCTTCAGTGCTTTGCAAGCACTACATCTGCTAGGAGCTCTGGGTCCATCCACCAGCACAAATTTAGGCTATTGAGTATAGAGGGGAAAAAAAATCTGACAATTTTCATTTTATACACTATTCACCTAACTCCATTGTTCAGGCACCAAAGAGGAATACTGTAAGTTATACATCAAAGAAAAAAAACTCTAAAACTTAAAATAACAAACACCCCAACAACAAAAAACAAAACAACGAAACCCTTTCAGTTCAGTGCCATCCGTGGAGGTAACACCATCCAGTCTGTGGGAAGGCTCTGTTACATTGATATGGGAACAGCTATGCTTCTCACAGTTTAGGTGGGGCGGCTGATTCCCTTTTGAGTGCTGTGACTCAGCTGTAGGAAATATCTTCTGGGAAGGAAAAAAAGGTAAATTTATGCAGGAATCCATTTGGAAAAATCCCAGCTTAAAGATTAAGCAGACTCAAGAAAGTAGTTTCTTGAAAACACATGACTGCACCCCACTGCCTTCAGATAAGATGTGGCAACGCTTCAGAGTCAGTCTTAGGGAAAAAGGAAGATTGCTCATTTCTAGTGTTTGCCACAAAGGATGAATGTTGAGAGAATTTACCTGCAATTTCCTGTGGTTTTTTTTTTTTTTTAATCCTCAGGTATATTATGTTTTCTGAATTTGATTTAAATTCCTTAGACAATGGGAAACACAAGTGGGAAGCTAGTTCTCTACACAGCAAACAGTTTAGGGGAAGTTTTTACTGTTGTAGTCCATAACCAGTCTGGTAATCCTGATTTGGGTCCCTAGAAACAACAAACTGGATGACCTATTTTTTTTTTTTCCCCTAAGAACTGGAATTTTGCATTGAGACCCAAGTTTTGAACCTGTTGCAGGATTCTCTGGTTCAGAGACATGAGGAATGCGTTCCGTCCTGGTTTACTCTTGAAGGAAAACTTCACTAGGAAGGTCTTGCCTTTAAGGATCTCCTGGAAGCAGATGTTATTCTACTAAATTAGAAAACTGTGGATGCAAATGAGTTTCAGAAGAAGGGAAAAGGTAACTAGTTTGTCCTGTATTCTATATAAAGAATGTGAACTAGCTAACGCGTAGGCCCGAAGCCCTGTTGGTCTAGACAAGACTTTCCGGCTCCTTACACCAGCCTCTTTCTACACAAACCTCTGAGAATGAGGTTCTTCTTGAACATTAATCTGCTGGACTGGGATTCAGCTGATGGAGGTATGTGTATGATGTCGGGCTTAAATAATGTTTCTAAATTCTCCTTTTCCCATGCAAAACGTGTTTCACTCGATCCTTGGGTAAAGTCACTGAAAATAGCAAAGTTAATATTTGAAGCTCACAAAACCAACTTCAGAATAAATGAAATGTAGATGGCTTTATTGGATTTAATTACATATAGCAACTCTAAAATGAAGTACAACAAAACATCAAGATATTTATTAGAGCAATGTTGTATGGAATTCAGGCATGCTACAAGGGCTGCTCCGAAAGAAATGCCTCCTATTTTGTTATGTTGGCCCATGACATCAGAGGCAGATGTCGGTGGCATGGCAGCAGAGGCTGAACCTCCCCACCAATATTCCGTTCCATGTTGTTGCCGTGTGACAGCTGGCAGCAGAGGGGCACTCTGACCAAATGGCACCTCACATGGAAGTGAGGATGAAGCAAAGGTGTGGAACTGAACTCCTCCATGTGGGGGGAAAAAATGGCACCATTGACATTCATTGACGCTTACTGAATGTTCATGGTGACCAAACAGTGGCTGTGAGCACAGTGAGGAGGTGGGTGGTGCATTTCAGCAGCAGGGACAGCAATGTGACAGACGAGCCACATTCTGAATGCCCATGCAAATTTTTACAACCACTGCCTGCAGACTCTAGTTTATGGCTGATGAAAATGCATAGCTAATGGTAGTGACTATGTTGAACAACAGCGTTTTGTAGCTGATTTGCTCTATCAAATAGCGCTACTGTGCTCTTCATATCTGCTGTAGTTTCCATGGAAATAAATGAGAGGCATTACTTTTGAAGCAACCTTCTTACAAATACGAAAAACAGAACCTAGACGGTGAAATACTTTTGCACTTTAAGAGCTGAGAGTTAACATTCTGTAATTGCTTCACCAAGTTTTGTAAATGATAGCATGAAAACACACCTTAAGATCTCATGTTCTGGTTCACGATTATGAAAGGAAACGGCAGAATTACTGTATCACTTCCGTAAGCAGGGCCTTGTCTGCCACAGCCAAGTGTGCATCGGGTGGGGAAAAGCAGGTATAAGGACAGTAGAGATGATCAAGGGTTGAAAAGATGACCCATCTTGACAATGTGGTGTTACAAGAATTATGTCCATATTTCACTTTAGTATTTTACTGCAATATATTTTCATCTACAAAATAACTATTTTACAATTTTCAGCAGCCAACATTGAAAACAAATTCATATTCTAATGCATCTTGCTATGATCTCAGTATATTCTAGGTATTTAAAAAACGTCTACAGTTCAGTTTCCAGAAAAGCCCTCACTCTCACAATATTTAAATTTCCTAAAGAAACCTACTGAAGTAATCAAAGCAGTAACAGAAAGTTTCATTTAATAATTTGACTTGTAATCCTACTTACCTGCACCTTGTATCGTGCCAAAAAAAAAAAAAAAGCATGCTTATTACTGCTGATGTTCAAGAAAACTCTGTACAGCAATGAAGCTTTGCCTTTTCATTGCTGGAAACACAAATCCGGGGAAGACTTTTTCAACAAGCTTTCGTTTTTCAATTAACATGTTTTATTTCAAATTTATTCTCAGTTGAAATGAGTTACATTTGCAGCTGAGGAAAGCAAAGATGAAACTTTGTTCTTTTCTTTTGTGCTCAGCTGTACAATTTATTTTTCTCCTGGCAACAGATTTTAAATCTCTCTGCCTTTTTTTTTTTTTCATGGGAACTGGTTAGTAAGTGCTGACATTAGAGCTGACAACGCTTTGTGTGTTTTTTTCCTTTTGCCTGGTTTCTGTGTCTGTGTGTGCAGGCATGCATTCATTAACGTAATTCCTCAACATTCAACAAGAGTGCATCATAAACCAGAGGAAAAAAGCCTCATAAATATTTAGATCCCTGCCTACCTTCCAAAACTGAAGTGAAAAAGAGTATTTAGTGAGGACTTGGTTTGTGTTAATCTGCATATGAACTGAAAGAGGGTACAAAAGGATGAAAAGGTGGTGGAAACTAGCATACAAACCCTGTAGTCTCCAGGGGGCCATTCATCTTGTTCTCATACAATCTCAGTCTTAGGGCTTGGCTGTGTGTTGCGCATGACCCAACAGACTAGCTTGGCTAAGGCAAGGTTCCAAAGGATGTGTGTCCTTTCTTAACTTTCTTCTATCATGTAATTTTTCTAGAGAGCAAAATAATTCATTTTTCAGAAGAAGCTAGAGAAATTTTTGCAAATGCTTCTCTACTTGTTTGTCATTCACACTGACAAACGACATTCCTCTTTTAGGTAAATAGTAAGTTATATGAAGAGCCATTCTAGGCAACTGGACAACTAATGAGAAATAGAAAACTTGCTATTTGATTTTTGTAATTGTACAGAGTTACCTGTTTAGGTTGGAAGGCATCTCTTGATCATCTAGTTCAACCCCATATATGGAATTGCGCAATTATTCTAGGTTTTCATTTTCAAAAATTTTTCTTCTTGAACTGAGATCAAATTGATTTTGAAGAATTACAGTGCTACATACAGTCACTGATGATTTGCAACTGTTGTGCTTATGTCTTTTTCAGCCACAATGATAATAAGGACCCATTAAAGTCAGTAATTACAAAGACATGAATAATGATATCACACACAACAAAATTCTTGATCACAAACAGCCAAATGACAGGTTTTTGCTATTGTAAGGACAAAGTAAAAAACAATGTAAGTAACTCTTTTATCAGTTTCCACATCTATCATCTGAAGATAAAACAGGAGAATTACATCAATATTATATGCAAAACTGGTCATTTTAGTCATAATGTATTGCTAATGTTCTTACTACATTAATCTTCTATTTTGTACTTCTGATAGTTATCAAATCTTTTATTTCAGTCTCTTAAATGAAACTGTTTTTTTTTTTTTTTTGAGGGGTGTTTAACAGACCTACCCAAAACCCTGTTGCTGAAGCAAAACTGCAAACATATCAATGTAACATCTCAGGCATGAGCCAAAGTGTACACTGCCATGACTCCCTTACTAATCACCTGTTGTCAATCTGAGCTCCACCTACTCTGACAGACATCTAATGAGGTACCAAGATCTATCTGCAGCCAGAGGGATAACAGAGCTCACCACTAACCTGTAAGACAGGTATGTACAAACTTTGAAAGGGAACAAAAGATCAATTATACCTCTCATGAAAATCAGATGGATGACTACAAATAGTCTACAAGGGAGGCAACCTAGGGTAGAGACGTGTACATTTGAACTGACATACTAAAGGGAAAACTTTTCTTTCTGACATGAAATTTAGCCATCTGATTAATTATTTTACAACTTTTTAAAAGCAAGTAGAAAATATCTGAAGATGAGGAAATGCTTTAAAGCTGGTAGTGCCTCTTCTTCACCTCTCACAGGGAAGTGGAATACAAGCTTCCTAAGTAACAGGGACTTTCCAGACCATTCTAGGGTGGGTAGAAGAAAGGCTGCCTATTTTGGAATATCTAATACATAGTCTTATGCTGACTTTCTTTTATCAAAACAAAATTACAAAAATTCAAGGGAATTTTTTCCTGTCTTGCCTCAAGTAATGTTTCTATTTATAGTCCCTGCCACAACTGGTTGTTTTTAAAGCATATGGTCCCATCTCACTAAATACCTGCTAATACATAACAAAATGGTGTTGCCATCCAAACTGTGTGAGTGGAGCATGCTCTGTGGGATACTTACTTGTGCATTCTCTGCTCCTCAAGCTGACAGTTCTTCAATTGTATCAGGATGTGGAGGTGAGGGCTAAAAGCTTGAACTATTGCACACATTCTGTAAAAACAAAGACCTGTAATCACTGTAACAACTCTTCTTTCCTTGTTTGATTGTGAACACCCAAAAGGTGAAGAAAAGTGCCTGTGAAACTTTCAGATACATATTTTTTAACAGATACAATATCATAAAAAATAACGTTCGCTTAGTGATCACCTTTATTTACAAATATTACAAAGAATTCCATAACATGAAACTGCCTATTTGAGAAAGGAGCCTTAACACCTCTAAGTTACAAGACAAGTTGTAATGTATGTACATGGAAACTTCTCATGTTCTAGACAAACAGGAATGCCTACACTTGTGAACTGGATCTGCACAAAAGTAAACTGAATCTATAGAAAATGTTATCTCCTTTCTTTGTACTTCAGAGAGCAAGCACAAAACATTTCAAGGTAAGACTAATACTAAAAAATCATGGAAATCTGAGAGATGATTAGATTGGTAATATAATTTCCAAACACCTCAAATTTAACTGCAATAACTCTTTAAAATCAGACTGTATCTATATTTGAGTGGTTACTCAATTCTGTATAACATCTATTTTGCCACTACACCATTAGTGAACTTCTCATGCTAATTCCTCGCCCCCCTACTCTGTGGTCTATCCAACACGATGAAGTTTTGAGTGTAAAATACTAATTGACTTCTATAATCCAGGAACAGGGAATGACTGCATTAAATAAAGTAACATAGTTCTTGTCAGAACCCTGAACCCAAACAGCTGTTCAAACTGCTCTGAGAACAGAAGTGGTTAATTTAAAAAAAAAAAAA
>WBMW01003710.1:8372-26745 GCA_013396635.1 Penelope pileata | reverse complement strand
TTCTTCCCCCAGGTGTCTCCAGCATCATGGCGTCGTCGCTCTGAGTCCTGCCCTCGTTAGCGTGCTGGCTTTTAATTGTTTTGAAGTAAAGGAGAAAGGTTCAGCGTGCTGTGTGCTGCCTGGGGGGGTGGGGGTCTGGGCTCAGAGCCCCCATAGGGGAACACCACTGTGGGGCTGTGTCCAAATGATCAATATTAATGATACAATTAGTGTACACCTTAGTTGAGGAGCCTGTAGCCCAGGTGCACAGGAGGGTGCTAATTGAATAATAGTTAATTATATTCATAATAACGGGGGAGTGGTGGGCCCGCAGCCCCTCTGCACACAAAGGCTCATTAATTGCATAATGATTAATAGGGAATGGGGATGCACACACAGGCTCACTAATTGCGTAATAATAAGCATATCCATAATAACAAAGGAGCAGTGGGCCAGCAGCCCCTCTACACACGCAGGCTCATTAATTGCATCATGATTAACAGGGAATGGGGATGCACACGCACGCTCATTAATTGTGTAATAACTAATGAGCGGTAGGGTGCACACGGGATCGATTCTATGAACGCGCGAAGATCCCCGCCCACCTCGTGCATAAATAATTAAGACGGGAGTACTCGTGCGGCGCATGCGCAATGCTGAGCGTCGGGCGTGGTCTCGTGGCGGGGTGGGCGTGGCTCGAGGAGGGCGCAGCGCGATGATGCCGGGAGAGGCGGGTGGGCGTGGTTTAGGGGCGGGGCCCGGGGAGGGCGCGGCGCGCAGGCGCAGCGGGGGCGCAGTGCCGTCGGCGCGGCGGCGGGAGCGGAGCGGAGCGCAGCGCCATGGTGGATTACCACAGCGCCGGGCAGCCCTACCCCTACGGCGGGAACGGGCCCGGCCCCAATGGCGACTACATGGCCCAGGAGGACGACTGGGACCGCGACCTGCTCCTCGATCCCNGGTACCACAGTCCCGAGGTGGAGGCCTCGAAGGTTTGGGTCTGGGGGAGCTCTGGGGGTCTCTGAGGTGCCGCAGCCCCGAGGTCGGGGCTCTGCGGGGAGGGGGCTGCGGGGTGCAGCAGGGGCGGATCTGGGGGGGCTTTGCCCCATGCAGAGCCCGGAGCCACTCCTGGGAACGGGAAACGCACAAAGGGGCGAAAGGGCACTGGGGAGAGGAGGAGGAGGAGGAAGGCCCCTGGCTGCTAATTACAGGGGCTGCCAATTACCAGGACCACTCGCCCCGCTCGCTGCCCCCCGTCCGTTCCCTGTTCGGGCCCATGGGGTTCGCTCGCAGCGCAGTCGCAAGGTGGCCATCTGCTATTTTGTTTAATTACCTTAATTGCAGGCGGTTTAGGAGGGAGCTAAGAATACGGAGCAGGATCCGTGGAGGTGGAGGCATTTTTAGCCTCCCGTGCCAGGAGGAGGAGGAGTTGGCAGCAGGAGTGTTTTGTTCTGAAGGCAACAAACGTCCGTTTGTCCGTCCGGAGGGAGCGGGGTGGCACCGCCATGTCCCTGTCCGTGTGTCCCTGTCCGTGTGTCCCATCTGGGTACGGACAGTGGAGGCTGAGCAGTTTGTACCGGGGCTCAGCTGCTGCCGTTACGTCGCTGCCTGGAAAAAACACAGCGAAATGGCACAGGCGGTGGCGAAGGGCGTGCCAGGCTTCCTCCTCCTCCTCCTCTTCCTCCTCCTGGCAGTGCAGCCGCCAGCTCGGCGCCCGTGAGTAACGCGGGGCCGGGCTGGAGCACCCTTCACCCGCTGTTGTTTGCCCGCGTTGCCCATGGCACAGCGCAGGGATGGAGCCTGGCACAAACCCCCCAAACCCCCCGTGGGGTTTTGGGGCTCAGCACCCCGGGGTTGGGGGAATTCCAGCCGTTTTTAGCACACCTGGAAGGAATGCCGTGCTCCCTGCGCTGTGCAGGATCTGCTGCAGAGGGTTTCCCAGCCCTCTGGGTTCCCTCTGTTCCCAGACATAATATTTAGACAGCGCTCCGGCTCCTCGCAGCCGCTGTTTAGTCTCAAGCTGTGGCTGCTGGAGGTGAGACCTCGTGCTGCTCACGGAGCGAGCTGCCCACCGAGCCGGGCTGCGCCCCTGGGACGCTCCCTGAGCTCCACGAATTTGCCTTTTTTTGGAGCGTTTCCGTCTCTTTCTGATGGGCAGCGAGCTCTTTGCTTCGCCTCACGGAGCTTCAAGGAGCTGAGCTGAGCTCGGGCAGGGACGGCTTTAAACGTCTGCTGTGCCAAAATGGAAAGGACTGAGACTTTTCCCTTATAAAGGAGGGAAAATGGGAGATTTTTTTTCACGTGAGAAACATGCAGGAGCTGCGTGCGTCGGAGCCGGTGTCCGGAAGGCGCGCGGTCCTGCTGCTGGTATGTGTCCGGTCCCCGGGGTTCCTCCTCTGGAATCCCAGCTATGTGGCTTTAACAGCAGGGCAAAATCTGCTGCATCCTCTGTCCTCCCAAACACGAGCAAACACACACAAAAAACCCGTGAATCGCTGCCAGGACGCGGCCTTAAATAGCTCTGCGCGCTCCCGGTTTCCGCCCGTTTCCGACGCTGGTGGTACTGGAAAAATAGCTGCACAAATATGGTGTCCTTGGGCACGCTGGTAACGAGCTGTGGTGGTGAGCGTGCCTTGGGACAGACGAGGAGCTGGGCTGGGGCTCCGTGAGTTAATGGTGCCCGTGGTTTGGTGTGGGGCTGCCCTTGGGCACAGCAGAGTGGGCAAATCCTGGAGAGGGGATGGAGGGCTCCTCCACGGCTCAAAGGGAGCAAGGCGATGGACCCGAGGGCCTAACGGGGCTGTGCCCCGTGCCCCAGTGGGGTTGGGGGGATCCTGCACGCGTGCTCAAGGAACGGTGGCTCCTACCACGTGCCTGGATTCTTGATTTCCCTCCAAAGGCAAACATCCGGCCCCGAGTTCTCCATGTCCGAGCCAAACATCTCGTGCTGCAGCAAGAGCCCTTGGCTCCCAGCAGCACTGTGGGGACAGCACTGCGCCCTTTTTGGGGAAAATCCCGGTGCCACCTTCCCGCTGCCCTGTGTCCTCAAGCCATGAGGGCACTGTGGGGTTCAATTCTGTGGTTTTCCCACCAATTTTGGTGTCCGGAGCGCTGGGTGAATGGTGCCATGTGGAGCCCCTGGGATGCAGCTGCTCCTTGAGCCTCCGCGCTGAGGAGGAGCAGAGGCTGCACTTCAGAAAGGGGACTTTTGGTGTCACGTCCTCCTTTTTATCACCCAGTGTTTGAGACGGGCCTGGCTGCTTGTCCCACACGAGGAGTGCGTGACGTTGTGGCTGGCTTGAGGTTCCAGCTGGGCTGTGAGTGTTGGTGCTGTGCTGCCCAAAGGGTCATAGCACAGAATCACCAAGTGGTTGGGTTGGAAGGGACCTTAAAGATGATAGAACCATGGAAAGGTTGAGTTGGACCTTAATGATGATAGAATCATGGAAAGGTTGGGTTGGAAGGGGCCTTAAAGATGATAGAACCGTGGAAAGGTTGGGTTGGAAGGGGCCTTAAAGATGATAGAACCGTGGAAAGGTTGGGTTGGAAGGGGTCTTAACCATGATAGAACCATGGAAAGGTTGGGTTGGAAGGATCCTTAAGGATTGTAGAACCATGGAATGATTGGGTTGGAAGGGATCTTGGTGATAGAACCATGGAAAGGTTGGGTTGGAAGGGATCTTGGTGATAGAACCATGGAAAGGTTGGGTTGGAAGGGGTCTTAACCATGATAGAACCATGGAAAGGTTGGGTTGGAAGGATCCTTAAGGATTGTAGAACCATGGAATGATTGGGTTGGAAGGGATCTTGGTGATAGAACCATGGAAAGGTTGGGTTGGAAGGGATCTTGGTGATAGAACCATGGAAAGGTTGGGTTGGAAGGATCCTTAAGGGTCGTAGAACCACAGAACAGTTGGGTTGGAAGGGATCTTGATGATAGAACCACGGCCTGGTTGGGTTGGAAGGGACCTTGGCAATCGCAGAACTTCTCCACGTTTCCCTGCAGGACCCAGCAGGGAATTCCTGCTCCTCTCCCATGCTGTAATGGGACGGGCTCCAGCAGGAGCTTCTGCTGAGCCCCAGCATGGTGTCGGGGGCTGTTGTCCCCCAGCCTGGTGCCCGGGGGCACCGCCCCGGCCCCGCCGAGGTGCGCCCAGCGCTGATCCGCCAGGAATGCGGGCCCGCCCCGCGCCTCTGCCCTGACTCAGCCGCTTATCGCCCGCGCGGTTTCTGTTGGGTTTCTGGCTTGGAGCGGGGCCAGGGCTGCCGGCATCGCCTCGGGCTCTGCCCCGTGGGATCCACAGCACCAGGTGAGGCCAGGCCGCTCCCCGCCTCCCCCAGCCATCCTCCTCCTCCTCCTCCCTGCACCGCCGGCCTAATAAGGGCAAAGAATGAGGGGAATCTCCGCCGGCTGGCCTCTTCCCAGTTGGTCCAGTAGCAGCGATTTGGGGGAAAAACAACCCAACAGCGACAAGTGGCCGGAGCTGGGAGCAGGGAGCGCGGCGGGACGTGGCCGGCAGCACCGCTCTGCTCTTGGGGTGTGTGATGGAGGTGGTGGCTTGTTTCCCTCTGGAAAACCCTCGTTTCTCCTGTTTTTCCCCCAAAGCAAAGGCAGAACAGCCCCAGCAATAACGGGGCCATGGGACGCGTGCTAAGCAATTACCGCCAGCCCACTAATTGCCGGCAGAGGCCACAGCGATGCATAAATATTGACGGCGGGGAGAAGGGCCGCCCGTTCCCCCACGGGGCTTTGTTTAGTCTCCAGGACATCTAAGAGCAGGCTGATAACGATTTCCTGCCTTAACGAACTTCCTGCGCGGCGGCGAGGACAATGCTGGTGACCCTGCCAAGGTCTGGGACCCGCGCCCCGTGCCACCCCCGCCCACAGCGCGATGTCCCCATGATGTCCCCAAAACAAAGCTAAAACGGGTAAACCCCGTGGTCAGACCGAAAATCAGCGTGCTAAAAGTAAAAACGCGCTCAGGTCAGCTTCTAAATCAAGATGTTTTTAAGGTCTGCACTGACCTCATGGAAAATCACCACTGTGGTGTTCTCCTGTGGTGCTCTGCCCGCCAATGTCCCCGAGCAAACAGGACGCAGGACGTTGCACGTTGGTCTAAAGTCCGTGCTCTGCCCCGGCCTTACGCAGCAATGGGAGAGCTGTGTCCTGCTCCGCTGCCCCTTCCTCCCCAACAAAGGCAGCTTTGATACAATGCCTGGAAAGCGTTTCTCCTGCGCCTCCGTGGGAAGGAAATTCCAGAAGCGTGTGTGGAATCTCCTTTTTTTAGGAACGTGTGATTCGTAACATATTGCCCGCTGCCTGCGCTGGGGCTGCGTCCCCACGCTGCGGCTCAGAGCCCGCGGGGTCGGGGCTGTGCTCAGCTCAGCAGATGGGTGCGAAGCCTCCCAGCGCCCTGAGATGTCCCAAAACCACCGCCACGAGCCCAGATCAGGCACCGCCTTATCTCCCCACGGAGCCCTGCCTGCGGTTCAGCGCACACAGCAAACACCCACGTGGTTTTGCGCGTCGCGAGGCACCGCCATGCTGCTTGGCTCCCTTGGCCAACGTTCCATCTTGGCTCCCTTGGCCTCCAACGCTGCTTGGCTCCCATGGCCAACGTTCCCTCTTGGCTCCCATGGCCAACGGCGTTGCGTTGGGACGCGCCATGCCAAGCAGCGCCGTGTTCCGCGCCCGCCCGGTAGCGTTAGGAAAAGATTCATCGCCCTTGGACGAGATCCGCAATCTTTTGAGGAAACGAGCTCCTGGTGAGGCTTTTAGCGGGCTTTTAATTACCTTCTGCTCTTCTGTGGCTATTTATAACCCAATGGGCCGTCTCCCAAGCAGGCACGGGGCCGTCTGAGCGCGGGGCTTGGCAGGATCGGGAGCGGAGCCGGCACGGAGCGCTGCCGGCGGGCTGACAGCTCCCTGGAAGGCGGCGGCAGCTGATGGATAACGCAGCCGATGGGTAACGCCGCCTTCCAGCATCCTCTGGTCGGAGGCAGGCGGCTCCACCTGCCTGCCAGACACAGAGAGTGGAAAAATATCATGGGAGGTGGAGTTCTGTTCCCGTTTTAGGCTGTTCTGTGCTTTTTTTTGGTTTTATTTTGTTTTGGCTGGGCGCGATGCAGCTCTTGGTTCTCCCTTCCCACGTGCCGGGCTCCCATCCTGGCGGGTTTCAGGGCCGGCTGCTTCCTGGCAGCTCGGGGCCGTCCCATGGGCGTCGGGGTGCTGATAAGCAGCGCAGGAACACCCGAGGATTTACGTCTCCTGCCCTTATAGGGGCAGCTCTGCTCTCCCTTTGGCAGGAACGCCCAGGTGACGCGCAGTCACCTCCCCGTGAGCCTTCCTAGAGCCAAGTGCCAACCCTCTATCAAGCCAGCTGCCTACCCAGCCCTTCGCTGAGCCACATCCCTGCCCGTCAGCCCCAGCGCCGTGCCCTCGGGCTGCGTGCAGGGAGGAGGAGGATGCTGGTGGCAGCTTTCAGCTGGGTGGGGAAATGGGGTGGAATACCTGAAATGCCGCGGTTTGCAAACACGGCCGGGCTGAGGCCGACGCTGCTAATGCTGCCCTTGTCGCGGCAGTCACCGCCTCGTGCCCAACCCCACTGCTCTCCTGGGAAGGGTTTTCTCCTCTCCGTGCCGAGGAAGAGGACGCCCAGCCCCAGGAGCTTGGCAGGAGCCGGGCACAGCTGAGTCAGCCGCGCTCCTCCTCTAATTACACTAACGATGCAGGCGCAGGGGAGTCCCCGTGCAGGGTCCCCCGTGAGCAAACAGGGCTGCGTGCTCCCGATGCCGAGGACTGACCCGGTGCCTCCTGCAATCTGGGAGCTGGAGGCGGCCGGGAAACCTGAGCTGATTATCAGCCAGCTCCTCGTCGGGCTAATGAGGCGCTTGCATAACGAGCGGCTGGGCGCTAATTCCCCCCCTCCGGGGCATGGGGAGGGCAGCGTCCCTCTGACCTGTCCAGCACATGCAGCTTCCATGCTCAGCTCTGCTCTATTTTAAGTAAATTCTGATATATTTTAGAGGAATAGATCAGAAGCACACGCCTGGCTGGCAGCACGTGATGACTTCGGGGTCACAGAGCACACAGGAAATGCACCCAGGACAGAGCTGAGGCCCCGAGGTGGGAATGGCAGCTTTGGGAGCTCAGTTTGGGTGCTCACCGTGGGACCTCATCCTCTCCCTGCAGCACAGGGAACCGTTCCCCTCGTCCTCATCAGGCCAACGCTCGTTAAAAGCTGTCGCTGCAGCATTCCCCGGCCGTGAGCTCACCACAGCCCACAGAGCTCCGTTCCCCCCTGACGGGCAGTGGGAGGCTGAGCTTTGCCCTCGCTTTAATTGCGTTTTTCCCTGTGCCAGGAAGCTCTGCTGCTGGCAGGGCCCCACGCAGGGCCCGAGCCTTCAGATTTACACCCTGGGAGTAAAAGCCGTCAGCTCGGGCTGTGATTCACGTGGGTGAAGGCAGCGCTTACGGCTGCAGACGGAGCAGCAGGAAATGTCTGCTTCTTGCATTACTTGGGGCGTGCGGAGGAGCCTCCGCCACGGGGGCAGCGCACCAGGAAACAGCTGGGGCAGGGATGCTGCGTGCACGCAGACAGCTGGGAAAAACACCCAGGAATGGCACCTTGCTCCGGGGAGAGCGTGCAGGGTCTGCTCTGCTTGCAGCTCTGACCTTCCCCAGCTCCTGGGAGCAAATATTTGCTGCTGGGTGCCGAACTCCTTGCTCCTGGTGCCGAGTGCCCCGGGTGCCAACCGGGACATCCTCCTGTGTCCTTCCCCCGGGGCACAGGGCAGTCCCAGAGCCGTGCCCGGAGCCACTGGGCTCTGAGCAGCCTCCCCACCGCTTCCTTGCAGACCTTCACAGCCTGGTGCAACTCCCACCTGAGGAAGGCTGGCACGCAGATCGAGAACATCGACGAGGACTTCCGCGATGGCCTCAAGCTGATGCTGCTCCTGGAGGTGATTTCAGGTGAGGTCCCACCTCTGGGTTTTGTATTTTTTGCTGGACAAACATACCTAAAAGCAAGTGTCTTGTCCTGTGGGCTCACCCCTAAGTGCTTTCCTCCTCGATGTTCTTTGGCTTTTGCCCTGAACAAAAGCTTTAATCCTCTTGGCCTCTTCTCTCCAGGGGAACGGTTGCCAAAACCGGAGCGAGGGAAGATGAGAGTGCACAAAATCAACAACGTGAACAAAGCCCTCGATTTCATTGCGAGCAAAGGCGTCAAGCTGGTGTCTATAGGAGCTGAGGGTGAGTCTGTCCTGGCCCCTGGCACGTCCTCACGCCCTGAGCCCACGAAGCCCCCAAACACTGCGCTGCCCTCCAGCGAGACCTTGGCAGGCTGAGAGTTGAGGGGAGAGGAACCCGATGACGCAGGTGTAGGGCCCTGTGCTTGGGGAGGAACAACCGTGTGTACCAGTGCAGGTTGGGGGCTGAGCTGCTGGAGGGGAGCTCTGCAGAGAAGGTCCTGGGGGTCCTGGTTGACCCCCAGTGGTCGACCGATGGTTGACCAAGAGTTGACCAGCGGTTGCCCATGAGCCAACACGGCTCTGTGGCTCTGCACCTGCGGGATGCAGGCAGTGGGCAGCGCAGGGCGGGCGCTGGCAGCGCTGCTGACTCAGCCAGGAGGTGCTGCTGGGATGTGGGGCTGTAAACCAGGTCCAGGAAGCACCGTGCAGGCGCTGCGTTGGCGCTCGGAGGTTAAAGGCTGCGAGGTGGCGGCTGTTCCAGGGAGGCTGTTGCACAACCCCGTGCTGCCTCGCTCCACACACTGAGGTCGATCCGAGGGGGCTTGCACACAGCCTGTAGGCGAGGTGTGAGCCCCCATTTCCTCCAGGGAGGAGTGGTGTGGAGGTGTCTGGAGGTCAGCTGGAGGCCTGGCCTCCTGCAAGGCTCCTCAGATGGTGCCTCGGAGTAATTGCCATTAGTGATGGGCTGAAAGCAAAAAATCCTCTGCATCTGCGTGGTTCCAGATCTTTCTGCCTGGTGTCCCCTTTGAGCCTTGCCAAGCGTTCCTGCCGGCAGGAGAGCTGTTATGCTCTGAAAACAAAATTCCTCCCATTAGCTGAGGATCACGCGTTCCCCTCAGCCGCGCGCTCCCAGCTCTGCCCAGCTGCGACGGTTCGGTGCAAACACGATGGGCTCAGCTGAGCAGAAATGTGCTCTGGGACCGAGCAGTGCTCAGCCAGCACCCTGTGCAGCTCTTGTTTTTGGCTCAGCGAAGCCTGAGGCCGTCTCCTCAGCTCACAGCGCTTCCTGCAGCCGCCCGGGACAGGGCTTGTCCCCGTTTGGCAGGGGCTCACCTTGCAGAGCCTGTTTGAATCGCTGAGCAGCAGTGCTTGCACCGAGGTGGTGGCTTTGAAGTCGGCCTGCTGGAGAGGACTGCCTGTTCCTGCAGCCCCTGCGTGTCCTGACTGGCACTGCGTGACGGTGCACGCTCTGGATGTTGTGCAAAGCACGAGAAATCTCACGTTGCACGGCGGGACACTGAGTTGCCGTCCCAGCCCAGGTGGGATCCCAACAGATCGGTGCTGGGCACCACCCTCACGGAGCCAGGCTTGGGCAAGGCGTTGTTTTGGGGAGGATGTTTGCTCTGCAGCTTGACTTATTTGGGCATGAAAGCCGTGGGGCGAGGATCCAACGTGCCGTGGGCGAGGAGCTGCGTGTTATCGGATTGTCTCAGCGCTTGGCTGCGGGAGCAGCTGCTCCAGCAGCTCCTGCCCCATCCCAGCACCGTTCTGGGGGTGGCAGCAACGAGGTGGAGATCTGCCGAGCTCCTGGCCTGCAGCCCTCGAGCTCTGTTGACCCGCAGAGCCACGGGTGTCTCACGATGTGGTTCCTGATCGGGGCCTCCGCCGTGTCTCTGCTCCGCCAGAAGCGGCGTTGGCTGTCTCCAGCTGAGCTGCAGCTCTGCTTTTCCCTTTTGGCTTCCAGAAATCGTAGATGGCAACGCGAAGATGACGCTGGGCATGATCTGGACCATTATCCTGCGGTTTGCCATTCAGGACATCTCAGTGGAAGGTAAGGGCAGGGCTGCGTGGCGCGGGGCCAGGCATGGCGTAGGGGCTGACCCCATCCCCCCGCAGAGACCTCAGCGAAGGAGGGCTTGCTGCTCTGGTGCCAGAGGAAGACGGCCCCCTACAAGAACGTCAACGTGCAGAACTTCCACATCAGGTGAGAGGCATTTATTTGGGTATTTTGGCCCTGCTGTGGTGCGTTAGTGAGCTGGGAGGGGTTGGGCGAGGGGGGGTCCCTCTGGACAGGGCGTGATGCAGCCCTCGCTCTCCTCTCTTGCAGCTGGAAGGATGGCCTTGCTTTCAACGCCTTGATCCACAGACACAGACCAGAGCTCATCGAGTATGACAAACTCAGAAAGGTGAAGCTCCTTCCAGCTTTGTGGGGACACCATCTCTGCCCCCCTGCTCCTCTGCTCTGAAGACCGAGCTCGGAGCTTGAGGAGCGCGGTGCCCTTCGGTCCCTCTGTTCAACCTCAGCAGTGCTGATGAAGCCATCCGCCTTCAGCAGCTTTTTCCCCCTGCAGGATGACCCTGTGACGAACCTGAACAACGCCTTCGAGGTGGCAGAGAAGTACCTGGACATCCCCAAGATGCTGGATGCAGAGGGTAAGCTCTCTGGGCACACGGTGCCTTTCTCTGCGTGCAGCAAGTGCCCGAGCTCTGGTGGAAGATCCCTCCCTAGGCACAAGGAGTGTGCTGGTGGCCAGCCTTGCTCGGAGCCACAGAACGGGGCGGTTTCACACCTCTTGTGCCCACTCAGGTGTATTTAGCAGCCCTGTCTGTGGGATCCCAGCCTCAGGAAGAGCCGGCCCTGCGTGGTGAGCGGCTCTGGCGCGCAGTGAGCGCTGCCCTCTCAGTCTGACCCTGTTGTTCACTTGCAGACATTGTCAACACAGCTCGCCCTGACGAGAAGGCCATCATGACCTATGTGTCAAGCTTCTACCATGCCTTTTCTGGGGCGCAGAAGGTACCAGCAGGGCTGTGTCCATCTTGCCGTAACGTTTCCGGCTGCAGCACCCTCCACTCACACGACTTCTCTTTCAGATGGCCGTTGTCTCTCCTTGACTGGGAGCCAGACCTCAGCTTGTTCACATGGGTTTATAAAGCTGCTCGCCTTTCCCAATGCTGTCAGTGATGTAACCAGCCTGGCATGAGCCTGGGGCAGAAGCGAGCTTCGCCTGATGAGGCTGAGGCACAAATATCTCAAAGCGAGGCCTCAGCGCCTGGCGAGAGGCTGAGCAATTAAGCAGAGGGAGCGAGCAGCAAAAACAACCCCGTCAGCCAGCTCTGGTTTGGATCCCAGGCCCAAGCGAGCGCTTTCCCCTCCGCTGCATGCTCGAGGGGCTGGAGGATTCCCGTGCTGCTCCTTCACCCTCTTTCCTCCCTTTCTCTCTGCGCAGATATTGTAGGCACTCTCAGGCCTGATGAGAAAGCCATCATGACATACGTTTCCTGCTTCTACCACGCTTTCTCGGGGGCTCAGAAGGTGAGCTTGGCCGGGGTCAGCTGCTACTAACACTGCCAGGGGCTGCTGCACTGCTGCACGGCTTCGGGGAGCGTGGATGCGGCCAGCCTGGGCTCTGCTTGGGCTGATCAGGAGCAAAGCGTGAATTCTGTCGGGGTGAAGCACGGGCTGGCTCCTGTGCTGTCTCTATGAGCTGGACTGTCCCCGTCCCACCCCATCCCGTCCCAGTGACCGCAGCCAGAGGCGTTCAGCACCCGTTTTCCAGCGCAGGTGTTCTTTGATGAAAAGCAAGACTGCGGTGGTGGCATGTTGGCCCTGGGGCAATCACCTCGCAGTCATTAAGTGCTGTCCATCAGGCAGCAGCACAGCACATCTCGTGGTTGGGTCCCGCTGTGTGTCCCCTCGCCCCAAAGCTCTGCTCCTTCAGCGTGGCCTGGGCTCACCGGGGCTGCAAGCAGTGAAATCACTGCGAGGTGGGGGGCTTGGGGAGCATCTGCTCCCCACTCAGCCCTTCTCGTGCCCGTGCTAAAAGCCTTCTTTCAGACCCAAAACGCTGCTGCACTGACCTGCTGCTCGCAGCTAGAGGCATCGCTGAGTTCCCAGCGGAGCAGCAATTACCACACTGAGCTAATTGAAGGAGCTGGGAAACAAATGAGCCTCTTGGGTGTCTGGTGGCTTGGAACGCCGTCGGCTGCTCGGTCGGCACGCAGCGAGCAGGGCCTGGGTGTGCAGGAGGCGCTGCCCCAGGTCCACCAGAAGCACCAGGGCCATGCACAAATCGTGCATGGAAGATTGGGGTCTTCCATGGCACAAAGCAAACCCAAGGGCAGGAACTCGGTCACAGCAGCGACTGAGCGCTGCCCTGGCTGCTTGTGCAGCAGCCCTGGGTGCTGTTAGTGGCAGGAATAATGATAATTAGGAGGAGGAGGAACCTTCCCCAACTCCTCTCGAGGTCCGAGCTCGGCTCTTGCTTCCCCCAGGCTCTCAGCCTCCTCATGCCTGACCTTCCTTTTTTCTTTCATATTTATTTTGCTTTTCCTTTGTGACAACTCATTTCCCCAGCTTTGTTTTTCCTCTCCCCGTCCTTCTGTAGACCCTCTTCACCCTTTCTGTTGGTGTCTGGCTTTCAACTCCTCCTCTTGGACTCTTTCTGTGCTGCCTGCAAAGGTGCTCAGTCCCCAGGCTTTCTTTTCTGCCTCAGCCCTCACCCTCCCACCCCGTGTAGCGAGGAACTGCCTCCACGGAAGAGCAGAAGACTGGAGGATGGTGCTTAGAGACGGGTAACAGCCTGCCCGGGGCAGTGTGCTGGGAGCTGCAGGACGGGCCTGGAGCTGTGGGGGCACCGCGGGGGCTCCGGCACAGCCCGGTGCTGCTCTGGGTGCTTCCCCCAGTGGGCACAGAGCGGGGCTGGAGCCCTCTGGGGCTTTCGCCAGGGGTTGGGGGAAGCACTGAGCTCGCAGCGCAGCTCTGGCTCCCGGCTTCAGGGCTCCGACGCTTACAGACCCGTTGGCCTCTTCCACAAAGCGAAAAGTAGGGTTGAACCCATGGCGCTGCTGGGGGGGGCTCAGGCAATGCTGGGGAGGGGGCATGCAGGTGGGAGCACCGCAGCCGGGCATCCCCAGCCCCCCCTGGTCTTCCCCTCCAGGCCGAGACGGCGGCGAATCGCATCTGCAAAGTGCTGGCTGTCAACCAGGAGAACGAGCACCTGATGGAGGACTACGAGAAGCTCGCCTCTGACGTGAGCAGGGCGGTCCCTGGGGGGGGATCCCACAAACACCACTGCCCCTAAACCCCCTCACCGAACCCCTCTGCCCCCACAGCTGCTGGAGTGGATCAAGCGCACCATCCCCTGGCTGGAGGACCGCAGCCCCCAGAAGACCATCCAGGAGATGCAACAGAAGCTGGAGGACTTCCGCGACTACCGGCGCGTCCACAAGCCCCCCAAGGTGCAGGAGAAGTGCCAGCTGGAGATCAACTTCAACACCCTGCAGACCAAGCTGCGGCTGAGCAACAGGCCTGCCTTCATGCCCTCCGAGGGGAGGATGGTCTCGGTGAGACGCTGGGGGGGGGACGGGGTGGCTGGGGGGTGTTTCCTCTTCCTCCTCGCTCTGATGGGAGCTGGGGTTCCAAAGCGCAGGGGATGAGAGGAGGGCGGCGCTGCCCCGAGCCCAATACCCCTTGCTCTGCCCCCAGGACATCAATAACGGGTGGCAGCACCTGGAGCAGGCGGAGAAGGGCTATGAGGAGTGGCTGCTCAACGAGATCCGGCGGCTGGAGCGGCTCGACCACCTGGCCGAGAAGTTCAGGCAGAAAGCCTCCATCCATGAGGCCTGGACTGAAGGTAGCTGCTCCCGGGGAGCGGGGCCGCCCCTGCCCTGGGGTGGGAGCAGAGCTGTGCTGGGGGCAGCGCTGAGCCCCCGCGGGCAGCAACTGCGCGTCCCGTGGAGAACGCGGTAATCCCTTCCCTGCACCGTTCCCACAGCCCGGGCTGGGGCAGAGCCACGAGGTCCTCGTGGTGTTCTAGAGGAGATGGGGCTGAGGAAAAAAAGGGAAAATGAGGTTGCAGCAATGGGGTTGCTAGAAAGGTGAGGGAGCACCGGGGTGGTCCTGCAGAGCTTAGCACCCGCTGCACCGCAGGGCACACGTTCCACCCCTCTGTGGGCTGGGTGCCCCGGCAGCAGGGAGTTACTGACTCTGGGTGACTCCTGGGACGGAAGCTGAGCGCCCTCGCCCCTCTGCCAGGCAAGGAGGCCATGCTGAAGCAGAAGGACTACGAAACCGCCACGCTGTCCGACATCAAAGCCCTCATCAGGAAGCACGAGGCCTTCGAGAGCGACCTGGCAGCGCACCAGGACCGCGTGGAGCAGATCGCGGCCATCGCGCAGGAGCTCAAGTACGGAGCCCCACAGAGCCCCACGTTGCCCCATGGAGCTCCACATCACCCCATGGAGCCCCACGGAGCCCCACAGAGCCCTGCTGCCCCCCTGCAGCGGGACCCGGGCCGTGGCTCGCCTCCCTCCCTCCGCACAGTGCCGCTATTGTTCTGCCCTCCCTTCCCCCTCCTGTTTTCGGCTCGGCCAGAATACAGTTATTGTAAGGCAGGCCAGGGAGCCCAGCACTTTTTTTTCCCCCCAGTCAGATAAACTTGCACACAATTAGTACACTGAAAGCCGAAGGCAGGGCGAAGCCATGAATGGAGCCCTTATTCCTGTGGCTTGAGGAGCCCGGAATGGGAAATGGGGACGTGCTGCCGGGAGCATGACTTCATGGAGCAGGGCCTGCAGGGCTCTTCCCGAGCCCCAGCGCCGCATTTTGGAGCTCAGCCCCTGGAAGTGGGAGCGATGGGAGGGAGCATGGCCCCGGGCTCTGCGTCCTTGCGTCCCAGCCCCGCTGCCTTTCCCCCCCCTGCAGCGAGCTGGATTACTACGACTCGCCCAGCGTGAACGCGCGGTGCCAGAAGATCTGCGACCAGTGGGATGTCCTGGGCTCCCTGACCCACAGCAGGAGAGAGGCCCTCGAGGTAGGGGCAGCTGCCTCCTCGCTGCCTCCCTGCCCCAAGTGCAGTGGCAGAGATGGACAAGGTCCACTCATCCTGGATGTGTTGTTCTTGCTGCAGAAAACAGAGAAGCAGCTGGAAACGATCGATGAGCTGCACCTCGAGTACGCCAAGAGGGCAGCTCCCTTCAACAACTGGATGGAGAGCGCCATGGAGGACCTGCAGGACATGTTCATCGTGCACACCATCGAGGAGATCGAGGTAGGGGGCCGCAGGGTGCTCAAGAGATGAGCACAGGGGACGCAATTCTGCAGGAACATCCGTGTCCTGTCCTGAGATGGCTTCTCAGCCACTTGTCGTGCAGCTGTGAGATGCAGAGAGCCTCTTCTTGGGGAGATGAAACCCTCCAAGCGTCTCTAGGCTCTAACCACCTCCCGCAGGGCCTCATCGCTGCCCACGATCAGTTCAAGTCCACCCTGCCCGACGCCGACAAGGAGCGCGACGCCATCCTGGGCATCCAGCGGGAGGCTCAGCGCATCGCCGACTTCAACAGCATCAAGCTGTCCGGGAACAACCCCTACACCTCCGTCACCCCACAGATCATCAACTCCAAATGGGAGCGGGTGAGCGCCCCCGGCTGTGGCACCCCTGGCAGAGGGCTGTCCCTGCCACAGCAGGGTTCCCAGCGTTGCCCTTTGCTCCTCGCAGGTCCAGCAGCTGGTGCCCAAGAGGGACCATGCCCTGCTTGACGAGCAGAGCAAGCAGCAGTCCAACGAGCATTTACGGCGGCAGTTCGCCAGCCAGGCCAACATCGTGGGGCCCTGGATCCAGACCAAAATGGAGGTGAGGGTTTGGCTGGTGGCCGCGCCGGAGCCACAGTGCCATCTGGAGGGCTGGGGGGGGCGAGCTGCAGAACAGAGCTGGCTGGGCTCAGTGCTGGCTGACAGAGGAATCCATTGACAGAATCATCCTGACACCGCTGTGCACCCCGGGCTCATGGGCACGCCTCAGTGCCTCGCGTTAGCCACGGGCTGTTAGAGGGGCTGGCTGCGTCCCCCTGAGCCCTCACCCCGCCCCACTGGGGCTGTTCCCCCCCAGGAGATCGGGCGCATCTCCATCGAGATGAACGGCACGCTGGAGGACCAGCTGAACCACCTCAAGCAGTACGAGCAGAGCATCGTGGACTACAAGCCCAACATCGACCTGCTGGAGCAGCAGCACCAGCTCATCCAGGAGGCACTCATCTTCGACAACAAGCACACCAACTACACCATGGAGGTGGGAGTCAGCAGACGGGGCAAAACGGGGGTCACAGAGAGGGGGTGCAGCCCTTGGCTGCGGGGCTGAGCCGTGTGGGTGCCCCTGGGCGGGCAGAGGAGAGCCCGGTGCCGCCCCAACTGCTCTGGGGCACTTTGGGGAGAGCCCTGCGAGCCCGGGGCTGCTCCCAGCCCTCGCACCTCCCCATGCTGGCAGCAGCAGCTGCTTCTGAAGTAAAAGTCACCACTGGACCATGGGGTGCCCCCTCCCGAGCCGCCCTCACCGCCCTCTCCCCTCGCAGCACATCCGCGTGGGCTGGGAGCAGCTCCTCACCACCATCGCCCGCACCATCAACGAGGTGGAGAACCAGATCCTGACCCGCGACGCCAAGGGCATCAGCCAGGAGCAGATGCAGGAGTTCAGGGCTTCCTTCAACCACTTCGACAAGGTGCAGGGCCCTTTGGGGTGTGCTGGGTGCTGCTGCCCTCTGCCCCTCAGGGCAATGTCCCCCAAACTTCTGCCCCTCTGTCAGGGGAGCGAGACCCCGGGGTTCTTCCCCAGAGCCGCTGCTGTGGGGTTGCAGCCCTGGGGGTTGGGGGAGGAAGCAGCAGCAGCNCTGGCGACACCGGGACCCCCGCGGGCCGCGTGCAGGACCATGGCGGTGCCCTGGGACCCGAGGAGTTCAAGGCCTGCCTCATCAGCCTGGGCTACGACGTGGAGAACGACAGACAGGTACCCGGCCCCGCCGCCAGCCACGCCATCACCGCTCTCCTCTCTCTCCTCCTCTGGCCCGTCCTCTCCTCTTCCTCCTCTTCCTCCCACTGCGGCCTTCTCCCCCTCTGCTGCGCTGTCAGCTCCCAGACGCCTCCTTTAACGGAATCTCTGCCTCTCTCTCCTCCTCCCCGTGCCCCCTGCCTTTCCCTCCTTCCTCTCTGCATGCGCTGCCCATCTCTGCCCTCTGTGGCTGCCTCTCCTCTTCCTCCTCTTCCTCCTCTCGGAGTAGAAGCGCACGGGAAGCATGGACACTGATGACTTCCGAGCTCTCCTTATCTCCACGGGATGCAGCCTGGTACGCTCTCTGCTATTTTCACCCCTTTTTTTTCCCCGCTCCCTCTCTGATCTTCTTCTCCTCGCTCGGGGCCGGCGCTCGCTGTGGAGGTTTGGGGAGGGCCCCGGGGCTGGGGCTGGGGCTGAGGAGCTGCTTCCAGGCTGTGGCACTGTCGGGACCTCACAGCCTTCCAGCCCCACTCGGGCTTAAATCTGGAATCTGTGGGACGTTGGCAGCTCCGGAGCAGCACTGCTGGCGTCGGGTGACACGGGGACGCCGTGCCCGCTGACCCCCCCCTCCCGCCTCCCTCCAGGGTGACGCTGAGTTCAACCGCATCATGAGCCTGGTGGATCCCAACAGCAGCGGGATCGTCACCTTCCAGGCCTTCATCGACTTCATGTCCCGCGAGACCACCGACACCGACACGGCCGACCAGGTCATCGCCTCCTTCAAGGTCCTGGCAGGGGACAAGGTGAGCGTCGCTGTCACTCAGGTGCAGAGCTGAGCGCCGCAGGGCCGTGCCCCCGGCCCGGGGCTCACCCCTCGCCTCTCCCCTCTGCCCCAGAACTACATCACGGCCGAGGAGCTGCGGCGAGAGCTGCCCCCGGACCAGGCCGAGTACTGCATCGCCCGCATGGCCCCGTACCAGGGCCCCGACGCCGTCCCGGGGGCCCTGGACTACAAATCCTTCTCCACGGCGCTGTACGGGGAGAGCGACCTCTGAGGCAGCACCGAGCGCTGGCGCTTCCTGGCGGGACCCGACCCCGGCTCCGTGCTCTGCACCCCCTCACGCGCGCACCGCGGCCGTCCCTCCGCCCGGGGGGGGCCGTGCTCCCCGGGCCACGGCGCAGCCCCCCCGGGAGCCGGCCCGCCTTCGGTTATTGCATATTATACCGACCATGTACCTATGCAATGATTTTTTTTTTTTTTTTTCCCCCCCACTTTTTGCTCTGTTGAGAGGGATGGGGAGGGGGGGGCTCGCGCTGGGGTTGCTCACCTTTGCTCGGGGGTGGCTGGGAGGGGAGCGGGGGGGCTCCCAGCAGCTCTCAGATGATGGTTATTTTTTTTAATATATCCCCTTCTATTTTTTCAACTGACACCCGGCGATGCCACC
>WBMW01003709.1:274211-322558 GCA_013396635.1 Penelope pileata | reverse complement strand
AAAAAAAAGGCGTCTCTCAGCTGCCCGCGGCCGCCGGGCTCGGCAGCTGCTCCTCGGGACAGCCGGGCAGCGGCTCCGCACCCGCGGGCCGANGGGGAGGAGGAGGAGGAAGGGGGGTCGCTCCCAGCCCCGGGTTAATGAAGTGGGAAAGGAGTCTTTCAGCGAGGCCTGCAAACAGCCCCCTCCGCGGGCAGCAAAACCCCGTCCCAAATCCTACTCGGATTGACTTAAACCCAGGGGATAAGTGCTTTAAATTAATCTCATTGAATAAGAATGAGGCCAAACAAAACTCTTTAAAATCATATTAAAAACCGATCAAAGGACGACTCGGGGTGGGTGCGCTTCCAGCAGCCCCCGGCCGCACAGCGGGGCCGCAATCCAAGCCGCTCTCCACCGTTTAATTGTCCTTGTAGCAGGAGCGGGTTCCTCCTCCGACGTTAACGAAGTACAAGGCTTCGTTACGCGTTGGTAATTGCCATCTTTCAGTTCGCCGTTTCGCATCTGGATGGAGCGGAGGCAGCGCCGAGGCACGGCCACGGGGATGGGTTCCAGCAAAAGAGACCTCGGAGCGGAGTGAAATGAAACTACGAAAGCTGACGGCTCAGGAAAGATGCTCATCGCAGAGCAGCATCCTCTGCGGGGGGAGCCCAGCGGCCCCGGACCCGCTCGGTGCTCTGCAGAACCACACACACGTGTCGGCTCTGGAACCCTCCAGCCCCGCTCCTGGCGTAGCTGTAACCGGGGCACGGGGAGCGGGCACGGGCTGGGAGCTGCTTTGCTGAACGTGCCAGGACACAGACATGGGGGAAAACCAGCGGAATGGGTTTTAGCTGCTGCTCTGCAACGCGACGCCAAAATGGAGAGCTCCGAGCTCTCCCTGCCGTCTCCCTGGGCTCGAGGAGAGAACAGAGCGGTGTCACAGGGGGTCCTGCTGCCTTCTCCCCCGCTCAGCCACGAGCACATCCCTGCAGCGGGTGCTGGGGTACGTGGTCATATCCCACCGAGGTGCTCCCAGGGCTGTGCCCTCTGCCCCGAGGTTATCACTTTGGTTTTCACCCTCCCAAAGGCTCGGGGTGCCCCGGCTGTGGGGCAGGGAGCAGCTCACAGCCTGGCAGGACGTGAGCTCTTGGGACAGATGCGGAGCCAGAGGGGAGCAGAGGGCCCAGCAGTGGCTCTGGGCAGAGCTCCTGGCACTGAGAGCGGGGCACAGGGCAGTGCAAAGGCAGCTCACACCTGGACGGGAGCTCTATAGAAAGGCTCCGTAGTGCCCTTATCACAGACCCAAGCTCAGGCTGCGGGGCAGCCAGGCCCCTGCTGCTCACCACGGCCAAAAGAAGCTAGCACACCTGGCCAGAGCCAACGGCAGCACAGCCACACCAGGCTGCAGTTCCACCAGCTGCCCACCCCTCCAGGCAGCCCCACGACATGGGCACAGACCCCAGGGCAGGAGGGGACACCCAGGGACAGCTCAGGGGACTGAGGGGAGCCACATGGATGAAGCCAGCTCAGAGAGCACTGAGAGCTGCTGAAGTGTAACTGAGGGCAGCGTTTGGTTCCCACTGACCCAGCCCCAGCTCACAGACGTTCTGCACTTCCTGGCCTCAAAGTTTGTTAGGAGCAAACCAGCCAGGCTGAGCCTCAGGTGGGCCCACTTCCCGGAATGCTTTCCTTTTCCTGTTTTTCCTTTTCTTCCTTTCCCTAATCCCCCAATTAATCCAGACCTATCTGATGGCAAGGCTAGGGAAAAAAAAAAAAGGATTTATTTTTTGTAAATCATCCCATTATCCATCACAACATCTGTAACGTTACAGGCCCCATTAACGCAGACAGCAACGAGACTTCCCAAACTCTCACCAAAGTGCTGATGGCCATTGCTGCCATCGTTAGGAAATTACCAGCAGTCCCCATTAATTCAGACGTGACCCTCAGCAGAAGGTCAGGTTCTCTCCCCTCCTGCACAAGATCCCTTCTTCCCCAGCTTACACTCTGCGTTGCTCTGAGTCATTCTCATCCTCAGGGGATTCTTTCCTGTTTTTCACGTTGACATTTGCCTCAAACCTGATGGCTCTTCCAAACAGCAGTCATGAAATCAGGTGGGTTTGGTGTTGCTTTATCTTCACCTAATAAGGATTATTAACCTCTCCCTCTGCAAAAATGCAGTTAATTTTATACCAGTCTTTTTAACATCTCTCTTAAACAGTCAAAGTACTGCAGTGAAATCAGCATTCTGTTTGGTAATTGCCTGGGAGGAAAAGAAAATCATTTTGGTTCTCCAGAGCTACATCCACTTGAGAAATTAAATACTTTTGGACCGATTTATTCCCTCCTACAGTCCTACATGACTCACTGCACCCAGCAGCAGGTGCCCCCCGTTCTGTATTCACAAAGTGGTTTTGTTTTCGTGACTTTTTCCCCTTCTGCCACCTCCGACTGGCACTGGGTTTGAGCCCTGTATGGCCCCATGATAGATGAGTGCCTGAGATGGGTCATGGGGGGCTGCTCTCTGTGCCCCTTCCCCAGAGGATGACACGGGTCTGTCAGGGGGTTGGAAGCAGCACAGTGAGGTGGGTGCTCCCCTGTAGGGCCTGCAGGGATTTGCAGGCATCCCACAGCCCTCCAGGATCCCTGCTCTCACCCTGGCTCCACGTCCCGCTAACTCAGGGGCAGAACTCCAGAACCACCAGAGCTCAGCTTTCACATCATGTGCTGGGCAGTGGGGAGGGAGTGCCAGCCTCAAAACCGTTGGGATCACGCTGCATCCCTTTTCTCAGTAGTGAAAATTTGCTGATGAGAAGAGTGAGGGAAAAAAAAACACATGGGAAAAGCATGAAGTGAAATCCATTAGCTCAGGACATACTGAAAAAAGCACAGCACAAGGCCGAGCCAAAGCAGGGAGAACCTTGAAAGCCCGGGTTACCAGTGGCAAGTGTTAGCAAGACTGCAAAAGCTTTAATGTTCAGAGAGGTGAGACACTCCATACACATCCTGCATTTCATAATTAGGTGTGACAATACGCTGCAGGCAAGGAGAAGTTTGGAGATTGCTGGATTCCACTCCAGCTCCTTCCTACAGTGACAACGTTTGTTCCCCAACCCAGAGGAGTTTTGACGTGAAGTTTTGTGCCCATGAGCTCTGCCCCAAAGGGACCATGTGTCACTGCACTGAAGAGCTCTCCACAATCCTACCAATTCCACTGGAACTGGGGAGGCTCCCCAGAGGTGGCACATCTGACTGACGGTGCCCAGGGACAGATCCTGCCCCAGTGCACGAGGGACAGGGGGGAGGTGGCAGCAACTCAGCGGTGTTACCTGTGACAGGAGCAGAAGGGTCCCCAACCAGCAACAGGGGAAGCAGCAGCCTCCTCTCCCTCCTATTAAACATCCACTTTGAACACCTCTTCTGCCACTGCTGCTTCTCTGGCTAAAAATAAGCAAGCAAACACATTGCAGAGTGTTTCTACAGCTCCTTCAAGCAGGAAAGTGTCTCCTTTCTGAATACACCTGTCTCACTCCAAGCTCACAGAGATATCACATTTCTCTGAAAACCATAATTAAGCTCTTTTATTTTTCTTGATAAAAACCACCTTACAAACAAGACGCATCGTCAGGAAGCTACACACAATTGCAGCAGTGCAACAGGACACATCTGGATTCGATTCCATTTGGACCTACGGAATAAGGAGGAGGAGGCCAGGATCCCCAAGGCCCCTCTTGCATTTGCCTGATGAATCGACACTCTCGTCAGTGGATCTGGCAGGTCACCCCGACCCCCGGCTGAGGGACTCAAGCAGGTTTTGCAGCAAATGACTGGAAGGTCTTGGCTTATACTGGAGTCTGCTGGTTGCCAGGTTTTCTCTGTTTTTTCTTCTTCTTCTTCTTCTTGACCTTGGATACACCAGTGTCCATCCCACTGGAATATTCAGACCGCAGGATCTCAGCGAGGCGATGCTTGCCATGGGTCTTCTTGGGAAGGTCGGACCTGGGCAGGGGGAAGAGAAGAGGAATTAGGTTTCCTTCGCTCTGAAATGCTGCTAGGTGGGTTACTTATTTTACAGCTGTGGAAAGTGACATTTGCGCATTAGCAGACGAAGAGCTTCCTTTTCTTGAGGCTTGATTTGAAATTCCGTCTCATGCAAAATTAGATATTGTTGTGACAGGTTTTCACAAAGGTGGCAAAATATCATGCCGTTTTTAAAAGCAAGCCTTTGTTCTGTACAAATGCTCTTGCAGGGGTGGTGGGGAGAAGGAGGGAAGGTTGTGTGCTGAAGGCTGATGAATTAGGTGACACAGCGGTTTGAAAACTGTAATAATAATAAAAAAGACTAAGAGCTCTAAGACACTGAACAATGGAAACATTTTATAAACAGAGCTTAAATCCATAGCTGGAAAACACAAAAATCCCAAACAAGCAATCAACAGAAAATGATCTCCAGAGCGTAAAACCAGCAGGCTCGGCTCTCTGCCTGCTTTGTCCTGCAGACAGCACAGGCACCTTGCAGCCCTCCCTCTCCAGGGATCGCCTTCTGCAAGGGAAGCTGCGCTCTGCCCAGCCACTAAACCCCAACATGGATCTCCCTGCAGCCCTAAACTGCCAGCTATAAATATAAAAACCCACTCAGCATTTTTCCACCACAAGTTCTGCCACCGTCCTGCTCTGTGACCTTGGGCAAATCTCATCCTCGTTGCTGCTATCTCCCTCTCTTAATTACTTGAGCTTCAGTCTCCTCAGTGCAGGACCCGTTGTTCCCTACAATGTTCCCACAGTCCTGGGACCAAGGGGCATCCACAGCTCTTGGTGTCTGCACATCCCACTCTCCCATTTACTACCAAGAGCAGTAACAGATCTCAAAATTTTCCAGAGAAGTCAACATCAATCTATTTGATCATCCAAGTGCAATGAAGGAATACAAGAAAAGCCTTTCCAGAATGCTTTTATGATCATGTATGGACCTCAGCAGCCCTAAAGGTTGCAGCCTTACAGCATTGCCCTTCCCAGTTCCTTCAGGGGTCCAGAACCACGCTGGGGACCACAGACCGAAGCACTCTGGGCTGCAGCAATAGATGAATTCATTCATTAGACCACATGTGCAAAGCAGGGAAGGGGAACAAACCCTTGGCTGTCTGGGATATTTGCTCGCCCCTTTTCCACCGCTCATTCTCCATCCCTGTGTAGTTCTCATGGCTGGAGTGGGTTTGGAAGGAAGGCTCGGAATGATAAGAAGGATGGTGCAATGATTACCTCTGTCAGATGGCTTCTCCAGAATATAAAGCCTGGAAGACACAAGGGAGAGAGCTCTGCTACCTTTGGTGCAGTCTCCACTCTCTCCCTAATTTAAGACCCAAGCTCTGTGCTGGCAGAAGGCTTACAGACTGGACACAGCAGACAAATAAGATGCACAGCCACTGCCTGTTTTGAAACCACATGAAACTAAGGCAGAAAGACAGCATCAGCTCTAGTGAAGCAATTACACTGCTGGTAAAGCCCAACCTGCAGTAGCTCTGCAGAAGAGGTGCCTTGTCAAACTGCCTTCCTGCACCCACACAGCACCGAGGGCTCCCGGGGTGCAGGCACAGCACCAGCCCAAGGTGTGCCCTCAGCCACCCAGCTGTGCTGAACAACTTCATGGGTACAGCTGCATTCTCCGCTCAGACCCCTCCATCACTTGACAAAGTTTCTATTTGACACTTTCATGGTGTCTCCAAGCATTTACTACAGTAATTCGAGGGTTACCAAGCAACAGATCAGCTTACTTAACAACAGGGAACTATCTGCTGCAAAAGGACAAGTAATCCACCAGTAGCTGCCGGGCTGAATTTCAGCTCAGCAGGGAGGTTGTCCAACACTTTATTATCAATCAGGTGAAATCATTGCCCAATTAGTAAATCAATACCCCCTGTTGTGGTGATCAGCTGCACACAGGAAAACAAGGATGCAGGGAAAAGAGAGGTTTCTCCCTCTAACGAGGGCCACAAAAATCAATGGGGCTGTGCTGTGGAACCTGTGCTGATGGCTGAAAGAAGACAAACAGCTGTCAAGGCCCCGATTAACCACACCATGCAAGAGCTCCAGGCAATGGTGACAGGCTGCAGTGACAGCATGGGCAAAGTGCACCAGGTCAGGATCCCTGGCCAGATCCTTCTTCCTGCCATGCTGCTGCCAACCTGTGAATTCCCCTCTCTGCTCAACTGCTGAAAGTCTCCAGGGCTGTGCTAGAGAACCAAGATAACAAGGAAAGGTGCCCTGTGGTCATGAGACAAAGCCCAGGAGAACGGAGGGAGACCTTGATACTCGCTCTCTGAGCATCCTTGGGCAAAGTATTTAACCTCTTCGTCCTTTGTGTCCGTTCCCCCTCCTCATATCCCTAGATGTCTGCATTTCCCCATTGCCGAAGGCAGCTGTGATGCTAATTGAACAGAACTGTGTGGAAATACTGGATCCTGTGGCAAAAAGCTGCACAGAAGGGCTGGAAACGTAAGACACATTTGCAACATAGACAGAACCCATGTTCCCATCATCGGATAAACACATGGATTGTCAGCATCTCTTTCTGTGATCTCACGTCTAGATATCACGCTGTATTGAGCTCTAATGAGAACACATCATGTTGATAACGGGCAGAGAAATCCTCAGCCCTTTAAATCCCTCCTTCCAAACAACAGCGAGTGTTTTGGTGGGGAACTACAAGGCACTGCAACGAAGGGGAACGCGCAGGGAAAAAAAAAGATTCACTAATGATTGACCATCTCGATGTGCTGTAGTGCCAAGATTTCAGCAGGGCTCAGAGGAGAAAGGAATGCTGAAATGGATGAGAAAATAGCCAGTTTTATTAGCTAGGGGAAAATGAGACAGGAATGGAGAAATCGTAACTCAGAAAATGAAACAGCCCCAACATGCATGTTAGGAGGAACCTGTCCCTGCACATCAGTTATCTGACTTCTCCATGTCACTGCCCGCAGCAACTGGCAGGGTCCTGGCACTGCCCAGCCCTCTACCCCAAGGAAATCTGAATGATTTTGGACCACTCTTCCTTTCTGGTCCCATAACTCTCAGTTCTTTGCTTTGCTCCAGGATATCATAAAAAAACATCCAAGGACATCTTTGTTGACATCACAAAAAACAAAAAACCTCCTAATGTGATTGCAACACAAGTGATCAGCCTGAAGACCTCTGTTTCCTGATTTCCCTTCTGCACTGCCACGTGCTATGAGCTCACTGCAGATGTCCCACCCAGCCAACGTGCAACAGGCCTCCAGCACACAGCCTGCAGCTCTTGTGCACTCGATCTAGGGCTTGGTGAGCTCTGAAGACACCCTCAGCTGTATTCCACAGTCACTAACAACAAAATGGTGGAGTAACAGAGACCATAATACAGCCATAAAGCCCCAGACAAGTACACTAAAATGAGATTAGAGGATATCCAACATAGCTGAGGTCCTGTGGACAGCTCCAAGGCACAGACAGAAGAAAGGCACGCACAAGCTCTTCTGTTTACAATACCCCATTCATCCCTCAAGCATCACTGCTAAGATCATATGAAGGACCACTTTCACCAGCTAGTTTTCACAGGCTGAGTTTTGTTAGCAAACAAACCATGATTCTGGACGTGGAGACTCTCAAGCATTCAGGTGTGAAAGGACCAAGTGACAGCGTTAAGAAAAGGACTGAGCATCTGAAGCCATTTTTAATTTTCATTCCTAAATCCTAGTATGTGTGTCACATTGACACATGTGCTTCATTACAGAGCTGAATCACAAGCTGACCTCTGAGCTAAAAGCTCCTGCGTGTCAGAGCAGCCTACGCACACACGTGTGGCTTCTCAGACATCATCTGATGGCTCAGTAGATGCTTCTGTTACTCTGTTTACCTGAATGGTGAGTGTGCTTTTTCTTCTTCAACTTGGTTGGTACTGCTGGCTGTTCTTTTGTCTTGAGCTGTGTGAAACGCCGGTGCGATGCAGTGCAGCAAGTGTGATGACCTTTAACCAACTTGCAGCATCTGCAGCAACCAAAGGTTCCCAAACTGCTCCAGCTGAGAAAGACAGAGTATGAAGCTCTGACACACAGTCCCAGAACTCATGGTGTGTCTTTGGAGGAGACTGAGGCAGGTTGTTTCATTTATCAGAAAGCATTTCAGCATGGATCACACCATCAATCTGCCTGACAGCATCTCCAACAGCTCTTTGAAATTGTGCCAGCAACAGAGCTGGGTTACCTCTGGGCCAAGGCTGCTGCAACACCTGCTTTATCTACTTATAGTGTTGGATGAACCATCTGCAGCCAACGCAACCCTGCTCATGTTGGTTTTTCCATTGCTGATTTTTGTGGAGTGGAGGCAAGAAATCCATCAGCAATCCTGCACTGCTCTCAACAGATGGCCCAGGTACTCTTACCAGCTGATACGAGCACTAGCTTGAGAAGAACACAGAAAATTATTACTTGGTCAGATCGAGCATCAAAGTTCTGTTCCAGTACGGTCGGAGCAGAGCGGTATTCGTGCCGAGACAAGTGAACAGTAAAGCTCACTGTGCACCTACTGAAGTTAATTGTATTTCAGCAACACAGAGAGACAAAACCCCACACTTTCTCTATACTGCTTTGGTCTTCACCCTATGGAGAAAGGATGAAAACTCCACTGGGAGGCTGGGAACCTCCCAGGATTCTTGCTTTTGTCAGGCTCTTTTTCAGCCTGAAGCCCAGAATACATTTAGAGAAAACTACTCATTTCTTGCTGCGTACTGAAGTGCACAGAGATTTTGTAGCTCCATTGCAAGCCCTGTTAGCTCAGTTAAAGATGGAGTGAAGGCTGAAAGCAGATAACAATCACACTGATCTTACCATTATAGAACTTCAATTTTGTAACTTTGTGATGCGTTAAGCAGAACTCATTAGCACCTGTTAACTGTCTTCATGAGGAGTGAAGGCAATACTTCCTTCTGCAGCAGCCATGTTTCTTCCTTTAATTCTGGGATTCTTGCAGACACTCCATCCCCAGAGATGCTCAAGGCCAGGCTGGATGGGGCCCTGGGCAGCCTGATCTGATGGGAAGCTCCAAGGCCACAGCAGCGGGGGGTTAGAACTGGATGATCTTTAAGGTCCCTTCTAACCTAGGCCATTCGATGATTTTGTGAATCCATGCTCTTATCTGAGCTCCAGTCTAGCTTTCTAGTGCAGACTGCCCAAACCAAGTGAAATTCCTATTGGGCAGAACTCCAAAACTGTATTTTGACTAATTAAGTGATATTAGGAAAGCTGTAAATGGCACGCAAAAACTGGCAGGCAAACTGCTTCTAATGATTAAACAATTGCTGTGCTGGGAGACCCAGCTGCAGCCTTGCTTTGCAAGCCCTGTCATCAGAAGCATCAGTCTTTTCAAGATTGTCAGTGCCAAGAAGTTCTGAAGTGTAATCAAGGATGTGGGGTAGGGGGCAAGGAGTAAGGCTATGAGCTGTCACCCTCAGGAGACTGCTGACCTAGCCACGCAGAGGAGGACAAGCTGGGTTTACAAGGTTGATTTCCCAGCAGTCTATCTGACCACAGATGCTGAAGAATGAAATAGCACAACCATCTTGCAGCCAAAACCTTAAGGGACCACTGATATTCATACTCAGAACAATGCCAGTGGAATAATGATGCAGATCAATCCCCTCAAACCAAAGCATCCTGTATATCTTACCTTGATCCCATATTAGTTAAGGTTTGACTTAACCTCTGCAGTGTGAGGGGATTTTCACCTTAATTTCTGTACTTTTTGCACATGCTGTAGCAACAATGAACATATTTGATATCCATATGTAAATTCAATCTTTCTGAGCATTCCTGCAGCAATGAGTTCCGCAGAATCCATTGAACTTAAGGACTTATCTCTTTCTTTGTAGTGGCATAAGTCCACAAACAAGGCAAATTAAGTTGTGACTCCCCATTATGGTGAAACCCTCTGGCTTCCAGAGAGATCAATAGGGGAAAAAACCAGAGCACCAGTCCCCCACAGAATCCCATCAAACCCTGCTGATCCATAGCGCAAAACATTGAGCAGCACAGGGAGGCTTGGAGGAATGGCAATAGGTCTTGGGCATCTGCATTGTGAAAGAGTCAAAAGACGTGTCTATCGGGCACGTCAGCTGCTTCCTGTGCATGCTGCTTCTCTGCTGAGAGTGAAAGACAGCTAATCCCTCAATGGAAGTGGGATCAGCTTCCTTGCATCTACCCTTCAGTAAAGCACGAGCCCAGGCACTTATTAAGCTGATGTACTGTAACTTAATAGACAGTATCTGGTTGATGTGCCCATCTCTTACATAAACACAACTTTCAAAGAAATTATGAGCATGTGATTTTGCCATCTTGACTGGGTTTTGCAAAAACCACAACAGCTAAGGGGACAGTTGGTTTGCAACTGTTTAAAAAATACATGAAAGTTTTATGTGTGCATTCAGGAGAGGGCTGCTTCCACACACATTCCAGCACTGAACACCACACACCTGGCTGCTGCATGCTCCTGTCTCACCTTCCCCAAGCAGGCCCTCCAAGGAGGCACTAAGCACAAAAGGAGACTTCAAAAGAAATGAAAAGTTTTCTTTGTCCTCTTAAGGAAACATTTAATGATCGCCTTTACCTCACTTTCAACCTGGACTGCCTGTTCTTTATTCCCTGGGCAGGTGCTGAGAGATGAGGCTTCAGTGAGCAGACTGATTCAACACAAGTATCAGATGTTTGGAGACAATGTGTAATACAACAACCAACAGTCATGCTATCACATGAGAAATATAATTAAAAAGATTGCTCTGTGACCATGCTGCTATCATTTCAAGCCTCACATTTTACAATTAAAAGCCATTTGTCTTTTAATGGCAATCTCAATTCTGCTCTCTGCTTTGTCAGCGCAAAATCAAAAGCAGTTCTCTGTACATTAATAGCGCTATCTTGAATTTATGCTAGCAAGATGCTGAACTGGAATCTACATCCACTTACCTCTAAACTGTCCCATAAATACAAATATATACACTTTTTTTTTTTAAACACATACAGAGTTAATTAGAAACTAGTTTCACAGGCAAAAACAATTGTCGCACGACACAACTTTGGCTATTTTTGCAGGGTCTTAGCTTTCCAGATGCTCTCAGATTTGAAACCTGGAGTGTAAGCTGTGACAAACTTGTGCAGTCTGCCCGCTTTCCCTGAGCTGCAATTACATGATCCACGTGCAAATGAGCTTTCAAACCACTCAGACCATTTGTTCCAGCACCTCCACATCCCCCAACCCCATGCATCCTGTGCACAAACTACATACTGTACCTTCAGCTTGTCTGTACTATAATAGGATGAAGACTCGGGGAGGAGGAACGCTGCCTAAAAGAGGTGCGTAACAAGGGGAAAAGTAGCTCTAACAGAGTAGCAACATCATAGGAACACAGAGAGGCATTGTTGCAGGCCAAGTAATCCTGTGACACGCTACTGTCAGTCATAGCTTGACACCCTGCTGGGCCAGCAAGACATCAAAGCCCACCCCATACCATCTTACATGCTCTTTATCAGCTAATCAGGCTATTCTTCCTGAAATAAAGCTCCGTTAAATCCCCCCTCACAGGGGCATTCCCATCCTGTTGCCCATCTGCTGGTGAGGGTCAGCTGAAGCAGGAGGCAGAACAGCAGTCCGTCCCCGGTGGCTTCTCAAAGCAGGACAATGCTGTCTCTAACTTTTTATTTTAAAATCCTTTCTCCTTTTCTTTCTTCCTCCTCCAAAATATATAACATGCAAGAAATGTCACCAG
The DNA here is from genome assembly GCA_013396635.1 of Penelope pileata. Lineage (NCBI taxonomy): Eukaryota > Metazoa > Chordata > Aves > Galliformes > Cracidae > Penelope > Penelope pileata. The sequence goes on along the minus strand of WBMW01003709.1, from coordinate 310,794 downwards.
CCCAGGAACAATGACGTGGATTAGTGCTTTAATTGCATGGTTAGTGTTTGCTAATGGGGTTTGCAGCAACAATTACATGGAAAGAGCCACAACTGATACCAAGAAAAGAAGTTTTTTCTTCCTTTGAATTATTGCAGTGGTTTTACAGACAAGCCAGAAGTTTGTACTCGCTGTTGTGCTAGGGAAGACAGCGAGTGCTCAGCATTGTCATCTCAGAAGGGAGGACTATCTATCTTGTGGAACCAACTCAAAGCACCTAGGATCAGAGGTGCTGAGCATTTTCAGCTCCATTCCAGGCAGAGGAGAGTATGTGGGGCTTTTCTTCTCCACGTTCATCACAGAATCTCAGACTCCTGATGAGGGAAAGAAGTACCCAGGAGACTGGAATGGGTAAGAGAGAATGGAGAACTGGCATTTGTCAAGGGCAGGAAGGAAGAAAGGGACTGTATTGTGAGAAAGGAACTATATTGTGAGTGCTCACGCTGCCTTGTTCATAATAAGCAGAATGGTCAAAAGCAAATTTGAAAAGAGAAAATATTAATTCCTCTTCAGTTTCTTTGATGCTTTATCACCCCATGCCATATACCAACAGCAAGCAATTATGCACACAGCCCCATCCGAGAGACTTTCCCCAGACAGGGATGAGGGCAGAGTTGCTACTGCAGTCATTCCTGAGCCAGGGATCACAGATCTGTGCAGGACTGTGTGACTGGAAATGAGGATGTGAATGGAAAAACCTGGCAGCTTCTACTGTGGGAGCGCCTGGCCACAACAGGACTGCTGATAGAACTCTACAGCAACCATGGCCTGTGCACGACAGAGAACTCCAATATATGGAAAGTCTCAAGCTTTGCTCTGGAACACTGCCTTATCCTTCAAGAGAGCTCTGGAGTGAAGTATAAATAAATAAAAATTAGGCTGTTTCTGCTTGTGTTTCAAGAGCTAAGAAAACAGAAAAGGTGTAGCAAAACCCAGGCTAGTCCACGTAGGCACTTCCTCACACTTAAGAGCTTCCTTCAAAAAATGAGCATCTTTATCAGAAATCAAACTACGAAGTAAGCTACTTTAAGCTACATTTTTTTTTAATTGAATTACCATTCAAATGTTCAACCAATTTGGTTTAATATACATTTTTTTAGGCACTTTAAAGCCAAAGGGAGAATTAAACAACAGCTCAGAGTGCAATGCAACCTAAGCCAATGGCTCAACATGATTTAGCCTCTCAACAATCACATACAAACTCCTGGAGCAACCACAGGAATCTCAGGGAGCAAAGCATACCGTGGGTTGGCACATGGCATCCCTTGGCTTGAGAATGTCAAGCTGGCCTACCTTTTTGGTCTTAGTTTGGTTTTCTTCTTTGAGCCAGCAGTTGGAAGAGTGGTCAGGTTCTGAGGGGCATCTCTCAGGCCAAAGCTCTTGGCCACATGACCCAGGTGGATAGATTTGATGTGGAAGATGTGCTTGAGGTTTCTGGGATAGGCAGTGTAGGCACAAACGAATGACTGCAGTGCTGGGGAGAAAAAAAAAAAAAAAAGTGAATTTTGTTTGCTACTGCATCTTTATATATATATACTTAAAGATTCAGCTGTTCCAGCTGAAAGGACATTGGTCTTGTCCTTTGGGACACCTTCTGGCCAGCAGCTGGTGGATAAGGTTGGTATGTTAAAATCTGTGAAGGTTGTATATAGTACTGGTACAATCCCGTAAGGAGAAGAAAGGTGGTGGAGAAGGGTTAGGAACTGAAACAACGCTACATTAAGTTGCATTAGGTTTGCCTCTTGTAAGGATGCCCCTTCTGTCACAAAGGGTGATGTCTGCAGCACATCTCACAAGAAGAATTGTTGACGTCAAATGGTAGCAGAAAGGGGGAAAGAGGGAATAGAGGGATACAGGGATGAAGAAAGGGAAATTGAAGCATGGAAGTGGCATAGGAAGACTCCTCTGATATTACAATCCCAGTAGTCCATGCATTTTTCACCAGTTACTAGATAGTCCCTTATAAATATCTGAGAACCAGATGGATTTCCTGACTCATCATCGCACTGAGAACAGAGCTCACCTTCTCAGAAGGGAAAAATAATAGAATAGCGTGCAAATTTTCTCTTTCACATCTTTATATTCCTGTAATGCCCTTCCCTCAGGGCTCATTGCTCTAAAGACGATCATCCACTAATATGAACACTACCACTGCTCCTCCATGTACCTGTAACATTATACCCAGGCTGTCCTCTGCTATAGGGAATAGAAGGACTTTTAGTAAGGAAACTCTACAGCTCAGAAAATGCCTCCCCTCAATCCCCAGACTGCTCCTCTGCTTGCTAAACCTCCTGTGCCACCCCCAGCCCCAGCCCTCATCCCACCCACCACCCTCATCTGTCTCTCCCTCCCAGCCTCTGACAGCAGCCAGCTCTAAACTCTAACCTCTCCTGCCCTTGCCTGTTGAGCCACTGGACCAGCAAGTTTGCCCACAGCTTATGTCTAATCTCTTGGCAGCAGCAGGAGATTGGAGTTTATGAACAGTAATAAAAATGTCATTTTAGCAGATCAGCTCCTGGAAGGACCCAGGGAATCCGTCAAAGCTCTGTTTACTGAGCAAAGCGAACTCCTTTTCCCAATCGATGAGAAGAAAAGATTGAGTTTTTTGCACCTTCTTCCCAATTTCACAACGTTATTCTTTTAGAGGCATCTGAACATCAAGAGAACTGTATTTTCCCAAAAAGAGAATGCTAAACTCCAAACCCCTAGTCTCACTGTCTCATCTGAAGGCCATCCCTCCGAGGGCTTATAACCCAGCTCGTGCTCTCACAACAACCCTGTTCTGTTGCTTTTTTTTTTTTTCCCCCATGAAGTTATTGGTCAAATTCACCTGCTATGAGAAGGTGCAGCTCTTCAAAAGGAACAACACGGACTTGCTCCCACTCTGAATCCAGTCCCGTCGGAGCTAATATAGCTGTCTTTCTTGCAGCATTTGAAATGGTTGATACTAAAGATCCTGTTGTTATGAAGGCTGAGCTCACCTCCCACAGTTCTTCAGATACCAAAGGCTGCCAGAACTAACTCCCCAGTTCCTAGTTTGAGAATTGAAGTGCCAAAGGCCCCCCACTTCCCAAAGTCCTGATAGAAAACTGCCAGCCTCAGCCCTGAGTCAGAGCATGCAGAACCAGGGAGAGCTGCAGGAGACGAATCCAAACCTGAACACCAGCCCTTGAGATTTAAATGGAGAACTTTAGGGGTGGGATTCATTTTTTACATCCTATTATAAGATCTTTAGATCTTTCAGTGTTATTAGAGTGGCCAGATATTTCATACCTTTTTTTTTTTTTTTAAAAAAAAAAGGTTGATATCCTCCATAATTTTGTGATCAAAGACAGAGAGCTTGAAAAAAAGATTTAAAAAGATCGGTAACAGTGCTGATTGGGCCAAAATTCACATCAAGGGTAAAGCCACAAGAGCAAGCTGCTTGAGCTGTTAATCATTTTTGCACACCAACATGAGTCTAAGGCAATGCACGCTGGCCTGGGGAGATTTGCACTGATGTAAGAGAGTGGATTTACACTGGGGCTGCACATGGGCAAAGGACCACTTCTCTACTGGAACTGTAGCTGTGGAAAGACAAAGGGAAAAAACAAAGAGCTACACATGATGGACATGATGGAGGTTAGATAGTATTTTTTTTTTTTTTAACAGGGGACAAGAGGGTTATAAGATATGAAAGTGAGACAGGTGCCATAACCTGTTTGCCACACTCTCAGCCTCACCAAATGGCTGGATAAGCTGAGGGGGGGGCATTTTGCCAGCATTCAGAGCGTGTGGAAATGGGCAGGCAGAATGCACTACCACCAGCAGCATCATGCTGCAGCAATGTGCTCCTGTAACCCTGCACACGAGGGTGCTGAGGACAGAGGGGGTGAGGCAGAGTGCTCCGCTGCTGACCACAAATGGTGGAACATGAAGGAGAAATGCAGGGTTTGTTTCCCCATCCTTCATGTAACCACAGCAGTGTGAAGGATCAGAAGACAACTGCCTGAGCTCTACCTCTCACCGCAGCTCCAGAACAGAGTGCTTGTTACCATGTCAGACCTCAGTTTCCAAAAAAGGGGCTCCACACTCCATGAGATTTGTCCTTCAGAGAGCAAGGCACAGCCACAGCTCTCCTCCCACACTCACACTGCTGGTCAGTCAATCAAGTTTGAAGGGCAGCACCTCCCCTGAACTATTTGATTTGAGTTTGGAAAATATAGGACCGAGGGGCAGAAGGGATGAGTGGGCAGGGAGCCACTCGCCTTTGGAAAGCGGACTGCAATCAAAACACTGCTTATTAACATTGACTAGGTCAGAAAATGGGGAAAAAGAGAAAAAGAGAGAAACAAAATGCATCTCTGGCACAGTTTCCAATTGATTGTCTGCCATGAAAGCAAAAGCCAGCTGCCATGTTAATTATTCATGATGCCTGGCGCAGAGGGGAGGAAGAGGGGGTTTATGGAAGCCACTCAGCAGTGGAAAATTTGCATATGTAGATAGTGGAATAGGAAAAGAGGTGGAGTACTCCTGCACACGATAAATGGGATGCACAACGTTTCAGCATTTCCTGACATGTATTCTGTACTTCTTGTTTGTGGCTAAAGTTTAGTGTTGAGGTCAGCAACAAGTGTGTATGGAGAGCATGTGTGGGTGCTCATGTGCAGTGACATATGCTGGATACAGAGAGACCACAGAGGTTTTCTGAGAGCGACCAAAGTCATTCAGTTCTTCTTTCTCCCCATCACAGTCATTTCAGGTTAGAAGTTTACATGGGGCATGAAGAATCCCAGTGGAGCAACAGGAAGTTCATCCATGCAGAAGCAAGGTTTTGATCCTATTAGGAACGTGTCTTTAAGGTCATGGACTTGGAAGTACAGCTGTTGAAGTAATACACCAGTCAGGTAGCACAACACAACTGAAAATGGGTGCATGCAAGCTGCTTATGTAGCAAACCTCTAGCACGTTCATTGTACGAGAAAGGTATTTCAAAACCCTGAGAAAAAAAATCAACCCTGCATCCATTGGTTTAGGTAAGAAAACTGGGGTGTCTACATTGCACCATCTCTTAGGCTCCTCTTGGGAGACTGCTCAGAGTTTATTTTCCTATCACATCCCTGTGAAGTTTCCCATCTTTCCCCAAAATCCATCTCACTCTGGATTTTCCAAACAGAGAAGCAGAAGCAAAAATCTTCTTGGATTGCTCAGGGACAACAGCTGCATATCTGGGCAGACAAAGACAGACACACAATCCCAGATTTGTTCCTGGGTACAATTATTATTAAATCCATCCTGGTTTTTCTTCCTGTCTGCCTCTGTGAGTAGCTGTGCTCTCAGTTTTCTCCCATCTGTTAAGAGCTGCTCCCAGGACATCCTGCCCCACAGGCTTCAAATTCACACCCCTGGTGCAAACTGAAAGCATCCAGGGGGTACCGCACCAGGTGTGGTTAAGCAGGTTACCCATGACCTTCCCAGAGTAACAAGCTATCTGTTCACTCATGTGATTGGGTGAGAGCCCTCGGATGTGAATCCTACTGAAAGCCAAGATTAAGCCTCATTTGCACTTAATATGGGAATGTAAGAAATTAACATTTAATATCATCACAAAGCCTTCTGGGCCCATCTCAACCCCCTGCAGAACCCCACGGACCCAGAAAGGTTTCTTCCAACCTTTTTCCCCAAAGCCCTTCCCGTGAAGAAAACTCTTGGCAGCTTATATATGAGCCCTTCTGGAATAAACTGAGAAGAAATCCACTGACCTTTCTTTGCCCACCGGATGGTCCCCTCACTGGAGTGAACGTAATTTTCAAATTTTGTCTGCAGGATCGTGGCCCGCTCCCGGACTTCCTGAGGGTCCATGCCACAGGATTTCTACAAGGGCGGTGGGAGGATTAGAGGAAAGAGAGAATTTGAGTCAGGAATAATGAAGCAGTTTACAATAGATTTAATAACAGTAAAATCACACAGTAACCACCCAGGGGCCAACAAAGGTAATCCTCTCAATATTACTAGAGAAAAAAAATTATAGATAAAGACGTTAAAGTCAAAGCAGCCAGTAAGCACTCCATGGTGAGGAGAGCAAATCAGTTTTAATTTTGTGTTTTCTAACATCTATCACATATCTTTTTCTCCTCGTTTTTTTTTCCCCTCCTCAGATTCAACAGGCCAGAAACCACTGCTCACTTCCATTGCAACTGGTTGGAGAAACTCTCCCCTGGCTCTACACTGACCTCACCAGACTCGAGTTTTTTATTAGGACTTTCAGACTCATGTTTCAAGCTCCCCTGAGCAGCTCCCCAAAGCACCTGGCCTCTTCCTAGCACTCATAGGGGGCAGGAGATCTACATTCATCTCCATGACCAAATTCAGCACCTGTGAACAAAACTAACTAGAATGAACTCACTCTTGTTGTCTACATGATGTTCTCTTGCTGTCAACAAATCATACGTAACTCTAACCGCCATCATGTGGTTCCTTCAGAGTAAGAGAAGCCCAAAGACATGACAGAACAAACTTTGTTAAACCAAAAAGGCTATTTTGCATCTGATCAAGCTTTCCCATGATCAGATCGCAGGATTCAATTCAGGAAGTGGAGTGCAAACATTATTGGGAGCAAGCTGTTACTGGGAGGAGAAAAGAGGCTGGGCTCCTTCTGAACTACCAAGGCAGACAGAGGAAAGGTGGACAAGAAAACAAGAGAATTTTTGATGGCAAGTTGACAGTAAAGTGCAAAGCCATGCATCCACACATATGAACTTCTCCCATGAATGGACCACAGCTCTCAAAAGCTGCTCAGACAGGAACCAGCACCCAAGCCTGAGCGCCAGACCCAGGGCAGTAATTTGATGCTGGTCAAGCCTTCATCTTCCTCCCCAGTAGATCTGCATGACAGTGCTGCTTAACCCTCCCTTGGGGCTGTAAGCATCCCCTCTGCCCTGCTGCCAGTCCAGGGGAGCCGCATCCCATTGATTGGGAACCCTGGTGACTGTGGAAGCCGGGAAATGCTGCTGACGCCCTATGTGAAACATTCTGCTGACCCAGCTCTGCTGCTCTGTATCCTGACAGCAAATCCACCCCCAGAAAGACCCCAAGTGACAAGAGTCCCTGCAGAGTGCTTTGGAACTTGGGATCCCACAGCTCCCAGCCACTGCACCATCCTTTGGTGGAGCAAACACATGGGGAATACAGTTCCTGCTCACCCAGTGCCTGCACCTCCAGCAAAGACAACGCTGGCATTTTAAGGCCACATGAAGAGTCTCCCGGAGTCCCTCTCTCTGCTATCCATCTCCCAGTGCACTCCAGTGCTCACAGCCTGTTCCAGCGCCGTCTTTTAGTCTGACTTAACACATGCCTATTAATCAGCTGAGACAGTCTCCGGTCGAGGGGCTTCTGTAAGGGTTTAATAAACTACAAGTGGTGCTGCCTCCCTGAAGTGGACACTTGTCGTGGTGACTAACAAGTTCCCACTGACGTGAAACATAAAACTTTCTCCCACCCCACCCGCTCCTCCTAGCCCCCATCACTTTTCTTTTGTTAAGCCTCCTGGCAGCACAAAGTGTCACCTTCCCAGCGTTTTTTAATATGAATGTGAAATTAGTGAGGTTTGCCCTTTCCCCTGGCGGACAGAATCCTCTGTTATTAAAAAGTAAAGCACTTTAATAATGAAAACTTTTTCTCTTTTTCCTGTGTTTTAACTGTTTAAAATTAATGAGAAGGGCATAACGGTTGTCAAAGCGATATTGAAAGCCGGGTAGCCTGGACCGAATAAGCACGAAAATCCCTCCAGAGTGTTAAATAAACAGTGCTTCAGCCCCCTCTGAATCCCTCTGTTGGTTATTGTATACATTCTGTAACAGCACTCAGAATAGATCTGAGCACCGGGGAGGCAGAAAGGTTTCAGAATTCCAATAAAGGCCTCAAATTAAAGACAGCCTGGTGCGAATTCCAGGAGAAAATTAAAGAGACCTCAAGCTTAAGTGACAGGTGACTTGCTTCTGTGTCACAACTGTCAGGGGATTTAGTGATAATATGGCAATATATTACAAAGGACTTTTCTTATTCCCCCCTTTAGGTTTCAAAATGAGGCATCTCTTCTTCCTGGTGCTGGGGGAAAAAAAAGTAAGACAAAAATGAGGGATAAAGAACTAGGTGCATAATTTCCAAAGTGTGAGGTCAGTCCAAGAGAAATAAACAAAAAAAAGCAAATGGCAGGAAACATAATGTACTCAGAAAACAGCTTCTCCCCTCCTCCCATCTCCACCTTGTCTTTTATCCCCTTCAGCCCCTTGAGACAGATCTCATTTTAAAATTGCCCCCTAATGGGCATGAAAAAAAAAATCTGTGTTTGATTCCTGCCTTCCAAGGAGGCTCATCTTTAAAAAAAAAAATTAAAAAATCTAAATTTAAAACTGTCTCAGAGCCAAACTGTGAAAATAAAACCAGCAGACCATGTGAGTGTCTGGACAGATCAAATAAAGCAGTGCTACTCAAAGTGTACTGGAAGCCACCCCATGTGCTTTATGCACACAAACATGCCTTAATCCTGCTCGTGTCCTGGTTCAGGTGAACAGCACAATTAATTAGAGACCCTTACAAATTTTTCCAAGGCCCAGAAGATAAAAGCCTACCCAAAAGGTCTGCTTGATCCACTCTCCATCTAGATGAGTTTGTTACATCTGTTAAGTAATAAGCATTATTGTCATTATGGAGAAATAGTGGGACAGAATTGTTTTTTCTAGCCTGTATTCACTTAGCATGAGCCTATTCTGGCAGATCCCCAACCACCTGTACAATCTGTGATCAATAACTGTGTGATCATCAACTATGATCTAAAAAGAAAAAGGCCTGGCTGTAACATGACTTAACCAGTTCAAGACACTGGAGGACCTCCCCTCAACTACACGAGGAAAAGATGTACTTACCTCTCTCAGAAAAAACTTGTGATTATAAAGACTGCAGCTTTTAGGTTTGAGAGGCCAGGGTGAGCACTGCAAGCTCTTCTTTCATTAGGAGTGTGTTAATGGGAGAAAGGATAGAAACACAATAAAACTAGACTGAGGTAGAGAAGTTTTTTCTTAAAGCAGGAGGGGAAAAAAAAAAAAAAAAGGCAGCCAAAAACCCAGGCTGTAACATCTCCTGCTTCCATTATACTTCAAAACAAAATGAAGGATTTTGTTTTAATAACAACTTTTTACTAACCTCCACACACCTCTAGAACTCACCAAGTCCCCCTGCCCCCCTCCATAAAAGTTGAAAGATCAAATTTATTCTCTTTGTAGGCAGGTGAACATTCACACACCCAGACATAGCCACATATATATTTTATACACCTAAATATAAAATATACATTTTACAGGCACTTCAGCTTGCTCCCTGGCTGCACACAGAAGCCCAAAAAATGCATGTTCCAACGGGGTTCTTATAATGGACTTCAGTTGAGGCAATGAGAACCGAAGAGCATTATAATGAGATTCCTGTGTGCACAACTATAATATATACATGACTCAATGCATGGAGAGCTGATAAGCAAAGCTAACTCTCTCTCGAATGGCAACATCACAAATAGATCAGGTTCAGCTCCTCGTAACAAGTCCTCAATCACTCTCTGTCCTAGGCAGCGTCCATTGCATTCCCAGCTTGCTCTACTGACTTTTCAGCAAACTTATGGAATTTATTAGAGATTAACCTTCCTTAAAACTTGGCAACTTGTCCCTGCAACATCTGAGGAAGCATTACAGACCACTTACAGAGACTCTGATGGTAATAAAATAAAAATCTAACAAACAGAATGAATCCTTGATTGCATTTAGTATATTTTCCAAGTAATTCCTCAAGAAGTCTCTGTGATATTGACAGGCCTACTGCAATCTCAACCCCATTAAATTGTCAATTTTTTTTCCCATAAAGAGAGACTGTATTTCTCACTCCCAATTCTTTAAGATTCTGAGTAACATTAGAACTGGTAATTCTATGTTTTTAAGTTCCTGCAGCAGATTCAGACCATCCTACAGCCAGAGTGGATCTACCATCTCCAGCAAAACGCCATTCACTTTGAACGCAGTGGGAAGAGAGAAGTTCAGTCCTACTTTTGACCGTAAGTGGAAGGAGACAGCTCCTTCTGTACCTGTACTCATGTACAGCACCTGGCACGACAGGGCATGCCTAGGCAGCACTAGCCAGCAAAAATATGAGAGTAACACCTATTTTCCAAATACAGGGCTTGAAATTTGAAAGCATGGTAGAAATTCCAATCACTACTGGTAGCAACCAGGCTTGCTAGCTAGAAAAAGAAAGTATTTATACACAAAAAGCTGTTTTTTAATTTCTGCATTAACAAAGCACATCTACACTTTTGCATATTTGTTGAACCAGCTAACAGACCATATCATAAGCATGTCCCAGACATTTAAAATGTGGGCATTACAGGCTGATTTCACTGAAAAGGTAAGAGCTTTAAATAAAGCTGTAGCTCAGATTAGCCATAGATCCACCTTTCTCAGAAATACAGGGCATGTAGGACAACTCAACATCTTTCAAAAGCACATCTACCAAAACCACCACAGTTCTTAAGAGTCATCTGCAGGCAATCAGGAGGCACAGAGCAGGCTGTAGGCTCATATATGTCAAAACAGAAAGAACAAGCAGGCAAAACCGCAGCAAGAGGGGGAAAAAAAAGCATTCTGCATCATGTTTGAAGCATTCTTGACTTCCATTCAAAATGAGAGTTCTTCAAGGATTTAATTCAACAGAATGCAGAAGCACCTAACCCATCAGTTGCTAATGACTGAATTCCATGAATTAGCAAGCTGATGGCAGACCCAAAGTTTGCAGAAGTCAATGAAAAGATGACTGTCAACCCAGCAAGCTTTGTTTTAGGCTCCAAGTAAATACAAGTAATAATTAAAAAGCCTACATAGCACATCACCAAATACATTTTGCTCATTTCTTCAGAAAGGTTTTGTGTTATTTGTGATCTCCAGCAGTTTTAGTGTAGAAAACCCTAGGAGAATAGAAGCATTGTGGGAAAAAAAATAAAGCTTCTGCAGCCAGAAAGCTATACTGTCTGCTACAACGTATTTGTGGAAGAGTTAGAAATAACTGGTTTTTGGACAGCAGGTTAAAGTTTGGACAATTGTGATATAAGGCAGTTTTATGATTATCTGCATTGCCTGACATGATGGATATACCAACGCAAAGATGGAAGCTAAGGGAGGAATATTTATGATGTATAACTGGTAAATGACAATTGTACAGTTCCTAATCAGTAGAATAACTCACCTTGCTTCCTGGTCTGTGCAGCTTGAAGCGATCATCTTTCATCAGGGTGGATAACACCTTCTCCATCTTAATCTCTGAGACACTGAAGCAATAAAGACAAAAATAAATAAATAAATTACACGTTATTCTACTTTTTAAAATACAGCATGTAAAAAACTGAAGGCTGATAATGCATGGCAAGATGAGAGATGTCATTCAACCCTCACCCAAAGAAACAAAGTGTTTCCATGTTTAAACACAATGTTTATCACACATTAGTGACTCATAGAACTAAAAGATGTGAAACTGAAGACACAGCTCCTTCTTCTCACACTGACTCAAATACAAGGGGAAACAACATTATCCCAAGGATGTTTTCCTATTAACTCTCTCAGTTTCCTTTCACCCAGTCACATCAAACCCGTCTCCCACAAGACCTTATGTCACTCCAATCTCTTCCTACATTGCTGGAGTCAGAGCTCAGAAACACACCTCCCAATGGATGCACTCTGCCATTCATTTAGAGCTTCAAAAGCCACCTCTGATGCCAAATACCCAGTTTGATTTTCTTCTTCATTCTGAGAACCCCTTCTCTCTCCTCTGGCAAAAGCACATAACTAAAGCCCTGCCCATTAGGGACCCAAAACATTTCTTTATTTTTTTATTTTTTAACTAAAGGAGACTCAGTCAACTGTCCTAGCCAGGTTTCACACTGGGCATTTATTTTCATTCTGTCAACTCACATTCTTCCTGGAGATTCAACCAGATGATTTATTCTCCAGTCCTGCCTGCAAGGCACTGCTGAGTACTGCTATGGCCCAGATACCACAAACACTTAAGAACCAGCTTCATTTTAAAGCGTACGAGTGGTCCCATTTAGAGATGCATTTACAGGAGACTAGATATTCTTCATCCTTTTAACACTGTCTTGTGGGGCACACACACACCTGGTGACACAACACAGGAACAGCTGTGCAGCTTCAGGCAATTAATATTACAGCTGCCTCCAAACTGGGTCCCACTTCCAGGGGAATTACTCAGATAATAAAAGTTGAAGTTTGTGGGTCCAAATTTTCAACTTGCTGCATTTCAGCAATGGGCAAAGGTCATCTCTAGAAAAGAGATTCTTTTCCTTTTTGTACCAGACTAAATCATAAATACTGCATGGAAGACCAGGAGTTCATTGGGGTTTACCAGAATGTAAGGAAGAGATAAATCTTGGGGGTCCAACAGTTCTCAGACTCCCAAATCTCAGATGGTCAGACAGACATAGGTGGTTTCTGAATGGAGGAAATGATGATTTTGTATAAAGTACAGAAAGAAAGTGTAACAAGGATCTCCCTTTTCTCTTCACTCAGGGAACTCAGAATTCCTGACGAGGAGGAATGGGTAATTCTTTGCCACACTCTGCATTACAACAGGATATTGTGACCCTGGCCCGTTTCCCAGTCCTTCCCAGTTAAAGCAGTGAATACTTTTTTCTGCACCCTGCACTTCCAGCCTCCACCTGCTCATCGTCACAACCTCAGTAAAGGAAGAGAGATGGTCCACAGAAACAGCCATCCAGCCTGGAAGGTACAGCGTGGCCATAAGACACCTGATATAGGAGAGAAGCCCCATCTCCAAGCATGCAGGACTCTCAGTATAGCAGAATCCTGCACAGAAGATGCAGAGAAAGGCGGGGGAGCGATGGGGGAGAAAGGGAAATGGAGCATAAAAAGACAACTGAGGGTTTCTGTTTGTTTTTGAAAAGTATAACAGTAAATTAAAACATAAATGGCAACCGCTTAAGCAAGTGAAAAGTGTACCTCCCCATCCCCCCAAGGTGGCTTTGACGCAGCTATGAATGAAAACGTCAAACCTTTGACATTGATTTGTCTGATATGTCACCCCCTCGCCGATCCTCCCCTCTCCCGGCGCGCTGCCAGCTCGCAGCCTAACAGATATGTGAACTCGGTTCTCAGCGGGGAGCAGCGTGCGAGGGGAGCAGGGGAGGGGGGAAGCACAACGTGGAGAAGGGAGCGAAATGACTCGTGCCTTCACGGTGATGCGTTTCCCTTTATAAATTAGTTAGGCCGCCGTTAGGAGATAAAGAAATTATCTGATAGCTGTCGAGGCAGGCGCTGCTAGATTGCAGTTGAAGGAACTAAAAGAGACATAAGCAAAAAAAAAAAGAGTAAACCTCACTGACTCTCTACTGCTTCTTGCCTCCTCCCTTTGAAGGAAAATCTGTTAGCTATGCTTAGAGCTGAGACAGAACATTTTGGAGTCTAACCTTTAAACAAAAAAGAAGGGGAAATGCACACAAAACATCAGTGTGCATGTACGTACACATTTACAGCTGGATAGAGGAGCCACAACTTCGAGCCACACAAAGATTGAAAAGAAAGTTACGGAGGCACGCAGCTTTCCTGAGACCCACTGGGAATTACTGATCTCAGCAGAGCCAAAGTGAGATCGTTTTGGCAAAGGCTAACGCTGCTTTTCCACAGTGGAAGCCAAGGAGAGGCTTCAGGTACCGGTGAAAATTAATTGCGAGCGATTTCCAATTTCAAAGGCAGTCATCCCTAATTCCGAAGTGGATTTTCATCCAGGAACAAAGCCACGTCTGCTCTCATTACTTCCGACTCTCAACACTTCTGGACTTACTCCCATGCATGCTGGGGTGGGTGGAGGGGTTTAAGAAAAACTCTGGGTCAGATCCTCAGCTCCTGCAAGTCAGCGTGGCATTACTCCTTTACACCAACTGAAGGCGGCGGGGACCTGTCTCATGCTTTGTCTTCTTAGAAATACATATTTTATGAAGTATTTACATTTCAATAAACCCAGTGGGAATTTCATTTTAAAAAGGAAAAAAAATAAAAACAACAAATTAAAAACAATTCACAACACTCACTCATCCCCAACAAGAAACACACCAGACTTAAAAATTAAGCAAAGAATTAAAAAAAAAAATGTAAGCTCCAGTAACTTGTGCAGTCCAGGTGAAAAGCTACAGGGACTTAAGATAGAGAAACAAAAATTATCAGTGCTTAAGAGGATCAGTGACAGTCCAACACACGCTGTCTTTCAGCCTCGCACCGAATTACATTGTCAGGATTATCAGCATAATGCTCTCTTTATGAAGGGTAATGGCAATTTGTGCTGATGGCACTTGCTGCCTTTAGCTTCAAGCTGCCTTCCTGCATCTTCTCTGTAATTCATCAGCTCTCTCTGCTTTCCGTTGTCCCTTCTCACACCGTGCACTACGACGTAGGAAGAGCAGAGGACACACAGCTGCCAACAGGCCGAATCGCCCACCCACGCCAATTAGACACCAATCTTCTCCCATCTGAAGACAGGAGTCAAAGGAAGAAAATCAGACTCCTTTTTTGGGATGTCTCTTATCTCTAGGGCAGCGGGTTTTACGAAGAACATATAACAAACAAACAAGGAAAGACAATCCCTGGAGTTGTTTGGACGTACTGATTTGAGAATTGGAGAAAAAAATATTCACATAAACCTCCCTTCACACTGAGCAGTCTTCTAGATTCCTGAGGAACGGTGGCTAGCTCAACAACAGGTCTCCTTAGCAGATATAATTACCAGTGTGAGTGAGTGACACAGCTTCTTAAACTTGTTAAAAAAAAATAAAATCCAAAATTGGATAAAAGCATTAACATTTAAAATTAAAAAAATAAAGCGCGAAATTTCCCCCTCTCCTTCCTCTAACCCTTCCCAAATACTGTAAAACAGAAAAATACAACTTTCTACTCGGAGTTAAAAATTCACAATTATGTGGGATTTCACCTTTAAATGTCAGTGCTGTTTGTTACATGAAAAAAAACCCTGTCAGCTTAGCCCTCCATGTCTTGCTGGTGTCTGCTTAATAGATAGTTACCTGGGATGATGGATGGCTCTTTGTTAGACCACTAAATGGCTCACAGCCTAGAATAAGCCTGTATTTACTGCCAACATTTGTTTGTTTCAAGGATGCAAAACCAAATTCGACTCCAAGCAGCTCCACCCGACACAAACACAACAAATAAAAGAGAACTAATCTGTGCACGAGTTTACAGGACTCCATCAACACTAGTGCAACACGAAAGGGACTCAGCTGCTGCTCTGAAATGCCAAAGAGACAGCAATGCAGGGAGCAAGGGGAGTCACACATCTGCAGCTGACTGCTGGGGAGGCGTGGGACCCAACACTGCTCCTGACTTAGCGATGCTGAGGGGTCTTTTCCCCACAAAGGGACCACTGTGCAAGCAGAACTGGACTCAAATCTCATTGTGTGTCAGCCATCGAGTAGCTGACTGCACTCTGAGCTGGTCCTTCACCAGCCTGGCTTGCTCTCCTCACTGCCTATCCCCAAGTCCTGGGCATGGCCAGCGTGAGAGCAGCTTTCTCAGCCAGCCTGGAAACACACCCCACTTTTGGTCTGCTGAGTTCCCCCACCTCTTTGCCTTCCAGGACCATACTGGGCTCTCACCACTCACAGGAGCCTCTACTATTTTTGTCACAAGCCACTTACACAACATAGCTGGGCCAATTACCTGCCAGATATGACCCACAGCTCCCCAGCTATTTCTCTGCCGGATCTCTCCTGAAGAGAAAGCACAATCTCTGACAATATGGTGCTATGCAGGCAGATGGCCAGTTAGCATTTGACAGGCTCATTTGACTTGTGATCTCCGCATAGCCGCGACTTGAACCCAGGGCCACAGAGATAAGAACAGAGTGCAAAGGATCTCCGACTACGTCTCCTCTCTGCCCCTCACCACACACACTCGCTCACACACAAGCTGTCAGGCTGATGATTTTTCACACACGTTTCCCCTCTCCTTTTGCTAGTCTGGGGCTGGTCCTGGATCACAAGAATTAATAAATTCTTATTAAAACCTGCACGAGCTACAGTCCCGCTGCAAGTGCCACGGAAGGTTAATTAGCAAGGATGAGCTGAAACTTTTGTTCGCGTTTCTGACTCACTTAATCTTGTGAGAAGCCAGCAAGCTGACATATTCTGCCTCCGAAGGCGCCAGGACAAGCAGGCTGTTCCCGTGACAGCCAATCCGAGCCGTCCTCCCGATCCGGTGGATGTATTCCGCAGGTGAAGCCGGAGCGTTATACTTCAAAAAGGGAACAGGAGAAGGGAAAGGAGGAATTAACAGAACACAGCGTGTTAATTATAAACGAGACACTCAGCCTGCTCGCCTGAAACAAAGGGGATCTCAGCAAAACCCACACGCTGTACCTCCCCCAGAATCAGTCTGTTTATAAAGAGCCCATCGGACTCATCCCTGTAACCATCACTCAGCCCCCTCAGCCACAGCAGTTTTTTGACATGTGAATGTGACACATTGGCCAACTTTCAGATAATAGGACAGTTTTCCCCATCTCAGTGTCTCTCTTTGCCTTTTACATTTTATTTCTATACAGGCACGTCAGGAATCTGTTTGCTTCTCTCAAAAACCCTCACTAAATCCTCAAACCAAACAAACCCCAGCAGCGCCCATACAGAGTGGGAAGCCGCCTGCTCTGCATTTAGGAGAAAAGCCATGCAATAAAACATGAGAAATCTAAATTTGGCGATATTTTGGTTTTGATTAAAGCAAATCACAGGTGCTTATTGGATAAAAGAAACCTGAGAGAGATGGGAGAGCAAGTCCTCTGGGCAGTGTACAATGCAGGCAGCAGTTGTCTTCCCATCTACGACTGTGAAGCACTACTGAGTTGTTGCTTAAAGCCCCCCCCCTCCCAACCCCAGTACAGCAGTGCCTCTCATTTACTTCACTGGGAATCAAAAATGCCCAGCTATTTGCAAGATCTGATACAGGGTGACATATTTCTCTCCCTTTAGCCCCCCATCCTTCCCCCCTCCATCCTTTCCTGGAAAAATGAACATGCACAGAGATACTGCTTAGAAATGAGCCCTCAGCAGTTTAACTGGAAAAAAACCAACAACCAAAGCCCACTCTAGTGTTTATACCTGTGCCCTCTGGCAAAGTTTCTACTGGCTAGAGGTGTGAGTAAGATGCTGTGAGCAATCTAATTGCTCCCTGCAGGTCCTTGCTCTTGGACACAGCTCTCAGGACAGCTGAGATTTCGCCTTCTGGACACACAGAAGCCTCCCAGGGCTTGAGGTAATTTGCACTGCGTTCTAACACTGGCAACTATATCTTTGGTAAATTATATTAATATACAGATCTGGGAATTAAAGACTTCACTTCCCCAGCCTTCTCTGACTAGCTAGCTGCTACAAGATCTTTTGGTTTTAAAAACTCTAAATTAAAATCAAATTTGTTACCTGAAGGAAGGAGGGAGAAATTAAGCGGCTGTTTTGTTGAGGCTTTGTGCCCTGTTCTTTTTACCCAAGTGCCATTTGATATATGAGAATCTCTAGATCAGTTTTCCCCAATTCAACTAACCTTTCTTTTAATTATAAATCTTTTACAAAAATGAGATCTGCTGCATGCCCCCAGATTCCTCTTTGAAGTGACAGGCTGCTATTTTTAAGGTTCAATCCATCTCCCTTAGTTTCTGTTTTTAAGACAATATTTTTGTCAACAGTGATGCAGTGTTGGTGTGGTTTTTTTTTGTTTTGATTTGATTTTAAAGGGAAAAACTGAACTATGCAGTTCTGCTGAAAGCTGAATGCTTCAAGCTAGCCCAGTCCCAACCCAGCAAAGCCCAACTTGAATCATTCAGGTCATTGCACAGATACTATTGGGCTACTCAATATTTAACATTAGGGTCATACTTAAACTCCTCAGGGAACCGTGTCTCCAGCAATCTCAGAAAAGCAGAAACACAAAACTACAAGAGATGGCCAGTACTTCTGAGGATTTGGCTTCCTGTGTGAGGAAGAAGGAGGTGCTGCCTCCCAGCCATTGGAATGCCATTATGCAGCTGACTATACTGGAGTTACTGAAAACAGACTGCCAGCCTTGAGCCCCAGTCCTGCAGTCAGGACCACACAGGTCTCCCACACCTGTAGGCATCAGCACAAAGACAAGCCAACTGAAGAAAGAGGACCTGGACTGGAAAGGGATTTCATCTAAGCAAGACTGTACTTCATAAACATAGACGCACAAGAAACCTACCTGCACGATCCATGTGACTTGAGGCAGGTCTAGTCCACGCGCTGCGACATCCTTGAAAATTAATAAGGAAATTACTGAAGTAAAAATGCTTTGCAAATATCGGCAAATTAAGAGCTCTTCTGGGATGGTGATTATGCTGGGAAACAATCAGCTATGCGAGTAGGAATTTTATGTGCCTGGTTTTGGGAGAGATGGACTGAAGGTCAAAACTAATGTTGAGGGTTTAAAATGCAACAGAGATTATTATCAGGTTAATACAATGAAAAGTGTTCCACTACCGTGGGCCAAAGCTTGGAGAATATAAAAACAACTTTCAGGAGAGTGGTGTTGAATTACAGCAGTCTGCTACAGTCCCTTTACATTACATCACAGAGAGTCAACCACCTTACTGGTAGTGATACCTTTGGTTCCTCAGCTTGTTTCATTGATGAAAACAGATCTGCTTGTAGCACCTACTACCCAAACAGCAAGAGAGGCAGAACCAAACCCCGGGAAGGCAACACTGCTACTGAGCATAACCTTTTTTTACCAGCAAGTCCAAGAATTAAAATCAGGTTGCTAACAATGAAAAGGGAAATGGCCACAAAGTGAAGGATCAACGATTGTAGGCATTGAGTAGAATGTTCAAAGGGGCACTGATCTCCACCAATAACTAATTCATAGTTTCCTAGGTGATGATGGAGCAGAAGACTTGCAGGTCACCTGGCCCTATGATACAAAAGGCCAACAAACAATTTAGTAGAATCTGCAGGAAGCTGAAGGACAGCTCAAGGGGAGCAGACTTTAGCTGTCCCTTAGATTTCCACCAGTCTGACTTTAATTTGGAGAAACAAAACTCAGCCCTGAAGAAAACAGTCTGAACCTACTGTCAGGGATGTTATTTGATGTGCCAGCTGGTGAGAAAACCCATCAACATGGAGAAGGACTTGAATGAGACCCTTTAGTTATACACAGCTCAAAAAATATATCCTTTCAGACAGAAGAGTTTAAATACTGTTCAAAATGGAGAGAAAATGTGCTTCAATCTCCCTTCTTGATGTTCTGTTCATTAGCAATGTCCTCACATACTCCTTGGATTTTACATTCACCACGCGCAATAACAGAGCAGGTGTGCAGATTTAACTCTGTTAGGTAATGTTTTGGAACACATGTATCTTTTAGCTAGCTGCAAAATAGAATATATTAAGAACGTAAGCAGGAGCTTAATGTACTAAAAATGTGTCAGCCACCCACTGAAGTGTTTTCATGCAACTCCCACACACGTTATAAGATGGGAAGCTGATGTTTTGGCAGCAAAGGCCCTTCCATAAGCACTAGCCAGGCTGCTTTGTGGCTCCAACTGCAGGAAAAGAGAAGACACCTTCCAGGGCGCCCACTCTGAGATAACATACACATTCACTCCAACACACATTAAGAAACGACTTGTTCCCAGAGTCAGATGAACAGATGTACAAAAAGCCATTTAAAGGAGGTTGGAGAAAATAAATCAAGAGAAGTCAGGGAACGTGTACAGCAGTTACCAGGATAACAAGGTTATAAACTCTACAGCACAATCAGACAGGAGTGCTGACGTCTGCTTCTGATTTTGCTTGTTCTCTCATGTACTTCCACACTTGACAAGTCTGTGGTGTTTTCCTATACTGTGCTCTTTCTCCCATCCCGCAGTCTAGGGAACGCTGTGGCTGAACACAGGGCTCTGACCTTGGGACAGGGTCAGCCTACCTGAAATACGCAGTCAGCCAAGCTGTCCCTGTGGTCACAAGCATGCATCTCCAACACAGGGATGAGAAGCAGACAGCAGGGAAAGGAGCCATCCCTCCTGTTCATTTTCCTCCTCTTTTAAGATACTTTTTCTCAACACCTCTGGTTGGGAAACCACTGCCACAGACAGTATCGTTCCCTTGCATGCTTGTCACAGGAAGCAGGGAAGTTGAAAGGGTAACCAAAACATGATACAGAGGCAGGGGCATTTCAGGAGGAGGCTCTCTCCCATCGCCAGCCCTGTACTCACTACTGCTTTCACAATGCCACCAACTCCACTCAGCTGTTACTGACATACATCAGCAGCTATTCTCTTGGGGTTTAACTTGGCTTTCTTTCAGAAGTATCTTGGGATTTACTGGTAATTGGAGTGTTTTGCAAACTCTCAAAGATTTCTCAGTATCAGTCCACCTGCGTCTCCTGTAGCTCCTTTTCCAGAAAGACCCTGGTAGGCAGCAACAATGTAGAATTAAGATAAAAAGTTTGAGATGATTTGCCTTCTGCTGTTGGCAGAGCCCATGAGCTTCTTGTTTCTCAGATCTTTAGAAAAACGCTTTTGGGTCACTGTACCAGGAAACAGAACACAGCTCAAGCAACAATTACCCAGTTTTACTAGCACTACATTTATTTCCTACACAAAAGCACTAACCTGCTGCCAAAACTCTTTCAAAAAGCCCAACAGATTTCCAATTTACTACTCTCCCTTTTTTCCCATTGCCCCAGACAGCATTCCCCCTTCCATACATTACCTCACACCACCATTCCTTAGTAACAGCAAAATAGAGAATATGACACCTGATTGATGCTGTAATGCTGAAATTTCTGCTCCTAACAATCCATGTCAGCAGCCTGTCCTCATGGCCTGGGACAGGGTGGTGAGGTACAGAGGGGTGGATGCAAGGGAACAAAGGGCAAAAACACCACACAGACAGCAAAGCATATTGCTGCAGAATATCAGCCACAGAACTTTTGCAAGGGCCTTGGTTCGCACACAATCTAATTAGGGCAAAGGAAATTGCTAAAGTTGCTTTTGAAAGACACTCAATGGTGAGGTCTTGAAGGCCCTGAGCCTGACAATTGGCTGCCTACATGAGGCCTAGAAGTACAGATGGAAGGCAGCTTGCTCAGGTGCCAGGCTGTCAGTTGGATTAAAATGACTCATTTATTTACCAAAGAACCTCACAAAGTGCTTTAGCTAACAGGCAGAGAGGGCCTAACGGCTCTCCAAGCTGGGGAAGAAGCTCTCGCGCCTTCCTGGCCTGCCAAAAGTCATTACTGCCGAGTGTGGAAAGCCATCAGCAGGGTAGAGACCCCCGTCGGCAGGGTGACAGATTGGGCTGCGTAATCAGAGGAGGAAGGAGAGAGCACAGAAGCTGTCAGAGGCGAAAGCTCTTGGCTGGGGCCGCCAGAAAACTGGCAAGATGAGTTAGCGTGACTGAGTAAACAGCAAACAATCTCCAAATGATCTTTCCTCTCTCCCTGGAAGAGATGAACTTGTTTAAAAGGCACATCCCAAAGGAAGCTGCAAAGAACTTCAGTGAAGGAGAGAGAAATAAATCTGGATGAGACCCTCTGAGATACACAGCCCTTCTTTGTTTTCTCATCTGCAAAAAATATTTTATAGACTATACTAATATACATATGACATAGAGCAAATTAATAAAAGGAACAGCAGGTCCCATTGCTTACTGGAGCGGAAAGATGGGTGGAGAACATGGCATAAGGGACATGGAAAGAACGGTAACATCATTTGCGTTGCTCTTTTGTGAGCCAAGTTTCAAAATTTTGTGATCACAAAACGTGGTTTTGCAGCAAAGAGAACAGAACCATCTTTACTACAGATTTTTGCTGATATGAAAAAAGGTGTCAGAAAAAGCAATGCCCTCAGAGGAAGGAGGTGGTCACGGTGCCTGGCTGCCCTTTGGACATCTGCGTTGGGGAGGACCTGTAATGTGGGACTAGTGCAAAGTGTATCTCTATATTAAGGTGTCCATATGGTCCCCATTACTGTGGTAACAGGCCACCTCCTGGTTTCAATGCATTTGTCCTCCCAACATCTCTGTAAGATAGAAGACTGCTACTATCCCCATTTTACAGATGGGGAGATGAAGCACAGAGATATTTTGGACCTAGACGTACAACTTACTGTGCTTAACATGCTAACCATGTGCCAGCTGAGCCACAGTGACTGTAGCTGTTGGGATTTACATCCCTGCCTTGCAGTAAATGCAAAGCAGCTTAAACTGCAAAATGAAGTAGGGTTATGATAAATGCATTGCCTTACACTACTCTCTTCACTGCAATCGAGGCTAAAATCCACATTAACTCCCATTTATGACAGGCCAGGAGCAAACACACAACTATCATCGCTCAGTGGACATGTGGCTACTTGCCTTGTCACCACAATTCCACATCCACTCGTATGGAGGCTGTGGCATGGCAGGAAATCAAGCCACATCTCCGGAGTCTCAAGAGGGGAATCCCATCCACTGGGATTACTTTATCTAACTTATTCTTTTCCCTACTCTGTCATTAGCTGTATGTTTCCTGGCTTGTTTTTCCTGCCACAGGCTGCACTTCCCCTCCAAATTGTCTTACCTAGGGACTATTATGCCAACGAACGACACAGGAGTGTTTGCAATGATTCTATTTTATCTTTGTCTAAAACTGAGCACTCAGTGTCTCTGTAAACTCATTAAATAGAAACGTCAGTAACAAAAGAAGTCCTTGAAATTTCTCAGTTACAGACAGAACGTGCAATAAGGATAACAGAGTCCACCTATTCAGTATACAGCATTTAACAGACACTACTTATCTTCAAATACTCCATCTACACCAGTGAATGATTAAGCTTGGTATGTTCCTCAGCTGAGACACTTGAGTATTATCTCCATATGGAGGAGAAATCAAGTTACAGTTACACTTACGAATTGCAAAGATGCATTCTGACCTTGATGAACTCATCGTAAAGATTATACACACAAGGAGGAGGACCAAGACAAGCAGGTAGTAAGTACATTTTTACACAAGATACAACATATAATCTGGCAATGCTAAGTGAAATGCCCCTATATGCATGGCAGTCCCGGTTCATTCTGTGGGCATAAAAATAAGAAAAAAAATCAGCCCCCATTCTCTGAAAAAAATTGCAACTAGTTTCCTTTAAGAATAATGTGCTGCAAGATCAGGAGTCATTTCAGAGCTAGAGAGGGTTTCTCAGCTCTAATTACTCCCGATCGCTGTAATTTACAAGTTTGCGGTGGGTAGAAATCGCCAAGATTCACACATTTTCAGATCAACAGCTGCCACTATTAGAGAGCAAATCGTGCAGCCTTCTGCACCACTGCAGCAGGCTAGCTGTGGCACCGACAGGTCAGAAACAAGAAGTAGAAGGTGCCACTGCAACACAAGGGTGCCAGCAAACTTCAGCAGAGGACAAGAATTTCTCCCTCAGCACCCTTGAAGGAAACTTGAAGGGCAAAGCATGGAGAGCAGCAGAGCACGTGCATTTCCACCGATGCTGTTCTCTGGTAGGGTTTCCCTTCCATCCCCGCAGATTTTTGTTTTTAACCTTGGGGTAGTCATTAAGATGGGAAATATCACACTACATCCAATTTACCTGGCAGTTGTGGGGCATGCTCCAAATTAGGATTGCTTTCTATTGACTGCACATAAAGGGCAAGGTTCCAGCTTCAAATGAACAGATTTCTGCAGACATACAGCCATGCGAAATACTTAGAGGCTCTCATATAAGATGCACATTTTTTCTACATATGGTGCCTTACAGCAAAAGATCGTGCAATAGTTTGCAAAGGGAGCACCAGTCCTTATTTAACATGTGAGATGCAGAAAAAGGAGATGACTTTCCTCAAGGTCAGACAGTGAGCTGGAATTACAGCTCAGTGCCAAGTCCTCTGCTCTACCATCAGATACCAGGCAGGCCCATTAGCGTGGAGCTGCAAAGGGACTTTAAGTTACTTACAGTGCAAAGCAAGATCCCGGTCTTGGATTTTAGGAACTCCTGGAAGACCTCTGTTCTTTCCTAGAGGATTAGAACAGAAAAACAAAGAATGCATATGCACATTGCAATCAATCCTAAAGCAAATTAGCTACTGTAACAATTTAACAACTATGTCTCATTCAACTATATCATGTACAGCTTCAAGAGCAAAGGATTCACTTCACTCCGGTCAGGCTCAAATGAAAAAACTAATGGCACAGAGGTATGGCCCCAGATAGAAAAGCATAGTATATGGGGGAAACCCAAATGCACTTGATCAAATCAAATTATTAAGTACCAGGGATGCTCAGCTGCACAGCTGCTTGTGAGAACTGTTGTGGGATAAGTTTCCAAAGCAACAGGACAGGGGAGAGGAGACCTTGGCCAGACCTCCTGGCCCTGGGGACAGCCTCCGCTGAGCTCCCTGGGCGCCCTCCCGTGGCCTCAGGAATGAGGAGGGACCTCACATAGGCAAGGGCCACCCCAAGGGCTCCTGAAAACCAGGGCTGATGACACTGGGATGGGACCTGAGCTCTGCAGCTGTGTCCCCATCTCCGGTCTGTACTGGCAGGATTCCTGCTGCCCTCGCTTCTAAACTGAGTTCGGTCTCCCAGGCAGGGCTGCCCACAGCCCCAGATTTCACACTGCTGGGCCAGCAGTCCCATTTGACATTACAGACATATTTGCTGTCACACTAGACAACCTCTGACCACCAGTAACTGAAAGCCTCAGTAATATTTGGTCTTTGCATTTGCCAGTAACACCCATCCACCCGCTTCTGTCTGCCCCAGCTGAAGGAAACAACTGCACACACACACTTCCATGATGTTACTCCATTTACTCTTGCACTTTTCAGAGCTCAGACTGGCCCTGGCTTCTAACACACCATCCCCATCTTCTTCCTGTTCTTTTTTCTTCTTCCTTTCAAAATATCCTTATATCCACGTTCCAACCTTTCCTCCTTGGAGTTCTAGCCATGGCTTAAGTGAACAGCCTGCTATATTGATCATATAGAAGCAGCTTTAAGTACTTCACTCCAAGCTAGACGTATTATTGTAGGAAAGAAGGGAAACTTGGGCCTTGCCGACACACTGAACCCTCTGCTGACAAAAATTAAAGAAGAGAGCACGCTGTATCTTGTTGACAATGACAGCAGCCGTGCTCAGCAGTACCATATGGGATCCACAATTTAGCTCCATTAATGCTCTTAATTTGAAGACATCAAGCACTAATTACACACTGGGTACTAAAAAGGCAAAACCCTTCCCCTGGTGCCAGCTACTTAGTGGTGTTCTGTTGCCTTAACAGCTGGTCAGGGTAGAGTTGGGCCAGACCAGGCCTGCTCACTCGCTCAGGCAGGCAGGTTGAGGAAAGGCCAGAATGCAGGGACAGCAAAGCACATGTTTCTGGTCTCCACAGGATGAGAATGAGTGAGAAAAAAACAATGGCTCTTCACCTCTTGCTTCATCAGAAAAGCTCTATTCATTTACCATCTCCGCTGTGAAGCTCAGACTGGAGCAGCAGCTCTCTCCATCATAGACTAAGGGCAGGATCAAGGGCTGAACTTTCAAGGGAGCTCCCACAGCTGTTGAGAGAAATGCTGCAGTGACAGCTTATTTGGTGCTCCTCTCCTGGCCTCTAAGCTCCCTGCAGCAAACTCCAAGTTCATCATTCAGGCCCATCCTGCTAAAACCTAGGCTTACTTTGGGGTAATCACTATTATCTTGCTACTATTCCATCCCAGAGAAAAGAGCAGCCTGTCAAGACACTGTTCTTTAAAATCAAAGCCAATCTGCTCCATCCTCATCTAATGGGGTCAACTTATCATGTAGTAACATTTTGGGGCTTGGATGAGGTTTGCCTCTGGCATTAAAAGTCTTTCTTGAGAACCACTGATACATAAATGGTTTAAGCATGCCCACTGGGAATACTGAACGGCTGCCTCAGCCTGCTGAAATAACACCTCTTGCCTCTTCAGCTGTGTTTTTCAGATATAGCTACCAAAGTACTTTTCAGAAGTAGGACAATATTCTTATTCTCATTAGCAGATGGAAGAGTGAGGCCCCTAGAGGTGAAATGATTCTTTGTCCTCTCTTCTGCCCTCCTCCTCAAAATAACCACAAAATAAATCATGGAGAACAAGGAACAAAACTGTGTATCCTGATATTTTGATAATGCTTACTTCCTGTTCCATGTTGCCGTGGAGCCGCAGAAACTGTAAGTGCACAGAGGAGACAGATGAACGTTTAGGTTGTTCAGACTCTAGCTCTTCTGAAAGGACCTTTACAAGGAGTTCGTAGTGGAATTCCACTTGTTCACAGCTGGAGAAAAAGACGATCATCTTATGCTGCTTTTCAAACTGCAAGAAAACAAGAAGATTGCATACAACCATTTCCTGCAAGCCTCTCCCAATTCCCTGATCTCATGATATCTATGCAACTTCCTCTTCTGTAGTACAATTACCCAGGAATGGACACATTAAGGAGTCTGACACCAAACACTAAGGCCACAGGAGAAGTACAACATGCTGCACAGTTATCTCACTGACAGCATGAAAGACACAAGACGCCTTAGCTCTCCTGCAGCTTTATATCTCATCCATGCTATCCCTGATAAACTAAGAGATATAGGAGTGGAAATGAGCAAAGGGCTACTTAATAAGATAAATGCAAATAAGAGTCTCACCTTGCATTTCTCTAGGATAAAAGCTGCTAATGTGACAAGCCTCAATTTGCTGGGAACCATCATGACATACTGCTTGAGCTTCTCTGGAATAGCAAAGTTTTCCTGGTCCATACTGTTTGACAAACTACTGGCTTCTTTTTCTGTTTGTAACGTTGGTTTGAGTCTCTTCTGGATTTCATCTGCTATGGAAATGCTGACGGGATCATTCAAACTGATATCAGCCAGCCGTGTTACTCCTAAATCAAAGAAAATGAAAAATATCTGTGGCCCCATCTGAGGTGCTGCTGGGAAAGGTGATGATATATTCACATAAAGAACAACTAGGGCAATTCCAGCGAAAAACAGAGAAGGGCAAGGAACTAACGCGTGATGTTTCAAACGCTGAGAGAACACTTCCACAAACTTCAGATTTTTCAAGGCTTAGCCAGGTATAGTCACTGTGGACTTTAACAAAAGTCTCACAAGACCCTACTTCAGCCAACTGTATTATTTTGCATTATATAAATGTCTCACCCAGACAGACACTGTTTGGCAGTTGCACTTTTTTAACAATGTGTGTAGAAAACAAATCAACAGATCTTTATCAAGATTTTAAGAGTCACTAGGTCTGGCTCAATTCCTGCCTCAGCAATTGACTTCTTGTAAAACACAGAGCAAATGACACAGCAGCTGTCCCGTCCTCTCATTAGCTTTTTGCCTTAAATCTTTATCTGCAAGGAAAAAAAACATCATACAAAACCAGTGCTTGCCAGATTCACGGTGACTTTGTTCTGGAATGTGTGTGACATAGACTTACATATACACACTGACAGAAACTGCAGAAACAAAAAGTGTCATAAACCCAGTGAAATCAATAGGCATTAGTCCACTTCTGCAAAGGGCTTCTTATTGGACTATAATTTAGTAAGACTCAAACTATTTTGCAGATCCCTGTGAATTTTTCAGCTAAAAGAGCTGACCACCTGTTTGTAATCTACCTTCTGTGAGCGTGGCTGAGAGCAGGACATTCTGACGCGTCTCTCTCTCAGCATTTAAAGCATTAAGTATCACAGTTACATCCTTCTCAAAGCCCAGGTCCAGGATCCTACAAAAACAACAGAAATGATCAAAGATGCTGTAAGGAAGGAATGAGAAGAAAGTCTTAAGCTTACATAATCCAATTAAGAACAGCAGAAGTGTTAGGGCTGATCACATCTTTGGCCCATCTAGCTTTATGCTTCAACTTTTGTCAGGGTCAGACATGTCAGAAGATGCTGAGAGAATCTCTGCAGTTGAATAATTGTAGAATAATCTGTCCAAAGGGGACACTTCTTCCTAATCTCAGACATCTGTTGTTTGGCTGAGGCCACTGAGCATGAATGGTTTAAAGATCTCATTTTTTTTTTAATGCATAATCCACTGTATATGCAGAGGGTTTCTTTATTCTTTTCCATATCTGAACACCTGGAGGCTTACCTGTCTGCTTCATCAATGATCAGCCACTGAGTGCAACGGAAATGAATACATTCTGTGGACTTGATGTGATCAACCAGGCGACCAGGAGTTGAAATAAGGATATTTATCCCCTTACGTAATCTGGTGAGGGAGGGGAAAAGGGGACAAAAAAAAAACAAACCCACACAGGTTACCAGTAACTCTAGAATAGGACTCCAGAATGAGGAACTAGAACCTAAAGAGGAAAAATCATGGCCATATTAAAAATAGTAGGAACAGTACTTTCTCACTGATTAAAACTGGAATTTCTTGCACAGCCAAATTTTATCCTTAATCATCACTGATATTCACAGTGGCATGCTCAGCAATACAGACAAGGTGAAAGAAATATTAGTAATATTAAAAAAAAAATCTAAAGCACTCAAGCTAGATTTTCTTTCAAATTGAGTACTTTCCACTGTCAAGAGTAAACTTCTTTTTGTGTATGCTTATACACAGACAAATGAAAATTCCATTTTGGATTACTGGCTTACAATTCAATTTTTGAAAAGGAAAAAGAAAGATTTTTAACACCAGGAAATCTCTTCTCCAGAAAGCAATTTCCCCCATAACAAATACTATAGACAGCACTTGGTGGTAAGCAAATACAAGTGTTTGTCAGAAGAGAAAAAATACTGACACAAGAGATCATCTTCTCAGAAGGCTCATCAACATTTTAGAAATAGATCCAACTGAGGAAAGTGAATACTTCCTGCTGGCCCAGTCACTGCATCTGTGTGAGATCCAGGGGGATCACAGCTTGAGCCAAACTCACAACTCCCTCTCCCAGTCAGAAAAGCACTCTAAAGAAGAGCAACAGATAAAAAGGCTGCAGAGCAGAAGAACCCAAAATGCAATTTAAGAAGTTGGCTTCCTACCTGGCTTTTTCTGATTTTCTCTTTTCTCCCCCCATAAGCACTCCAGGCACAATCCAGGTAAATGGCTACAGAAAGGAAAACCAAGACCAACATAGATTCTTCTTCATAAAGAACCTAATCCAAAAATTATTTTTCTTGGCAAAAAGAGAAAAGACTGGGGCTGATAGCAGTGTGTGCCTGATTTGATCTAACAGATACAATATGCATGCACTATCTCACCCACAGCTAAATATCAATGGCACCTCTAGTCCCAGGCATGTAACTTACTCCCCACATTGTCTAAGAAGATAGAAATGCAATCATCTTTGCACCACTTCCACTCACATAATAATATTTCTTTTCCTTCTCCCCATGAAGCCTAAATGTTCAAAGACAAGCCACAATGCTATTTCTTCATCTTGCCTTTAAACAATATCCTCCTGTGGCCAAGGCAGATTTAAGAAAAACGCAGGACCTATGAAGTTTATTTATATGTACACAGACCTACCAGGCACACAGTCACCATGCCTGCACATCAACTGTCAGTCTCATTGATACTAGCAGGAGTTTTTGCCATTTACTTTAATGAGGCCCAGCTCTTCATTGAGTCCAACACTGCCCAATATTTCCAGGGGAGATAATCAAAGGACAGGACTGCCATCGCCTCACTTGAGAGGAAATGCAGGACAGACGCAGAGCACAGCTTGTAAGGACTGCACGAATGGGTGACTGGCAAATAGGCTTAAGTTTGCATGGGTCGCTGCTTGCCAAAAACGCTCCAACAAAATAGTTTCTACCAAGAAGTGCTCCTTTGTAAGGCTTAAAATAAGAAAGATGTCTAAGCAAGATCCACACAATACAATCTCAGCAGCTGGCATTAGAGTAATTGTGTCAAGAAGAGCCCAACTAGCCTTCTTCTCCCCAAGCAAATTACACCCTCCGGTCATCCATTCCTTCCAAGGTCCAGTTGGACCACGACCTAAATCTTCTGGTTTGGGTCACTATGACAATTGATGGTCACTAAGCATTATATGTAACAAAGAGAAAAATTAAAGGGGAGAAGGGGGGCAATCAGACTTCATTCTCTGAAAACCACCTTCAATCGCTTGAGGTCTTGACAGAATACTACTGCCCAGTGTTAAAAGATCCAAACAACACATCAAGACTCCACTCATCATAACTTCTAACTGCTGTGAAAGACTGAAGTACTTTAAACCTCAGTGTGATACAACAAAATTTTAATTGATAACTTCAGCATTAAAAAAAGTTTGGAAGGCGCCTTATTATTTCAAGGAAAAGCAGAAGATGGAGTGGGAACAAGGATCAGATAAACCACTTAGAAACCTTCTAGCCCCTCTGTAAGATACTTTGCCTCAGTTAAAAGCAACACATTACCATTTAATGATTTTTAAAAGTCTTAATTTCTCCAGCCTCTCAACCGGCAAAGCAACTCACCCAAGTTCCACTCCCCATCTGAAATCCATCTGTCTAGTAAGTTTCAGTAAAATAATACTTGGCATTGTGAGTTTCTAAGATGCTCAAAGGTTAAAAACAAACAAACAAAAACAAAATAGTAAATTGAATTCTTACCTTGAGTAGCTTCTGCATTGTATCAAAAGTCTGGAGTGCAAGCTATGGAAATCAACACAAGAGAGTGAGCTCTGAGAAAGCCTACCAACGGACAGTAAGTACCTTTTTGGCTCAAAAATCTGAAAAATAATCTAGTTATATATATCGTCAGAATCCCAAATACATCTGATTGTTTTCCTAGAAGTTGCCTGCTATTTTATTCTCTTGAATAATCCTTCTTTTATTGTGTTTGGACCTGTTGAAAAACCTCTCCATTGGTTCAGCTCCACAAGCCAGCTCTCAGGACAATACAGACTTCTGCTTGCCTCTAAGTATGCCCCAGGGAGAAAATAAGCTGCTGCCACATAAGATTTTGCTCTATTGGAAGAGTAAAAAAAAGAAAGCTGCCCAATTCTTGGGAGAAAATCACTATATGGAAAGGAAATGCGGTCCACAGGTTAAAACAAGTTATCATCTGGCTGTCAGGGAAGGGTATGTTATTCCCTCACCTGACCACGGAGGGATCATACCACTGGATCTTTCTACCTCTTCATTTCCCACCCAGCAAAACAGAGATGGTATATACAAAGCTTGCAAATCTAAATGCCTGTTCACTAGGAAGCATTTAGCTGATGAGTTTTGTGTGCTGTCCAACAGCCATTTATGCTGTGGCAATGAGGAAGGCTGAGAATGGCAATGAGGAAGGCTGAGAATGGCAATGAGGAAGGCTGAGAATGGCAATGCTGCCACCCTGACTCATTCATGGAACATGAGTATGTGAACAGTTAGGGGAGAAAAACTATTTTAAATGCTCTGACTATACATGCTACATACTATTTGCCAAGCTCTCAAGAAAAGTCACTGTCTTCAACAGAAAGTAAAAGTAATACCAATTGTAATTACAAGTTGTCTGCATAGGTGCACTTAATGGAAGTTCTTTAAACAAGCTTATGAACAGTTTCCTACATGCTCAGTATTCACATAGCATCCTAGCAAGGCAGCGAGTTTGCTGCTGTAAAAAATTAAAATAGCTTCAGAGCTTGCTCTTTTCATGGAACTGAGCTGAGATATTGCATTGCAGGCTGTACGAAATACTGTGACCCAAGATAGATACCTGTAATCAATTCTCTACACTGAAGTTATTATTTGACACACAAAAAAACAGGTTGATACCTTCCTCTGAAATTGCCTTCACAACTGCAAATTATATAAATCAAATAGAAGAGAGTTCAGTGGAGAAACAAACTCTTGGTGGCTTCATCTTCAGCATTCGCTCATGGATTTGAAAGAGGGGCTTTAAAAATCAAACATTTGTATAAACCTATACATCTGTAAAGCTAATTTCATTGGTTTTATTTACACTCCCTGTGAGAGCTAGGCAAGCTTCTCCCTCCCATGCACTGAGCTAGCGAGCTTCTGCAGTCTTCCCAACTGATATCTCACTGCATGGGAAAAGCTTTAGAGATTTCTTCTGACTTACTTCAGTACGGCAGCACGCAAAAGTGCCAACATGCATCCAGAAAGCAAACACTCTTTCTGTGAGGGCAAGAGGACAGATGTTCCCTAAGACAGTTTTCATTTCCTGGTGGATCCACATCTGCTCTATTAAAAATCACCATTCAAACACTCAGAGAGATGGGGAAGAAAAAGGGCCACCTACCTCTCTTGTTGGGACTAATATTAGTGCATAAGGCCCATCACTCCGCTGCAAACAGAAAAGACAAGAGGACTGCTAAGAAGAAAGTTGCACTAATCCACAGGGTATTTCCCCTTCTAACACGCGACAAAGCAAATTCTGACAGGTTTTAGTACAAGCTTGTAAGCTATTGTTGGAAGTATTCATCTCCCTGTTTTAAAAAATCAACAGTGTTTCAAATATCAGTACTGAACTGCCATCTCCTTTCTGCTCTGAAACCCACTCCTGGTCATACCCAACATTTTATTCCATACACGTTGTTTCCCTCTCATATTTCTGAGTTGCAGAAATACTCTTGTGTTTGATGCACAGCAGAAATCTGTAGGTACCAGCAGAAGAAAGTAACAATTTGGGATGTGTTAGAAAAGCATCACCCTGGATTTTATGGGTTGAAGTCTTTCCATAAAATACACAAGAGATGGCAACCCAGCAACACCATTTTCTGGTCAACCAGATGATCTAAATTGGGAGCAATTATCAAATCTGACTTGACATCAAAAATTAGAAACCTGTTGTTCCTAATGACATGACAGTAACCTTTGTTTTCAGTTCTCCAACATATCCAAATGTTGTCTCTTTTGCACTCTACCTTCTTCAGACTTGACAATGCAGCTTATTTTATCTGCTGCATGATCTGAAAGCGAGTGTGTAATATTCTACATATAAGAACATGTACACTGCTCTTAAATCACCTACACCTCAACAGTACAGGAGGATCACATAAGCCACATTCACAAATGAAGCAAGTGACTGCTTGACCTTTTTAATGAGGACACTGATGACTATAAGGTAACAGCTGGAATTTATTTTTTATTAATCTTACTATCAAAACCAAATACACTTAATTGCACCTACCTGTATTTTGGGTTTCAT
This sequence comes from Penelope pileata, assembly GCA_013396635.1. Classification (NCBI taxonomy): domain Eukaryota; kingdom Metazoa; phylum Chordata; class Aves; order Galliformes; family Cracidae; genus Penelope; species Penelope pileata. The sequence goes on along the minus strand of WBMW01003709.1, from coordinate 277,521 downwards.
TCCTTGCAAAGACTGCACAAGTGGAATTCCATAGGCAAGAGTTTTACCTTCATGAAAGGAATAAAATTGGAAGAATCTCCATCAAAAAAAAAAAGTAGGAAGTTTCCAAAAAGGAAAATTGACAGACTGAGGGGTTAAATTAAAAAGGAGAGGTGGTGGCATCCACCTAAGATCCATCTAAATAAATAGTTCCATCCACCCAAGAAAATGAGACATCAAGACAATTTATTGTAGAGCAAAGTACGTAAGTTTGCACGGTAAGAACGTGTGGTGCTTAGCTCCACTGGCCTCCCGGACGCGCATCCCAGCACAAGCCTTGGAACAGGCCCATGTGCAATAGCTGGCAGCTGCACATCAACATTCAGTCCCACCACCACGTCGTTACAGAAGTTTGCACAGCATCTGTCTGTGCCACAGCAGTCCCACACCAGGGTTCTGAGCCTGTCACTCTCATGAGCTGTAACAGGAACATGTTTTGGTTCTTTATTTGAGATCCAATTTAAAATGCCCTAGGAAGGGAGACTTGCAATTAAACACTGACCTGAACCAGTCTGAGATCTCACTAGAGCATCTCTGCCTTGCAGGAGCACAGGAATTGTTTGCTTCTGAACACTGCATAATAAACAAAACAGGTTAGGAAACACAGCTGCAACGCAGCACAGAAACCTAAGGCTTTAACCAATGGCTACTGTTTCAAAACCATCTACCCCAAATTCCATACGTTCCTTTCTGCTGTATGGCCACACCAGTAGAGGTGACTTCTGAAGGAAGTCTACAGATACACATCAGGTATGATAAATCAAGAAAAAGATGATTTTATGATTCAAGTACCAAATTACGAGCTAAGACTCTGAGGATCCATCCCCAGCTATGGTAATGACTTGCTATGTAACTTATAAGTCATCTCTTGCTCCAGATTGAAAAAGAAAGAAACCCTATGGGAAATGGGTCAGCTCAACAGTTACAGCTGTCTTCATAAATCAATTAAATGTAATGAAACTATTACATATATGATTGGCTTTAAGAGTTAGTGAAGTGCAAACTTCTTACATGAATTTGCTTACCTGGTCATACTACATATCTTCAGGACAGTGGTTATCGTGGCTATCTAGAGAGAGATTAACAGGAGTAAACAGGTTTTGCTGCTGAACAGTCTATTTTGTTACTTTTATAGTACAAGACAGAGAAAAAAAACTAATACTTATGCACTATATTACTGGTCTAGGACAGCTGAATGGAAAAGTTCCAATGTCCTCAAAATACTTTTATTAGTTTATCAGAATTATACCATTGCTGGTACAACATGAAATACCAGATTTGTTAAAATACTGAACCTCTCAAATGGTTTTCAGCAGTTTCAGCATTTCAGATGGAAACAGTGAAGGGTACTGAGCCATTGTGTTTGGGCATGGGTTTGACACTGGCCAGCACACTGAGCTAAGAGACCACAACACAAAGTACTGGTGAGTCTGCCCAGGCTGCCTCTCCAAAATCTACAATAGTATGTTCCAAGGCACAAAGCCTTCCTGCCACTCACCAGATGTGGATGGAGGTCCAACTGGCTAAAAGAATCTGTGGTGAAAACATTTTCTTGCACCTGCTGCACTGCTTTTCTGAGTCAGGGGAAACAAAGCAAAGCACATAGCATGGTTAAAAATTACACATTAGCATTCTACGTTAAAAACAATGAAACCAAATGACAAACAATTGCTTTGCCCAAGCAAGGGCTAGAATTCAAGACACGGAATTTAAGGCATTACATTTTTTGTTGTTGTTGTAAGATACCTGTGAATTTCTGGGATATCGGGGTTGTTTTTAAACAGGCTGGATGTCTTAATGAAAGGTTTGCTTTTCTGGCCTTCATTTCGGTTGTCAGTCAGTTGCTTCCTAGGAAGAGATTTTTGTGATGATCTTCCCTTTTCCCTGGTGTCAGCTTCTGTAGCACGTTTCTTGAAGGTGTTGACTGATGGCTTAGGTTTACGTTTCAAAGGTGGGTTTCCATGTGGTGATTGGAGCTTTCTTTTCAGAGCATTAGACTGCTTTGATGTCAGCAAACAAATCAGATAGGAAGACTGCGTTAATGAACGAGGATTAAGTACATGATAACATATTTCACTTGTGAACAGAAACATCAGTCCAAAAATTGATCCCTTATTTTTTAAATCCTCTGTGCCTTAAATAAAGAAACGAAGTTTGGTTTTTGCAGCTAAACAGTTCCTAGTTTAAAATAAAATAAAAAAAAAAAACACCTTTCTCAAAAGCTCTCCAAAACTCATTACATTAAAGCAACCTCTATTGGCTTCTTTCCTTCCCTAAGTAGGAAGAGTAGCTTGTCCTTCACTCTAGCCTCTGCTTCTGTCAACTTCCAAGACTTCTGAGCTCTTTACTTTCTCCACAATTTGTTACTTTTCCTTATCTTCCAATCTGAAGTTTTTTGCCTTCCCCATATCCCTCCAGGAACAGTAAACAAGAAAATTAATTGAGCTTCCTTTGTCCCAGAGCTGTTTCCGATTCCTCAGCCCTTTTCCAACAAACTTGTTTCTTTTGACACATTTGCAAAACTCCTGAAACAGACAAAATCCCTGCACCATCTCACCTCACTTTTTTCCATCCCTTCCCCACTTTTAGCTGCACATTGTAATTTTCTCTTTCCTCGTGTGAGCCATAACATTCTCCAGCTCTATTGCGTTTTTTCACTTGTTTCTTCAACTTTTTGGCATTAAAGAACTTCTCAGGTCAGCTTCGCAGCTGCTGTAAAACACACTGAGCTCCTCTAAGCTACCAGAATTCCATCACTTTCCCCAGGCTGAGGCTCTGCACTTAGCTGAGGTCTCCCAGGCCGCAGAGCAGGCTGAGCAGCAGTCCCCATCTCATCAGTTTTTGTCACTGATTTACCCTGCTTGAAGCAGCGCAGCTCAGGCTCTTCCCACACACGCTCTGTGGAAGCTGCCAGGCGCTATCAGCAAAACAAACCCTCACTTATTAACCGAAACCAACCGAGCAGAGCCCAAACCTCCTTCCACCCCCACCCTCATGACCAGAGAGCAGCGGTGCTGCCCCACCTCGGTGCGCCCATTGCAGCCGGGGTAACTCCTCCTGCCACGTGCTTCACTCTCACACGCTTTCATTTGAAAACTGAAAACGTCCATTTAAACCCATCCTTGCACTTCTTTCCCCAAACTTATGGGGAGAACAGCACGTATCGCTGCCGCTCGCGGCTCTCTCCCGCCGTTTCCCTGAGGCGAAGCGCTGCCCGCGGGCAGAGTCCCCGCGGAGAGCGGCCCCGAGCAGCACCACAGCGACGGGGCCG
>WBMW01003709.1:250765-273797 GCA_013396635.1 Penelope pileata | reverse complement strand
CGGCGGGAGCCGGCGGTGCGGCTGCAGCACGGTGTCAGCGGGATGGAGCCGCTGGCCTGGTCGGAGGACCACCGGGTGTCGGTGAGCACCGCCCGCAGCATCGCCGTCCTGGAGCAGCTGAGCGACGTGCACCGCGGCGGGCAGGAGATGGTCATCCACCGCACGGCCGTGCCCGCGCCCGGCGCCGCGTGTCTCCTCAAGGTGAGGCGGCGGCGGGGCGCTGAGGGGCCGGGGTGCGGGCATGGGGACAGCGGGGACAGCCGTGCTGACGGGGGCTGTGCTTCTAAGAGGCACCCGAGCTCCCGTAGCTTGGCTGCTTCAGTAGCGTCTTAAGCGGTTTGCCATCGAAGCTGAAAGGTTTTTGCAGTAGGAGCTGTTCTGGGCTTCTGGGGTGCATCGTACCCCTCACACTGCTCAGCACAGACGGGAACCAGCTCCAGCTCAGCGTCTGACTGAATGGCACTTCCATTGCTGCAATCCTGTTGTTGCAGGTCTCTTTTGTTTTTCCCCTAGAAACAATGTTGAGAACATGGAATAACTTGAAATGTTGAGGACTTTATAATTTGAATGTTGTTCTGAGTATCTCTATCTATGGAGATAGCAGGGGGTGTTCAGCCTGGAGAGGAGAGGGCTCTGGGAAGACCTCGTTCCGGCCTTCTCGTACTTAAAGGGAACTTAGAAACAGGAGGAAAGCAACCTTTTACACAGGTAGATAGTGATAGGAGAATAAGGAATGGTTTTAAACTGAAAGAGAGGAAGTTTAGGTTAGATGTCAGGGGGAAATTTTTCACTGAGAGAGCGGTGAGGTGCTGGCACAGGCTGCCCAGAGAAGTTGTGGATGCTCTGTCTCTGGGGGTGCTTAGGGCCAGGCTGGATGGGGTCCTGGGCAGCCCGAGCTGGTGTCTGACCGAGGGGCTGGCAGCCCTGCCCATGGCAGCGGGCTGGAACTAGATGAGCGCTGAGGTTCCTTCCAACCTAGGACATCCTGTGGTACATACACATGGGAGAACAGATGTGTGAAAACATTCTGTGGTTCAGCAGACCAAGGCTCAATAGCAGGAAGACAAAGTTTTTACAAATTCTGGCCACCAGCGAAGCTTAAGTCTTCAAGAGTGAGGCCAAATAACCATTGATTTGAACGCCACAGCACAGGTTGTGATAGAGGACGCTCTGTTTCAGATGGCAATTAATTCTAAGAAAGTCTTCTTAAAATAACACTCTAAAACTTATTTTAAATATGGTTTTTTGTTGTTGTTGTCTTTCAGGTGGGTCCAAAAAAGGAGGTAGCAGAATGTAAAGAAAAGTTTGCCAATTCCATGGATCCAACAGTGAGCCAAACTTTTATGCTCGACCGCGTGTTCAATCCTGAGGGCAAGTCCCTGCCGCCCATGCGAGGGTTCAAGTACTCCAGCTGGTCACCACTGGGCTGCGACGCCAACGGGAGGTGCCTGCTTGCGGCTTTAACCATGGACAACCGGCTGACCATCCACGCCAACCTCAACAGGCTGCAGTGGGTGCAGCTGGTGGACCTGACGGAGATCTATGGGGAGCGTTTGTACGAAGCCAGTTACAGACTCACCAAGGCTGACACTCCCCGGGGAGAGTTAGAAGACTTCTCTGAATTTCAGCGCCGGCACAGCATGCAGACCCCGGTGCGCATGGAGTGGTCGGGTATCTGCACCACTCAGCAGGTGAAACACAACAACGAATGCCGGGACGTTGGCAGCGTGCTCTTAGCGGTGCTCTTTGAAAACAGTAACATCGCGGTTTGGCAATTTCAGCTGCCGTTTCTGGGTAAGGAATCAATTACTTCTTGCAATACTATCGAGTCCGGAATAAGTTCTCCGAGTGTCCTGTCTTGGTGGGAATATGAACATAACAACCGAAAGATGAGTGGACTTATTGTAGGGAGTGCTTTTGGACCAGTTAAAATCCTCCCTGTCAATCTAAAAGCAGTCAAAGGGTACTTTACGCTGAGACAGCCCGTAGTCTTATGGCAAGAAATGGACCAGTTACCAGTGCATAGTATCAAATGCATTCCTCTTTACCATCCCTACCAGAAATGTAGTTGTAGCTTAGTGGTGGCTGCAAGAGGATCTTACGTGTTTTGGTGTCTTCTGTTGATATCCAAGGCAGGTCTGAATGTCCATAATTCCCACGTGACGGGGCTTCATTCTTTGCCAATTGTGTCAATGACTGCGGACAAACAGAACGGCACGGTGTATACGTGCTCCAACGATGGAAAGGTAAGGCAGCTGATTCCTATATTCACAGAGGTTGCTTTGAAGTTTGAGCACCAGCTGATAAAGCTTTCAGAAGTGTTTGGCTCTGTGAGGACTCATGGAATAGCTGTTAGCCCCTGCGGGGCGTACCTGGCAGTCATTACGACCGAGGGCATGACGAACGGCCTTCATCCTGTCAACAAGAACTACCAAGTTCAGTTTGTGACTCTAAAGACTTTTGAGGAGGCAGCTGCACAACTCTTGGAATCTTCTGTTCAGAACCTTTTCCGACAAGTGGACTTGACAGATCTCGTACGCTGGAAAATCTTGAAGGATAAGCATATTCCTCAATTCTTACAGGAAGCACTGGATAAAAAGATTGAGAGCTGTGGTTCTACTTACTTCTGGCGGTTTAAGCTCTTTCTCCTGAGGATTTTGTACCAGTCAATGCAGAAGGCTCCCTCAGAGGTCATGTGGAGACCTTCGCACGAGGATGCAAAAATACTGATATCTGATTCTCCTGGAATGGGCAGCACTGAGGACGATCAAGAGGAAGGGACCTCTAAACAAGCCAGCAAGCAGAGCCTGTGTGACACAGGCAAAGGTATGGACATCGATGACGCTGCGGATGATTCCCTTCCTCAGTCAAGTGACGCAGGAGGCCGTGAGCCAATGGAAGAAAAGCTGCTTGAGATACAGGCACAAATTGAGGCAGTGGAAATGCACTTGACACGAGAGCACATGAAACGGGTGTTGGGAGAAGTTTATCTACACACATGGATTACAGAAAACACCAGTATTCCCACCAGGGGAGTCTGTGACTTCTTAATGTCTGATGATGGATACGATGACAGAACAGCACGAGTAAGTGCACCTCTGTGCTCTGGGGATTTGGTGCTACAAGTTACTACTTCCCCCCCCCTCCACAACCTTAAATGTAAACAAATTTTAGGGGTGGGAAAGAGAACTGCAGTCATGGAGTCCTTGTTAGACAGCTGCTGTAGCACATACATCTAAAGTTGTCCTTCCTTGAAATCACAGAACAGGAGGGAATCTAAATACAGATGTTGGAATCTGGATCCAGGTACAATAAAGAATAAGCATATCCGAGTTTTTGCAGAACAAGGGAGAGGATCACAGTTACTCCACTGCTGTTAGTAGGTTTAGAACATTTACTGGTTGAGAAGAATGTTTTTGTGGCTAGGTCTACTTCATTTAGCATCTCTACAAAATTAAACTTAGGAGATGTTTCCTCTAGTAAGTTACATCTGCACTTGTAGTTTTTCAGAGTTGCAGTATCACTTCTTAAAGTATTTATTATTTGAATGCTGGTGATACATCTGATCTTGTCAGCATTCCATGAACCTTTCCCTCCCCAAAATACCAGTTAGAGAGGTTCCAAAAATAATTTTTTCTGAGTTAAATCCAGTGATTCAGAACTTCATGCAGGATTTTCAGTTAACCAAGCTCAGTAACTCGTTTATGGCCTGAACCTTGACACAGGCTTGCATTTATTAACTACAACAAACAAACATAATGGAATGCTTGGCCGTGACTGGACAGACCTCTTCCCAAACTCACAGTACTCCCTATCAAAACAACAGCAGAAATGCAAGGAGAGAGTGTCCCAGCTATTGCAATGTGCAGGGCAAATGTCTGTGGCAGGAGCCAGTGAACCCTGCACTAGGCAGTGAGGTTTCTGAATACAGACATCAGGCAAGGAAGCTTCAGTGGCAACACTGCCATCAGCCCCCCAGCTCTTCAGACTCAATGACAAGATTGTCTCAGATGTGTCTGTGGTTCTTTGGATGTGGTCTGTATCTACTGAAGTGACAAATTTGATCACGTAGATATTCTGCTATAAACATTATGTATCCCCCAAGATGACTGCTGGAGACATGCATCTCACTAATTTTCACGTAGGATTTTTTAGCACATCCACTGTGATACAGATGAGAACTCAGAAACATGGCTGTAACCATCACTGGCATCCTCTGAAGTGGTACACCATCAATTATTCCAGTGGTTTTTACATTTGTAATTAACATTGTTGCTCTGTATATCTTTAGTATGGGACAGATTAATCGAGGAGATCAGGATAAATCAAGAATAAATTAGCACATCTCTGTGACAGCCTTGTGGTTATATTTCTTTATGTGAATTCAGTGAAGTGCATAGGGCTTTGCATCCTGTATCATTCTGAAATCAATATCCTGAGAGACTTTTCTGCCTTGCAGTAGGCAGCTGCCTTGCTATAAACGGTGCTGACTGCTGTGTGTTCTCAGGTGCTGATTGGGCACATCCTAAAGAAGATGAACAAACAGACTTTCCCAGAGCACTGCAGCTTGTGTAAAGAGATCTTGCCATTCACTGATCGCAAGCAGGCAGTCTGCTCCAATGGACACATTTGGCTCAGGTAACCTGTTCTTAGAGTTTTTGCTCTTCCCCTTCCTCCCCCGCATAAATTAAGCATGTTTAAATAGCTAACCTAAAATACTTCCTATTGTTGGAGCAGAAAGTGGAGAAGCATGTTATCATGCTGCAGTTAATTGCATTTTTTGCTGGCTCTTATCTGGCCTCTTCCCTGAAAGAGAAGACACCGTAGTTTGAACTTGGTTCTCTTATCAGTACACTGTTTTGAAAATAAATTGCTTTTGATCATGTAACTTTTTTCTCCAAGCAAGAGGGAGGGATGGGACAGAGAGAAAGTGGTGGGGAGGGTGAGAAATCAACCCTAAGTCATCCTTTGGAACAGCACATAAGAGTTCTAGCTACTTCAGCATTGAAAATAAAAGCAATTTAAGAAAAAGTGATAGGAAACGGCGACACTGAGAAGTCAGACACATTCTGGAACATCTAGAAAAGGAAATCTTTTGGCATCAACATATCGGTATCTGGTGTTTGTCCCTGGAGGCTCAGCAAGTCAGTAGTCTGTCACTTCACCATCTAAATTTTTCTCAACAGATCTTAAGAGCTATTTTGGCTAAACAGTCATGACTTCCTGCTGAAGACACTGTGGTTCTTCCCCTGTGCAGTGGCCCTTGAGCATTTTGTCTCCTCTACTGTATGCTGAAGTTCTTTGGCCAATGATGAAACTTTTTTCCCATAGTATGTTGGGTTTTGGACTTTTTCATCGTGTGTGCATTTGTGAAGTTCCACTTATTTGAATGCCTAAGGTCTGCTGGGAACAGAACCCAGTCCCCAGTCAGGACATAAGAGCAGGTTACAAAGCAGTAAAACTCTGAGCCGTGTGATAAAAACAACTTGTCCTTCCACAGGTGCTTTCTAACCTACCAGTCCTGTCAGAGTTTGGAATACAGGAGGTGTTTGCTTCACGACAGCATTGCACGGCATCCAACCCCAGAAGGTAAACTGTTCTGTGGCCCAAAAGGGCAGGACTGTGTATTCTTAAATGTGATTTGCATAATGACTTGAATTCCTTTCATTAACTTTTCTCTGTCAGTCAGCCATGTGAAGGCACTAGTAGTATGCATTGGGTGATGTCCTGTTGTTGGCCATGTCAGTACATATGGCACTAAAAACTGATCCAGTTCCAATAGATAAGGGAAAAAAAATAAAATTGATCCTTTTCCTCTCCCTCCAAGTTGTGAGTATTCCAGTCATCACGATGGGTCAATTACAGGACTTAAACCTCTGTAGAGAGGGGCTGTACACTTCATTTCCTCTATGTTGGAGAGGGACAAAGAAAAACAAATGAAGGGCTGCAGCAAACAGTGGATCTAATTTCACTTAAGAAAAGAGGAAACTACATTCTGGCATTGTGATTCTTCAGTTTTTTTTTCCTGTTTGAGTTATGCATGATTTTTTCCTATCTAAGTATTAGAGACTCAGCTGAGTATGCAATGACATAGCATTGACTGTTTCACCTTAGTTTTGTCACCTGCTGAAATGAGATTTAAACTGGAGTTACTTGAAATTTCAAGTCAGAAATGGAGTTGGACTCCTCCTGAACTCTCAGTTAATCCTCTGTGGTGAATGTACACAGACGTTTGGGATCGCTGTTTAGTTTGTCCATTTCAGCATCATTTCTGCGTTCATCTCTACATCCAGCTCTAAACAAAATGTTTTCTTACTTGCAGATCCCGAGTGGATCAAGAGGTTGTTGCAAGGACCTTGCACGTTCTGTGATTCTCCTGTGTTCTAGAGAAGAGCTATGTAAAGACTGAAAGTATTTTCTCTACTGCGTAAGCTCCCTTCAGTCTAGAAAGACATCGAGCACAGGAGCACACACTTCACTGAAAGGGGAGGGCATTGTCCATGACCCCGTAAATAGAACACTGGAGGTCCTAGAAACTCCTTAGGTCCAGAGGCCGTTCCATGCTCCAGACACAGAAGTACACCTGGAAGAATGAGCTCATGAGGCCATTTGGAAATGCACCCCACTGATGTACCAGCAGCTGGACACGCTTCCTTTTACCGAAGAGAAACTGAAGTCCTAAGCACACAGTGTGAACTGTCCTCTCTGCTTGGCAACGATGTGGTTTCCCAAAAGCTAGGAGGGAACAGTGGAGCTGCCTCTTGAATAGCCTTGGTGGGTAGAGAAGGCTTTAACTTGCAGTGCTTGTTGCTTTTTTAAGGAAGTACTGGCACTTGCTGCAGAATATTAAAACTATCAAAATAAGTCGTGGTTCTGATTTCTTGAAGAGTGAAGCAAATGCCAGTTACAGCCATGGGAAAGAAATTGGCCGTTGTCTTAGTTTCACTTGAAGTCTAGAAGAGTAACTGCCTCTGAACTGGTGTGGCAGCATTGCAGTTAGAGGGGCAAAACACTGCCTGGGTCAAACGTGGATCAGTAAGAAAAATTTTTAAGTCACGGTTACGAAACTGTTAGCAATTAGATTAAGCACCAATATATATAAAATTTCTAATGCTCAAGTCTCTTGCCCCGCTTTCTTTCTCTGAACTAAGTTCTAACCACTTCCTACTTTTTCCCAGTTCATGTCCTTTTTGTTTCACTTAACCCTTTACCAACAAGAATCACCTTTTCCATTGTAACTCAGTGCCAGAAACATTACCCATCTACCTTAGTTTCAATTGAATTGAGTCTCCTTCATACAGATGTTGTTTTACAGAAACTTCACACAAGTAATCACTCCCAGCTGACAGCTTCTCTTTTGATAATAATGCAGTAAAAGCAAAACAAAATCCCCAGTGTTCTGTAGGGCAAGTTTCCACAGCTGGTCACGGAGCCTCGTGAAGCTACTCTTGTGTAACCCTGACTTTCTCACCAAGAGATTCATCCATAAGCCAGTGATGTAGCATGGCTGAGCCCAGAAATTTATTCTGCTTTCTAACCATCTTGTCAGAAAAAGAATCTGTCTGTCTTTGGCATCTCGTTCATACAGGGAGCAGGAGAATCCTTTTCAACTTCCTATGCAGCACTAGAGGAATAAACCCTCTAAAATATGTATGGTTATCTGGTACAATTGTCTTGTTAACGTAAAAAACACGTCAAATAATACAGAGTTCATGTGTTTACATTCCTCAGAATATGGATTTGGACACTGAGATGTGTTGCCCTGTCTGTGGTTCATGACACTTCTAGTTGTGTGTGAAGTCCTCTATAGCTATTTGAGAAAAATTAAGGAATTGTCCTGACAGTATCAGTCTCCAGCAATGCATGTGTGGATTGGTGCTTATGTTTCCTTGATTTAATGACTATGCATATTTTCTTAATGTTCCTTAACCTTTAGCAGGAGCCAGTGTTTTCCAGCTTACATTGAAACAAGTCAGCTGTCCTTACTATTTGGTGTTTCATGCATTAAGCATGATCGTGCTTTGATTGAGAATAACATTAATAAAATAGGCTAGAACAGCGTAAGCACATCCATCTGTAAAATAATTCGTCTTGTTTGTACATATCCTTGGAAGTGATACCATGACTGTATTAAAGAAATGTTTAGTTTTTTATTGCTGTGCATTGAAAATTGAAATGACTTTGGTGTGTCTGCAAAGAAAGCAAGCGTGGATCGTGATAGCATCCGGTAAAACAAAGTCAGAGTAACCTTGATGCCTAATCTGTGCACAGTCTGAGGCAGGAACTATACCTGAGACAGCATGTATGGTCTCCTTCCCAGCGTTAATGGGGGGTGGGGGGAGCGCAGCATTTATTTCCAACACGAACAGAAGGGTTATTGGTGGTGGTAGGGAAACCATTCCAAGCAGAAGCTGCAAGACCCTGTCCGGGCACTCCTGACCAATTCTCAGTGAATAAATATTCCAGTTCAGAAACTCACCTGGTTGTGGAGGTGAGAGAGGTTTCCAGAGTTGCATATAAACCTTGAGTCTGGCTGGCAGGGTCAGTGTGCTGTCACTAGATGAAAGCCTGGTTGTTACTTCAGGCAGCGCTCTTGCATTTCCCTAGAGTTTTAATGCTTTAGACGTGTAGAAGCTAGTACACCTAGCACGAATGTTTCAGCATTAATGTTTATTTTCCTTGTCTTTCAAGGCAGTAGATACTCAGTATACCATTGCCAGTTTATTTAACCTGATTTATGGCTGCTGGGAGAATGGAATTTTAAAGCCAATGATGTCGGCTTTGTCTGCATGCCAGTGGAGATCCTTTAGCACAAAGCTTTCACTTCTCACCCTGACCCATTCACAACAGGTAAAGAGGTATTGTGATTTATTTATTTTTTAAACACTCATTGATCCCTACGTGTATTTTTAACTAGCGTAGATTGAATAGCGTAGCCCGCCTCAGACCAGTAGTGTTTAACCTCAGATGTTGATCTTACTGGATTTCTCTGCCCAGCCACCAGCTGAAACTCACTTCAAGAAACCTTCTGTCTGCCTTGGACACGACTTGCAGGCCTGGGAAGGTGGGGTTCAGTCCCGTTCCTGTTGAAGTGCTGTAACAGCCTGCAGAACTACAGCAGCACCCTAGTGCATTATCCCTCGTGTTTTCCCTAACCAAAACCTTTGATTTCATCCCACACATGGGGAAAACAAGTGGGATGAAGAAGGCACAAACATCTCCTGCCAGGTCTATGTTGCTGTGAACTGAGCTGCCTTCCCCAAGCAGCACCTAGGAGAGCAGCTCAGTATTAAGGCCTAGTGTGCTCTGAGACAAAGAGATGCATTCAAAAAATAAACCCCATGAAACCAGTCTATCACGAGGTCTTTGCCCTAAGATTTGCAAGATAAACAAGTTCAAGGCTCTCAGCTGCTCCACCATTTGGTGGGAAACTCTGTGGCTGTTGGAGGTGCCTCATTTCCAGAGGAAAAATGAACTCTAGCAGAGACTGAGCAGTTCTCGATACACTACGTTAAAATTTTATTTTTTAAATAAAGGTTGTGGTATTTGCTGATGCATCTGAGAATTAACAGCCACCGATGGCATGTTCTGTGTCTGAAGCCAAGCTGTCCTCATCCTAGTATGTAACTTCTGATAGCTTTAAGATTTGCTTCTCATGCCAATTACAAGAGTTTGTCACTCCTCCCCTGGCAGGAGGAAATCCAGGCTGTTCAAGAGAGTCACAGAGCAGCTCTGGGCCGGTTTGAGACAGCTTTCTGAGCCGTGGTGCTGGGTGCCATTGTGTGTACTAAGGTGAAAGTCTGGGCTCGTGATGACGCTGTCTTGGTTCTCCAAACATCTCCTGCTCTGGAATTGGTGACTGCAGCTCATCGCTGCCTTTTCACCATAATTCATCTGTGGGCTGGGGACTTGCTACTCTGTCATCTTCCTCTTATATCCCCTGATGCCGTTAATCCTATCGTGTATTCCTGGAGAGGAAATACTGCGGTTGCTAATACATACAGACACACAGCATTTCCCAGTGCATTCTAAGTGTACATTGCCAAGGGAAGGGGTTTGTTCTTTAACACCTGTGGAATGCCTCCTAGGTGACTGCCTCGCTGGTAAACGAGATTGGCAAAGCTGCTTTCTCTGTCGGCGTGGACAACCCGAGCTTGGCTCTGTACACCTAGGTTCCTACCACGCCAGCTGAAGATGGGGGAACCTTGACAAGATAGAGTTCAGCCTTCTCTTGGAAGTCTCACTCCAGGATGTTTTTCAGTCTGTAGAGGCTGGCATCTCTGTTCAGCAGTGTCTGCAGAGCTTCTGTTTTCACTCCTAATGGAGGAGGGGCTTGTATACATCCTGTCACTTAATTAACCTGCGCTGATCCTTTGCTATGCTCAGTTCTGACTCACACAAAGGATGTCTTAATACTGTACACTGGAGACGTTCCCATGAGCCATGGGAACTACTGGGCCACGCCAGTCCTGCAGCATTCTTACTTGACACTGAACATAGGAAGGCAGCCCTGAAAGGGGGAAACCCCAGGGCCATCCAGATGAAACCGTTCAGATTTTCATTTAACTGCTCCACTCGTCTAATTGATCTCTTCATGCTACTTCCATTCCATTCCAGGGTGCAGGTATTGTAGCTGGCGGGCCATGTGGTCATCAAGCTAAACGAACAGCAAGGATGAGTTTTAACCTTCAGTTTTTGGATTTTTTTTTTTTTGAGGTTTAGTTCATGGGAGGGTCTGACAAAGCTGCTGTGAATATTGATGCTGTGTATATGGCACATTTTGTAAATGTGAAGCAAATCTGGATGAATGTTTTATATACTGCATTGTAATCCTGCTCCTTTTTTTATTCTAAATAAATAAATAAAGCACTTGTTTGTAACGTCTGTATTTTAAGGGGCTGAATTCCTGGGAGGGACACGGGGTGCCAAGAGCTGAGAGCGGCAAGAAAAGAGCAACGCAAAAAGCACCCAGTCTTTGAGCATAAGGTTTCATGCCTAATAATAAAACAGTCATCACTCCCATAAGGGCTACGCAGAGCAGCAGCTTTGACCCTGTGCCTTGTGAAAGTCAGATTTCTCAGCTGTGATGTTTGAAAGACTTGAAATACCGGAGCTATGGGAAAGGGGAGCACAGGGCTGGGGCTGCTGGTTTCAAGGGAGCTGCGTGCTGCAGCCAGGCAGCGCTTCTGGACCTCTGCCTGCAGTAACCCTGGGCCTCGTTTGTAGGATAAAAGGATAAATGATTTTTAGCCTAGGCTGGCCAAAGCAAGATGAAAAGATTAGCTATTGATTTTAATCTTGAAGGGTATGAGAAGAATAGAAAAGTTGTAGCTGCTCTGCAGGTCTAAGAAGGTGGCTTTCTAGAGAAATGCGACAGGTGTGCCTCATTTTGTTAGTTCTGAGAAGCTATTTGCAATGGGAACTACTTGGTTAAAGCAAATAAGGAATACTGGGCACTTTATAAGTGTCTGAACAGTTGAGGTGAACAAGCGCTGTGTAACTGTGGTGTTGTACAGACCTCCTGCTTCTCCCTTCCTCCATGTAGAACGCAATTTAGAGGTGGGTTCCACAGACCTGGACACTGACTTCCCAGCTGCAGCGTGTGCTAAGAGGAGGAAGAACGCTGTGGTCATATTCGACAGCTTGTACGAGCTGGAAGTAGAGGAAGGTCGTTGGAGTTCTTTGCACCACAGTCTCGAGGTGTTACTTGGCCGCTGTCACACACCACTGGTGGGAAAGCGTGGGACAGGACCTGGGCTCTGGAGGTGCCTTCAGCCGCCCAGCCCTAGCCCTCACCCTTCCCTCCTCCTCACCAGCCTGGGTTCAGCCCCTTCCCCTGGCTCCCAAACTGCCACGTGGCAGCACTCCAGATCCACAGTTACACTAAAGCAGCAACTTTCTATGAAGAAAGGGGTCTGACAATCACTTTTTCTTTTCTTCCATAGGAAGAAACTGTTCTTGTTGCAGAAAGAGGAGAAGAACCCAGGAGAGCCTGCCTGTAGAGAGGAGCAGACACTCTTCTGTCTGAAGCAAGAACAACATAGAAGTCACCTTTCGGGTTCTGTTTTGACAACTGCAGCACAGATGGGCAGTGACAGGGTCAGAACTACAGTTTGCACCTCCGAGAAGCAGACCCTGAGGCACAGGAACCAACGAAGCCTGTCTGCCCAAAAACAAATCTTAAGGAACTGTCAGGATGCTCAGAACTGTCCCTCCCGAAGAGCCACGGAACTTCTGCAGCACCTCATGAACAGATGTGAAACCAGTTACCTTTAAGGCTTCCGTGCTGGCATCACCACCCAAGATGCACACACCTAAGCCTTTAAAGGAAAGCTGAGAAACCAAAGCAGGCGTGGTGAATCTTGCAGGAGCTGCAGGGGCCCTGCAGAGTGCTGGAGGGTTGGGTTTCCTGCCCGGGGGTGTTGGAGCATCCTTCCCCTACAGCACACGAAGGATCCGCTGTCTAGAGCGGGTGGATGTGAAAGTTTGTGGAGCAGCTGAATGCGTTCATCTCCTTGCTGAGCTACGTAATTAACAGGGCAACGTATTGAGTCCAGCACAGCCTCCCAACAGCCCTCTCTGCAAAGTGTCTTCAGCAAACTGATAAAAGATGTCCGCTTCGGAACGGGGCACCCTGAACAATCCGTAACGTCTGCTCCCTGCTGCGTTCTTACCACCTCCTCTTCACCGTGTTTTTCCTCATTGCTTAACATTTGTTTTGCCACAATAAGATGCTAATAAAATCAAGAATAGTTACCAAATTGGTTTTCAAGTGTTGCATTCCAATTATAAAAGCCTAATTCCTCCTCCCATCCACTGAACCTTTTTGGTATTAACGGGCTTTACTATGCAAAGTGATGCAGGGGCTGTTTCGTTTACAGTAATTAAATGAATGTCAATTGTTTTAGTTGTTTCCGAGGGAGAGTTCTACACGAGTATTAGCATGTTCTGCTAACCCTGACGTTCTGCACTTCAGGCCTGCTGCAAACCCTTGGGGGTTGACCATTGACCTGAGACTCCGTACCCAGACATGCCAAGCGCATCTCAATGAGACAAGCTCTATTTCTCAGTTTCTATGGAACCAGCAGAGCGGAACTAATATAGCGTCCGCATATAGATGAAAGAATGAAGAGGAAAAAGGGCTTTACAGCTAAATTAATTAAGCAGATGTACCTGTCTAATTAAAGATGCGCTGTCCCTTTTGTACCCTAGCCGCAGTACAAACAGTATTTAAATACGCTCTCTGTCCATTTCATCTATCAAAATATTTAGCAGGAACATTCAGATGAAGGTGATATTAGCAAGATGAGCTTCCCATGTATTATTAATAGAAGGGCTCCCAATTATGCATGAATGCTACAGCGTCTCTTTCTAGCAAGAGCATAAAAAACAGCTGCCCAAGTAGGTTACCAAACAGCACATTTGTAACAGGTAAAACTGCTCTAAATGCTCTGGCCCAGCTTTACACCAGGGCTTGCAGCTGGGCCCTGTGTGGAGGGAGCAGCCACTGCCTCAGCCTGGCCCCGTGAGCTGGAACTGCTCAGTGCAGGAGGCACAGAGGACTCAGCTTATTTTGCTCATGCCAGAGGATTTGGCTTCCTTTGATTTCAAAGATATTTATCCCAGGATTTTTAAGGTTATCCTCAAGTCTGCAAAGTTTAGTTCCCATTCATCAAACCTCCCAAAGGTTTTGAGAGCTCTGACCTTAAACTCCCATTATTCAAACCCCAAACAACACAGCATCACCTGAGCCATCTAAATAACCAGAGGTTCCCACCTGAATTTACTCCACAGGTGTGAGGAAGGGTTTGGGCACATACACCCCTACAGTACTCCATACAGGCCTATACACACACAATTAAAGACAGCAACAGGGAGCCAAACTGATTTACAGCAACAGGAGCAGAGAGGTCATAAACCCAAAAGGCTCCTGGAGCCCTGTCTGAAAGGAGAGGCACGTGCTTCCCACGTCTTCCCAGATAAGAAGACTTCAAGGAGAAAGTTGAGTCCCCCCCCTCCTTATTCCCTGATCAAGGGGAATTCACGCTCATGCCCAAAGCAGAAATAAAGGGAGACACAACAGAGGCATCAAACTCAGAGTTCCCCTGAATCACAAAACCAAATCACGGCTCCTCTTCGGAAGCCTTAAGGATGAACATCTCCACAGCCAGGTGCTGAGCTGGCTGATGGTGCTGCACTTCTCACCAAAGATTTTTCTAGTTGAGAAAGACTCACCTGAGCACGGAGGGCAACCTGATCCAGCCAGAGCAAAACAGCCAGGCATCCACTGCCCCAGGTGCAGCCCACAGGAAACAAGGCAGGGGAGCGGCTGCTGCAGAAAAGCCTCCAGCTCAGGCTGAGAGCCTCGCTCCCTGCAGAAAACAAATGAGTAGCCTCCGTGTTCCTGCAGCTCGTTATGCCTTTAATTGGTTCTGAACGTGATGAACCTGCAACTCGTTCTCTATGGCTCTAGATACTATTTCTTCTTGCTCTGAGTGTTTCTGCCTGGTTGTGTGACTGCACAATGGGTGACAGGGAAGGCTTGGGCATCCACATGGTGACTGTCTGCTGTTGTGTCAGAAAACTTTAAGCAAGTTGAGTTAACAAGGGATTAAAAACATCTGAATCCTGGCCTCCAAACACTGCTGTTGTCTTTAGGAAAAGCACACTGCAGTGCTGTAAAGTTGGTTTTTCTACTTGCTTTTGTGGCAGCTCGCAGCAGACTGGCACAGAGAGGTAGACAGGCAGCACCCGTGTAGCTTTGGTGGGGGCCACTTTAAATGAAGACACAAATTAAGACACAAACAATAGCTTTAATATTCCCAGTTGGTTGCATGGGTATTACAGGGTTAAGACAAAGCCATTATTTGCTCAGCCACAGACAGGAAAGGATATTTGGATTAAACACAAGAACTTCCCTAGCTGCAGTCCATTGTAACTTGGATCACAAAACAAAAGCCAAAAAAACCCATAAAGCACAATTTCTTCCTTCCTAAGTCCTAAGTACTTCACTTAACCTTGGTGGGCTGTAAATCTAACAGAACTTGGTTGAATTCCTGCTTACCTTTGGACCTGCCATTTCAGTGACTGGACTGCAAGCATTACAAGGAAAAATTTAAAACCAACTATCCAAGAAATCATCCTTAATTAATTAGAATATTTTTAACTTTTTGCATGGAAGGGGCTTAATGATACAGCTTTCTATAAACTCAAAGATAGCATGAGGATCTTGATCAGCATTGACATAGAAGGCATCTTCATAGAACTCCTCCAGTTCCTTGGCGTTCCTGTAATAGGTTTCCACACGTGTCTCAATCTTTTCTTCCTTGTCCTTAGGGTTCTGCCTGAGACGAGCTTGGATCCTCGCAGTGGGTGCTGGTTTGAGTGTATTGTGGTATCTGGAGATGAGATACAAATGCCACCTCTTCAGCTCCATTGGAGGACACAGCAGACATTGCCCGTTCAGTTTCCTTCTGTTCTAGGTTGGGGTTTCAAAATAACTATTGGAAATTTCAGGGTAAAGCTATCTGGCATTCCTGATCTCAAGAATGCCAGATACTCAAGAACCAAAATTTTCTCGTGGGGTGTGCAGACTGCTGCTAGTGTTTATATACTTCTCTGAAGGTGCAGAGAAATCCCTGCCGTGTGCCCAGTACTCCGTGTGCAGGAGCATTTCTGGATCTGTTCCAGATCCAGTCCCCAGAGAAGTTTTACTTGTAATCTTTGATTCCAATCTAAAAATAACCTCTTAAAAAAGCCTAACCTTAAACCTCAGAATCTGCTAAAAATCTTCGCTGTGGATTACTGTTGTGCTGACACTGGGCATTAACTAGAAGAAAATCTGCCCAACTTTGAGTGCTTTCTCAGAACGGAATCAGTGAGCCCAAACACAGCCCTGCGTGCAGGCACTGCTGAAGGACCTGCCATTAAGATGTGTGAGGGTCTCAGACACTGGGACTTTCCTGCTAAGATTCAAAAGTGCAAGAACAGAGCTAGAGTCACCAAAACTAAATTTTGCAAGTGTTTCCTATTAGCAGGCGTGCAGCTGAGTGCTTCCAGGGAATGGCAGTGGGACAGCTGAAGCACACAACTTGTAGGTGACCAAGGACACCCTCCCTCGGTGCAATCTCCACATCACCACAAGCTCGAGCTTCAAAGAGGGCTGTTCTGATAAGCACCACCCAGGGGGGTTAATTCTGTTAGCACGGTCACTGGAATAGGTGAAGTAGACACAAATACTCCACCTCAGTTTCTATTTCTGCGAGGATAAAAGGCAGAACGTAGTTCTTGGTATCTTTTTATAGCAGCTGGAGATAAAAAAGAGGTTTATTCACTCTAAGGTGGAATTTAGTTCCTTCTGATTTCCAAAATGCCAGAATGTGGCTTTCCTGAATTCCCAGCTGGGGGCTCAGCAGCCTTCAGCGAGTCAGAGGGTTTTCATCACAGTGCTGCAGTCCAGCTCAGTCTGCCCAGACAGCTGACACCAGAAAGTATTTTGACAATGATTCCGTACCGCCAGAGGCTCCCAGCAATCACTAAAAGCCCTTTTGGAAACATGTATTTAAATTTTCTGCCACAGCAATCCTGCTTCTGACTGAATGTCTCCTGTGCCCTTCGTCTCTGATGTCACAAAAACAGTTTATCCCTCTTCCTGTAGAGCCATTTTTTCTGAAACTGTTGGGATAGTTGCAAAAACAAGGAGAAAAGTGGAGTCTGCGTCTCTGCACAGGACTGCATTACAGCTCCAGCTGGTACAATGATGTGGACACAAAATGCATTCCACACCAGGAATATTTAGGACACAGCTGAAGGCCACCCTCTTCGCTGCGCTGTAGCCAGTGGTGCAGGTTTAAAATAATGCTGAGGATTAGACACACCATCTAAAACAATTCAATTCACGATGAATTTGGGAGGAATAAAACCCAAACTTTGGAAGAAGGAAGCGTGTTAACTGAAGCAGATACTGAACAAGCTAATCCCAATGATGAGAAATGCAAAGAGGTGTGAATGATTTGCTTTGTACTGTTCATTTCTTCTGAACAACTGCATCACTTATTACTAAAACAAAGAGAACGCTTACAGCAAATCACTGTTGCTGTCACCAGTTAATGTTGCACCTAGAGTGAGATGTCTGAATAATCACGTATCACGTTGGCACAAATCCAATGGTTGGGGCCTTATCTTGGAGGGTTCCCTATTTGTCTTTGATTCAACAGGATGCCTTTAACCATTAGGAATGTAAAATAGTGTTGTACAATTGAAGTGTGGGGAATTGTCCATAACCATAAAAACAGAGCACAAGTGAAAGTTGGAATTCCAGCTCCTGTTCCAGCAGGTATTTAGGGTGGTCCCCCCAAAAAAAACAGGGTGGAGAAGATAGTCAGCCTGAACATCACTGGTGAAACAAGGCAATGTGACTGCCAGCGAGACAAACTGCACATTTGAGAACCAAATTTTACAGTGACTCTGTGACTCAAACAAGTTTGCTCTACTGAGCAGGAAATGGATTAATATCTCACGGCAGACAGAACCATCACAGGAGCTGGGGAAGTAAAATGCAGCAAGATTTCCATCTCCACCAGCTGGAAAGCCTTCAGAATTCCCATGGGAATGTCTGAAAACCATCTGCATTTAGGCTAGGTTTCAGACATCTTCCCTCAGCATTATTTTTACCAACCAATTTAGCCACCATTAACATGTTAGGAACTGAGCTACTTGCTACTGCAGATTTCAGTCTGTGGGATTTGAAAATGCCCTATTCTGAGAGCAGGAGGGCAGCAGGTGGGTGGGTTGGTACTTGAGTAGCTATGAAAATTTTAACTTTTCTTTTAAGGAATCCCTAAGCATGAGTACAATATTCCTGAGTTTCCTTAGATTTCTATGAAGTCTATCTGGTGCTTTCATCTTGCTGGCAGTCTTAAAAAATGTTAAACATGAGACATTATAGCTAACCTTTCCCCTGTGACTGGATCAATCCTCCGCTGAGACAGTCGTTCAATGATGGATTCATAGGGAAGATTGAAGAAAAACACCCTATGGAGAACATAATGAGTAAGAGCATTACCATCCTGAGAACAGCACTTGAGATCTCCAGAGTTGGAGTTAATCCTTACCCTAATGGAACAGGACACACCAACATGGAAAGCTCCATGAGGCATCAGCATCTCAGCAGGCATTAGTGTACGTACAGGACCTCTCCTCTCTGGTTCCTCTCCCATCTTGCTTAGTGTCCCAGTTAGGAGAGCAGGTACTGCATTTCAGAGGCAGGAGATACGCAATGGGAACGGCACAGTGTGCAGTGACAGAGCAGAGAACACAGAGCAGACACCAGTGGGCGACACTGGAGCCCATATCAAGCTGCCAGGGTGCACCCCCAACGCAGCACTTACCTCTGAACCTTCTCTGGATCCAGCTACACAACTTCAACTGAAAAATGCTGTTACAGTGACATTGTGCAACAGGTGGATAAAATATTGCTCCTGTTCCTGACAAGGGCAGAAAAGGAGCTGGTCTGGCAATATTATGGATTCTTCCCCAATGACAGTACGACATAATTTGGTGCCCATGGAAGTGGTTTCCCTCTTGCTGTTTTAGTCCACTTTCAATTCTTTTACCCTTGCCTCCCCACACAGTGTGAGTCCTCTGATCTCACACTCCTATCACACATCCTTTAAAGCAGAACGAGCAGTAAGAGTTCATACAGGTCACATTATGATGCTGACAATTTCCTGTCCCTCCCATTAGCACTCATCTGCAGAGAAGAGAGCCAGGGCACGGAAGGCAGCACAGTGGTACAAGCCACCTGGCAATCAGCCCTGCTGTTAAGGCTGCTGGGAGGGAACATTAAGGCTTGGTTTTAAGATCAAAATCTGCAATTCTCATCGAGTCTGAACAAGATGTAGTCGCTCAGCGTCCTAAAAAGTCAGACCCCCAGTGTCAGTGGTGTTGGTTTCATGCCATGGACAGCTTTTCACCAGGGGATGGAGCAGAACTTGCCAACTCATCTCACAAGAGCCCTGATTTGAAGCAAGGATGCAGGACCAGAAAGCAATACACATCACTACTGACCCCAGTCACATTACACTGCTGCGTACAAACTGTTGTGCCCATCCCACAGTGACTCCTCATGGGCAGTTTGGCTCCTTACCAAATTTTTTGTTAATTTTATATTCTAGTTCAAACACTCTTCAGCAGGAAATTCTTGACAAACTGCTGAGAACAAGTGAACTGGGCTGGGGAGAGTCCCACAGCCATTGGAAGTCACTGGAATAAGGCAAAACAGGACAAAGATCACATTTAATGGCTAATTTAGAGCAAAAGGAAAAATAAAGCTTCCTTTGAAAACTTAGGAAAACAAACTTTTACCAGCTGAACAAGGCCTGAAGGCTGTAAACACATCCTGCTTTATAATACACCTTCTCCTGGTGCTGCCTTCAAGGCCAGACTTCCTACTTTTGTTTTTGTCTGCCTCTCACAAACGATGCTGCATGCTTTAGACATTCACCAAAGGAGCATTTTACACTGACTGGGTGGGATCAGACCAGATGAAAGGCTGAGCTTTACCTTGGCATGCACACAGCAGATTACTAGAATCCTTTGTAGGATTTAAAGTTATGAAAATCGTCTCTCTTTTCAAATGTTTACAGATAATGACTTCTTTTCACACCGTGGTAACAAAATAACAGCCAGGAATAAAACATTCAAGATCTGGGAGATTCCAAAGACAGGAAAAGAACAACAGTTTCAACACTCTTTTATCCCTTACACTCTTAACATTTTGTTTTTCTTTGTTTCTGTTGCCCAACAATGGCACAAAAACGTGATTGTCAGAACAGGTAACATCTGATGATGCATCTCAAGATGAATATTCTAGTAGAGAGGAACAACATTTATACAGCCATGATAATTGATACGGCTTCCTATTATATTCTGAGATAAACAAAACCACTAAAGGATTATAACCTGGCATATCAAGAAAGCTTGTCGTAACTCATAGTTACTAACTCAGAAAGTATTACGGTGTTTGAAACAGAAGAGCCTAAAAAAACTCCACTTAAAAAGCTGCCAACAAAATGAACTCTGAAAGCCTTGTCTGAGATTCCCTTCTTTTTTTATACAAGATGCTTCTTATTATCCAGTCTGGTGTCACCATTAAAGAAAAGTGTAGGGGGAAGATGTGGGAGACTATAGACATTGCTGCTAATATGGATATTTTTTTTTCCCCAGCTGTACTGTAAAAAGGCACACACAGAATACACAGCACAGACCCCTCACCTGATTGTCCTTGCAGCTGAAGGTGGGATGCCTCACCCTGCCACGGCTCCCCGAGATAAGAGAAAACATCACGCCCCAGGGCTGTCAGCTTAAAATCGTTCAGAAGCAGGAAAAAGATGAAGGGGAAAAACACAGACAGAGCTATCAGGTAGATTCAAAATACTTCCAATTAGAAAGGTTTATCATCCTGTTGAAGGAGGCTCGTACCACCCACAGTCTGTTGTGCAGCCCCAGGAGGTTCCTCACACCAGTAAACCCTGTTCCCATGCATGCAGTCCGTGTTTGCCTTCTGGTATTTCTGAGCACCATTTCCCGTGTCCATCCCTCAGGCTGCTGTGGCTCTGATCACATAAACTAGACCCTCAGACTGTCCAGGTAATGCTTCTGTTGGGTTTCCCTTGGAAATCCTCTAAGAAAGAGGGCTGCATCCATGACCTTGATCCAGCATTTAGAGCCGTAACTGGAACAACTCCTGGCAAGCACGGGATTCAAGCAGAGCTTGGCCCTTTCACATACAGAGTGAATTTTTTTTCCTACATAAATGCATCCTTTGTAAAGCTCGCTTCAGGAATCAGCCAGGCTTTGTATGTTGTAATGTGTCACAACTTCTATCAAGGGGAAATATGAAACAGATGTCATCAGAATTGGTAGACAGGGAGGCAAGGAAACACAGCCTCATATCAAAGGATGCTACATTATGCTGCTAGATTAGCATCTAGCACAGCTTCTCTTTCAGAGTTGGCAAGCTGTTAGCTCAGCTCTGCAACAGGTGAACAATGTCACTCAGCTCAGTGCAAGGTGCTCACCAGGAAGGGCTGGGCACAGACGTACAAAGAATCCTCACTCCTGAATCACGGGCTCAGCTCCCTACCTTGTGACAACCAAAAACCATCGGCACCCAGCTGAGGTTTGGTGTGCTGTGGAGTATAACTTGGTAGAAACACTCAGCCCAAGTCTCTGAGGACAAATATCCCCCACACAACGAGTGGACACATTGCTGCTCGACGCAGGACTGAAGCCAAGCGACTCGTAAGCAAGGCTCTGTCCTCTCTCCTTTGTCCTCCCTGCCAGGAGAGGGATGGAAGAGAAGGCCCAGTCCCACCAGCTAGCTTTCATAGATAATAAAACCAGGAACACAAACGCTGAAGGGAAAAGAATCTTGTGTCAGAATCCTGCCTCTTCCCCACTGTACTTGACATCACTTAGCTAAACTATTGCAGCTTTCAGATACGTTAGAGGGATTAAATCCCAACAAATTAATAATGATGACACCTTTACTGTGCACGTGGTCAATGGCCCTGTTATGAGAGCAAGCCTGCCTTTGGATGACGATGAAATATATAGGGCCTCCAACAGCTGGAATACAGTGCTGTTTTCCTACCAACCATCTGGTATTCCAAAAGGGTTTTCCAATTGCTTCTGGCTTTTCAGCAGTGTCTGACATCTCAGAGGTCACCTGATGGCTTCCCTTCACAAACAGAGAGAAGGTACAAGTGTGGATGGTAGAGGCTTTATTTCAAGCATGATCATGAGACATTTCTGGAAAAATGTGTCACAGCCATGCAGTAAGCGAAGGAAGCTTTTTCGACCTGCACAGCAGCATTTGTCTGATCCTGAACAATGCATTTGTTCCAGATGGCAGACAACCTAGTTAATCCAAGTTATTAACAACTGACAGTGCTGAGAGTTGTCCTCAGGAGAATTTTTGTGGTGGTGGCTTTCATTTTTTGTGGATATAATGACGCAGACTCAAAGCATCTACAAAGGAAAAATGTTGCCATAAAATAATAATAATTATCATTTAAAAAAATGTTGTGTGCCTGAATCTGATACCACTGAGCTAGGGATTAGGGCACACTTCTCCTCCCCAGGTGGGTACTGACAGCCACTCTCCAGGATGGCTCCATGGCCCTGCCAGTGGCCTTCACATCTCAAGAGAACCAAAGCTCTGCCCGCAGGCTGCCACCGTCCACAGGTTTTGGTCCTGTAATGTAAACATAACTGCTCTGGGAGGCAGACCTGGATGAATGATCCAGATGGTGACTGCTCTAGACCTGAGCTATTTATTTAGGTTGGATTCTCATCCTTGGCATTTCCCGTTACCTGGAGTTACTCTGGATTGACATTAGTGGAGGGGAACTCAAAGCCAAGCCCTTTTTGTAAATTTACTGCCTGTGAAATTTGACCTACACCACTAAGTCTAATTGAATTCATACCTTGTTGGCATTTAAGGATGAAATGAGAATGTGATATAGTATCTGAGGCAGAATCTTGGCTCCCTAGATGGCTTTTAAAAACAGACACTACTGACTTCCTTGTGGCTACACTGGGGCCAGATCAAGCCTTGCAATAAAGTTAGGATGCTTGAATTTAAAAAAGCCAATAAAAAAAATCCAAAAAAAAACAAAAAAGCAGCACTGGGCCACTTTTAATGCAGCATTTAAACTTTTGAGTTGAAACTGCAACTTTAAAAATAGTAAACTATTAATCTTCCCCTTATTTTCTTCACTCCTATATATCTTCTCCCTCGTAGGCAGGTACCAGCTGCCATATTCCCATTCTTCACGCTCTGCACTCTGCAAAAAAAGAGGCCCCTGCTGGCCAATTCTTGTTTAAAATTGTGCATAATTGATAGTGGCAAATCTACCCCAGCTGTGTCTAAAACCTCTCCAGGGGCAAGAAAAACACTCTCTGTGACTGTCATTAACTACTAAATTAGCAAGTGCTCCTGGCAGTTTACAACGTACCACATCAGTCT
>WBMW01003709.1:203452-250711 GCA_013396635.1 Penelope pileata | reverse complement strand
AAAAAAGTGAAGATCAGATGCTTATGTGATCTCAAAGTTACAGCAAACTTTGCTGGCAGAACCTTGACAGAACCCCAGCTAAACAAGAGCAAAAGAATGGAAAGAGAGAGTGGGAGAAAGAGCAAAAGAGGGAGAGGAAGGAGAGAGGAGGACCCCAAACTCCCCTGTTTTAGGCAAACAAACAGAAAATGCCTAGGCTAGAAAATGGAGCCTTTGATGGGGTGCACCTTTGACAACATGGAGATATTAACACAACGTTATCTGAGGGTATATACATAATTTCCTATGGAAAATAACTCACCTGCAGGTCTTAGTTCTGGCAATGCAACAGCTACAATTTTTGTAATTGAAGTAAAGGTGGAAAAGAAATGAGGCTATTGAGCTGTAGGGATGCAGCAGCTCTCTAAAAGGCTCCCACAGGTAAAGCCCTTGTGTGACCAATGCAGGCTCCTCACTTTGGCTCATAAAACAGAGCCAAAGCAGGTAAAGAAGGAAATAANGGGGGGTGGCAGAGAGACAAGAACCATCTCTCCCAACTGTCCTGCACTTGGCTAAACCATAAGAACCACTGTTAAAACAGACCACAGGTTTTTTTCGTTTTCAAGGTTCCAAAATATGAAAAATACAAACTTCTGGATCACACAAGGAGAGTAACCCAAGCAGGGGTAAGATGGCAGGCTTGGTCAAGGTACAAGGAAAATCTGCATTGCAAAAGGTCTTTTTTGTGAATAGCACCACTGAATGTGGCAAACCAAGTTAGTGGTTGAAGCTGACAGATAAAAGGAAGTTCAGATTTGAATCCAAGTGACTACTCTCAGCTAAAAGCCTGGTCACCTTGTCTTTATTGACTCTTTAGCCAGACACCACACATGGATCAAGCAGTTCCCCTTTAGAACGTTCCCCTTCCTGTAGTACAGACACATGTCAAACCTGAAACCTTGTCTAAAGCCTCCTCTCAAGAACCTGGATCCCAGCCACAGGATTCTGCACACGCTGGATTTCCACAATTACATTCTGCATCCCCAAATTCCCTCTTAAAACCCAGTTATCTCCCCATTCTTGTTCAGCTTCCTCTCAATGCCGCTATAAACCAGGTATTTTGCCCATGGGTACCCAGACTACAACTGATCTTCTGAGGCTCCACTACTGACTGAACGTGGATCTTAGTTTACTTTCTACCCTAAACATTGCTTCTGCATCTCTCTGCAATGGATGAAATGAACCTTATCTCTTATTTATGGAAGGAGATGCTGGGAGGTTTTATTCACCAATGTCTTTCAAGTTGTGGGATATCTTCTGATGAAGGATGCTTGGTTCTATTTTGGGAAGTAATTTCACCCCCTAGGTTTTGACCATAAGGGAAAATACATCGCAGACTAAAGACTAAAACACAGGTTAATCAGCACAAGCGTTTTGCTCAATGAGCAAATGATTCATTTGATGACAAGCTATTGCCAGACATCAGATCTTTCTTTTCAAATGGATGCATTTTTGTTGAATAACTACAGAAGGCAGCTAAGTGGGGCACAATTCCCAAGACATGGCTTCTGGCCAGGGGAGTGAGATGAACAACATCCTCCGTTGCTGCAGATGTTCCCTTCACCAGCAGTGCAGAGTAATGACTCTGTTAGATGCTTTCCACCCACCAGTTAGATGTGCTCAGCCTCTGACAGCCAAGGGGACGGGGTCCCTCGCTCATCCAACCCCTCCAGCCACCAGCCCACACAACGGGAGCAGGCCCAGCCTTGCAGGGCAGCACTGCCTGCCTGCTTGGCAGAACAATGGGCTGGATCTCGAGCTGGGGTAAAGCAAAGGAGCTCCTCTGGCATCACGTGGATTTACACCGGCGAAGAACTCCAGGCCTTTTGGCAGCGTGAGCCATTCCACGCAACAGCAGTCTGAAGGGCTGCCAGCTGCGTAAACGTGACATAAGCAGCGAAAAGCACACATATACAGAGCAAATGTTTTCATCCTAGGGGCTTCAAGGCATTTTTAAAGCCTCTTTTGAGAAGGCAGTATTAACTCTTTCTGTACGTACTAAGTGGTTTGCTTCCATTCAAAACTGCTTTAAATTTCTCCCCTCATTTTCATTCTTTGCCTCCTTCTGACTCTCAGCTGTTATTCTAGCATCTTTGCATTCCCCCTGGAGTTCATTCCAGCGGTGCTTTATGAATCACAGAATAAGATGGCAGCCAGCACTGCTTTAGAGTAATGTGGCTGGCACGATTTCCACTATCCATAAGGTCAATCAAACTCAGTCTCCGATAATCGAAAGCCTCTGCAGCCCCAGAGGCCCAAGGTCAGGAGCCTGAATCCATTCCCCAAGTGCACCCATTTCCTTAGGTGCCTGCAACCCTCCCCTGCTTTAATTAGATTCTGCAGAGCAAATTTTGAGTGGAGTAAGAACTCCAGGGTCAAGCACTAACAAACTCATCCCAGAAGTGATGCCTCTGCTGCCTGTCTGCAGCTTGTCTCTAGTACCTCCTGCTTCTGGAAAGGAAACATATACTTTTCCTCCTTATAAATAAATGGAATCAAATTTATAGTAAATGATGTTTAATCTTAAGTGCTACATGGAAGTCCCCCCACTCGCATCATTTAAACACTAACTTTTGTTGTTGGTAGGATATTTGGTATATAAGATAAATTAAAGAACTGACACCAAAAAGTGTATGATTTGGGGGCAAGGGGAGGGAATAAAAGAATGGATTATAATGTGTCATTTTATATATGTGTCAAAGGAAACCAATTTCATAATAGGGAATAAAAATTCCCTGTTTAAATACTGTCAAATAAATCCTCAAATGTAATAGGGTTCACTTCTGGGGAAAAGAAAACTAAATCTGATTAAATATTAATGTGGCGTAGTATTAATTAAGAGAGAAAAAAGTCCATCAAGAGAACCCCAATATGTTTACTGTGTCCCCAGGAAGCTGGAAAATTTCACAATCAAGTGTGTAAATGTTCTAAAAAAGGGTCCTGAATATTTTATGAATATTTGTCATAAAACAGAAATAATAACCACTGTGCAGAGCTATTAGAATTAATATTTATGCTGCCCGCCATGAAATATTCATGGGGACAGAGAAAGGGGGGCCCGTAAGACAAGAATTAATTTACATTGGGCTTGGTTTACCCGCTGGCTTGATGTTTAAAGACGGGTTGACAAGCCTCCATATGAATCCGTCAGTCACTTGCAGCGGTAGGTGGGGTGAAGGCAGGGGGAGGCGGGGGGAACCGGGTCCAGGCTGCTGACAGCTCACAGATTGAGTTTCTGACAGCCCTTAAAAAACCTAAACGGCCCCCCACCTTTTTTTCCTTCTTCCATTGCCCAAGGCGCTCTGTACTGCCACCGTTCATCCGATCTCCCCTTCCATCTGCTGAAATTAAGGAATTAATGAGCGCTATACACTTTACAGCGGGCCCCAGGAATGTTTACTGGTGATTAAATTATAATGCAGCCAAGCTGTATAATTCATGAACCAATTAAAGGAAGTGTTAGTTGATTTGATGGGATGAGGACGTACAAAAAGCATTTAACTAATAGGGAACCGTGGGCTGCCGGTGGCTTTGGCTTTCTCGGATTACGCGGCTAATTGCTCTGCTTTATAGGGCTGTCACAGATAGCCATACATATTTCATTGTTCTCAAATACTTCAATTGTTTGCTTTCGTGTTGCTGCTGTAATATGTAGAAGCCCAGCCAAACTTCAGTGTAGTTAAAGCACTACTCTGCAGAAGCAGGCTGCCTCGAGAGGAGGGAGGAATGAGAGGGGCAGAAGGAGAAGGCTGGCTGACAAAGGAGTAACTTAAAGCCTCAGAGTTAAATGTCACTCAGCAATTACATGATTAAAAGGTGCAACATATGATAGTCTTTTGTTTTACAACTTTTTGGACACTAATATTCTATGCTGACTTCACCACAGAGAAAATATTGGTAAACGAAGCCGCATTTTTCTTTTTCTTTTCCAATACTGAGGAGCAATAGAAATAGGTGGGGAGAGAAATACGTTTAAAAAAATCCAGCAGGAAGGAGCTGGATTGCTGTGGTTACTGAGAATAATACACCACGCTTTAACGTACATGGTTCGATATTCTAAAATACACGGGAGATGAAGGAGGCTGATTTCCCATCTGGGAAAACACTCAGTGTCTAATTCAGAGAGCTGCTGAGTGGTGCTAGGTATTCATACCAACAACTTCAGTTTATTGCACAAAGAACAGCAGATTTACCATTTCTGCCGTTTTACAAAGCTCTCTCCCCTAGCTGACAGGCCGAAGGATTTGATGAAACAGATTCTCTTGATTTGAAGCTGCCTATCAGTGAAGGTACTCCTGTCCTCAGTCAAAAACAGGCACATTGTTCCAGCAGTGAAATCCCGACCCATATACAGAAGTACATCTACAGCTGAAGAAATTAGGGGAAGGTGAATACCACAAATAGATGCACTGAATTGTGGTTAGACCTTGAAATCTACTGAATAAAAAACAAGTTGGGGTAATATAATATTTCTGCAGCTTGGTGACGAAGACTGTGAAGTCCCATGGCTCCCTAATCAAGAATATTGCCACCCACCTGAGGAACACCACGGTAATTCTTGATCTCCCATCTAATTTAGAGCTTTACATTTCAAAGTGTTGCACAAATACTAACCAAACAACTTTCAAAACATCCTATAATGTAAAGCTGATCACCTGGCTCACCCCATCCCTTTGGCACCCAGTGGGTGCCCCCCTGCCACCTCCTCCCATGGGTGATGAGCCCAGGTGTGTGATGTCCCCACCACGTGCTCCCCACTACAGCACGGGGCATGACGTCCCCTCTCCAAATCTGCAGGCTCTAGAGAACCCAAGAGAGTGTGCTGATCTACCAAAAGCAAAACTCTGGGCAAAACCACACAGTTTTAAGAAAGGTTTTGTTAGGGAGGGACAGCCAACAGCTGGTGCTCAGGATAACTCTTTAAAATGTGCCAGCTTCAGTCGGCGTTCCAGCGAGGAGCCATCTCCCAGCCAAACGCCACAACATTAAACTCAGAAAATCCATCTCTGTCCTTCTCTTCTGCTGGCATCATCCTGTTTTGAGTAAAAACCACACCAAAGCAGAAAGGCAGAGTACTTTTGCAGTCCAATGCAGGTGTTCACCAGCAAGGCAAGAGATTTACATTCAGTGAATACTTTTTCTTCTTTCCTAAAAAGCAGAATAGCCCTAAAAAGTCCCTGAAAGAAGGTGTTTTTTTGTTGCACTTCTCAGGACAGCACTCACATTAGCAGGGTAGGGGTAGTCCAGATGGAAAAGCAAGTGGGAAAAAAATCTCAGGATACTAAAGGAAAAAAATTTTCACATAGCTTGTCCTTGATGTTAGAAAGGTATTGTGCCAAAAAATATATATATTTTAAATCATCTTCTTTATTTGGAACTACTATATGTTGTTTGTCCTTAGCTTCTAGGTTAAGAAACACAAAAGTTTGGCTTAAGACATTAATAGGCATTCCCTGAAATAAGGGACAATGATTTTCCTACACAGCAGGAAAACTTGCCATTAACCCACTGCATGGTTGAGTAGAGAGGAAACCGGATTCCCTGTTCTAGAAAATGGAATGGTTAGATTGTTTGTGAGATAAAGTGGGTCCTAAACTCACCTAAGTGGGCAGATCGGAAATCTGACTAGGCAGATAATATCTGGACAGTTACACACAGAGCTGAAAGTCAGTATGCAATAGTGTTAGGCTTTGAATTATACCACTGTTGGATTAAATACCTCTGCAATTTCATGAAGTCTATTACAGTTATGATAGCACCTGTGATAAAAGCTTGTGTGCGAGCCCATGAAGAAGAACTTAATGATCTCACACCCTTGTCTCAGAAACAGTGAACTGCATCAGCACGGGCCTTATGAGGGGGAAAAGCAGAGGTGAGATACAGGCCCAAAAATCACTTTCTGCCCATGATTGCTAACAGGAAACGTCAAAACCTGGCAATGTCAAGAAATCAGAGGCACTGCAGAAAGTATTTTCTTTGTTGCTTTTGAAGTACCCTGGATACAATCAATCATATTGAAAAAAACTTCTCTATTTTGGTTCAATGTGGAAAGGGCTATTTGCATTTCAATATGTTCAACTTATCCTGCCAATAAAAACATGGAATCATGAAGAAGAGATCAGGCCACCGGAGTGAAAAACAAGAGATGACATCCTGCAGACCTTTCAGATAAAACAGCTCCTTGCTTGTAACATTTCTGTTGACGTCCCAATATTTCTGAATGATTGGTTTTTCAAATGAGATCAGTCAGCATGCAAATGAGGAAACAGGATCAAGACATCTCCAGTATCTGATTGGATAGAGAAATTATCAAAAGACCCTTTTTTCATATCAAATTTCCATCACAAAAGGTCAAACTTTCAACTCCCATTACTTTTGCTAACTGCATTTCACTGTGCCTGCCAGCTCATTGCTGCTGCTGTTTTCAGAGGAAAAAAGAGAAGTTGCAAATGATAACATCTCACACATCTGTCATCCAGGATGGACAAATATTTTCTAATCTTATTCTATTTTTCTCTACAGCCCTCAAATATCCTTGCAGCCAAAACATCACTTCTAACCTGGTTACCTACTCCTAGCTTGTTTTTATTTTTCTTACTGGCTCTCTTATTTTCGAGCATACAGACTGACATGAGCACCAGCTGTGTTGCCAGAATGTTTGTTCTACGATTTGGTCATTTAAAATACCTTCTGATGAGTGACTTTCTAAAATATATTTCCTTGTGTTGTCTGGCTGGACTGACGCCTAAATACTCAAGTAATGGATGTTCCAGAAAAACAAAAGACAAAGAGACTGAGAGCATCATTTTCCCTGAAATCCTCAGGCAGTTACATTTTCCCTTGCAGTCCCATCCCTGGCAACAAATGCTGCCCACCCTTCTGCAGTCTGTGAGTTGTGTGATCGCACGCATTCCCCCAACCCAGTCACCTTCCTCTGCTGAAGAGTCAGAACAGCAGCTGACATGCCTGCAGAGCACCTCCAACACCTCACTTCAGCGGGAGTTTGTCTCACAAAGAAGGACAGGGAGCTCATATTTTCCCCAAATGTACTAGCCCACATTTTCTAAGATGATCTTTAGCTGTTATTACCTCCCTGATTTTCTTTTCTTCAAGTACTTTTTCTTGGGAGTGCTGACACTGCCACCCCAGCACTCCTGTTGTGCTGCCTGCGGATGTGACTGTTGTCAGTCCATGCCCAGCTTTCTCCAAGTTGTCCCCTGCCAGAAGCTGCCACCAGATCTGCCAAGGGAACAGTATGTCCCTTTGTGTCCCTCTGTCAGATGTTTTGGTCCCAACAGCAGAGCTGACAAGTGGGATTGTGTGAGCCTGAGACTCCAAGGCTTTGCTCTGCCTGCTCAAAGCACTCAGCTCCTGCAAATTCAGAGAACTCACACGTCTTGTCCAAAGAGAGCAGAAGCTCAGCACCCCTAGGTCTCACCCACTGCTTTCCTAGGCTTAAAGCTGAATTTTGGAGCAGCTGAGATAGTAAGTGGGGCAAGCTCAAAAAGATGGAAACATTAGTAGAAAGTGCAGGACTCAATGTATTTGTTGCTACTGGTCCCATAAAAAAATTTCAACATTATTATCATTGTAACATATATAACCCATCAGATTAGTACCTAGAGATTTCTACTCCTCTGATTTTCTCTGTTCCTCTTGTTACTCAACAACTAAATGTTTCACAAAGCCATTTCCTACAGAAATATTTATGTTCCCAAATGTTTATTGGCCCCTCTATCATGATCAAGCTTTTATGAGCACTCTATACAGAACTCTGAATTAAATACATAATTCCTCATCTATCGGATCTTGCCTTGATGCTGTGTTTGTCTATTTTATACAGCAAGGTATTGCAGTGAACTACACAACACCTTACAGAAAAACTAATTTATACAGTAAAGATATTTCTATCCAACACTGACTGTATGGGTTAGTGATTACAGAAAGCTAACGAGGACCAGGAAGATGTAGGGTTTAACTTCCAGCACAGACACCTATTTATTATGCTAGGTTTCCTGAGCAACCTTTTTTAGGCAATTTTGACACAGATGTGGACATCAAGCTCTGCACCATCACACGCTGGAAGGAGATGGGAGATGCTCCTTGCAAATGTTACACAAACATTTCTCCCTCATTTGCTCCACATCACACAAATGTCTGCAGCTCGAGTCACTCTCCCTCCACCAGTGTTAACAGCTGGACTCTTTATTCTTGCTGGCAGCTGCCAGCCACATTCAGGAAGATCAGACTGTTAGCCAGCTCAGGAGCTATTCTCCCAGATTATTTCCTTTATATTTGATTTTCCATTCTATTTCTCCTTTTGGCCAAAGCACCTGTGGTGATTTATGAATGTTAGTATCTACTAAACTAAGTTTTTGGCCTCCTTACCAGATCAGATCAAAGCAATGTTCTCAGCTGCTTTGTATCCAACAAATGCCAGTCCCACAATGCAGGGAGACTTCATGAAGGTAGGTTCTCCAAGAGCAGAATGATGGTGATAGTATTTTATCCACAGATCTTTACTCTTCATGGATCTATTACTATTGAAACACTAATCATCATGCTATCTAAATGGATAAGAGGTCATCCTCTGAAAGGTTAAAATTGGTAGTGTTCTCTTCCTGGAACGAGTCTGGTCAAAGGTCACTCCAGGATGAACTGGCTATCTTAGTCAGTAGCTAAGGTCTGGAGTTCACATGATTTAATAATGGGCTCTTCAAGTAGGAAAAAATCTAAAAACATCTGTTGACTGGAAGCTGTGTCTGACAGCCAGGTACATTCAGAACTAAGGTGAGGATTTCTAAGGAAGAATAACCACGTAGCAAGTTACTCAGCTCTCCCTTGGAATGATTAATGCAGGCAACTTTTAAACAGAGTGGGCTTTTTCATCTTAAAGATGCTACAGTTCAAACAAGACTGAATCTGTTGTGGATTACAACGTGTTTGGAATTAACAAGACAGAAGCTGACATCTAATCAAAAAGGAAAAGACAGATTTTTATTCTTAGTACAGTTTTAAAGAATAAAAAAATATATATTCTGTTCCTTAAAAGGCCCAACAACTTTGCATAACTCTTTGTACCTAGAAACAAATTGAAGGTAAGGGCACTCACCTTCACTTGCAGTTTGTTCATACCAGAAAAATCTGAAAAGCTAAAAGTTTATAGTTATTTTCTCCCTAATACAACAGAGAAGCCCTCCTAACACCATAGTGAACAAAACACTTTTACAAAAGCAAACCATCCAGTTCTTCCAAGGGCAGAACTCGAAGACTGTGTAACAATCAAGGATTCTCAAAATGTAGTGTTCATACAACCATACAAATTCACTAGCACGGCCCTACTGGGTGCAGCACGTAAGAATTAGGCATATTTAGAATTAGCAGATGTTCACTGGGCATTTTCATAACGGGGTGGGGGCAGGACCCAGAACGGGTTTTGTGCTGGCTTCCAGGAAAGAGCTTGTGCTGCCATTACCATAAATCATCCCAGAATATCACCAGTGATACAAAAGCTTTCATTAAAAAAAAAATACTGCAGCTTCTTTCAGAAGGACTGCCACTTGCCATTTCTTTTAGGTAATCAGATAGCCGTTAATTAATAAACCTGTCAGGTGAATCGTCCTGCTCCGGTCATCATTATCCATTCTGTAACAGAATCCTGCTATCATCACCGCTATCCACCCCATAGCTTCCAGCTCAATTAACTTAATGCTATGCAAATGAGTGGCTCTCCTCATCATTAGCTTATAGCCCACAAATGTTAATAACATAATTGGGCCTTCAACAGGGTAATTAGACACGATTTCTTCCATTAGTCTTACAAGGCTAATTATTGTTGATAGGAGAGAGGGGATGAGTCCCAGTGCTGCATGCAAAGAGGGGCATCTGGTTAAAGCAAATATAGACAAAACATCAACAAGGTAAAACAACAGTTGAGATCTATAGCAGGGTCAGGTAGGGCTGGGGGGAAGGAAGACAGCATGATTAGGAACTTAGGAACAACTGAAGAAATTCTCTGCAAGGCAGAACTAAAAACACATTTTCAGCCTAACTACTGACCTTTCCTACACTTAGCAGTAGAACAACACACGGCTTAATAAATCAGAGGAAGCTACTCTCAAGACTTTGCAGACAGAACAGCTTAGAAGCTGTACTGATTGAACTTCCCATGCTTGTAAGGTAGATATAAAGAAGCACACAGATGAGACCTTAAGTTCTGAACCTGGTCCTAGATTTCCCTTGTTGATATGTCCAAGTTTTTCTTCTGCCATCGCTTGTTTTGCTGTATTCCATCGGATGATTTTTCTGAGCCACAGCTATTTACTGCAATTAAGAATTACAGAATTGGAACACATGGAATTCTTTCACAATCACTAAGCAAAATACATTCAGCAAGCTATTTGCTGAAAGTTAATAAAACTCTGGATTCAGTATTAATGGAGTGGCAATAACCAAAAATAGCAGCAAGTTTTCAAGCTGCAATTATATTTTGATGGGTGGGATGAAAGCCAAGGACTTGCTCCTATTCTAGTTGTATCTA
Source organism: Penelope pileata (assembly GCA_013396635.1). Classification (NCBI taxonomy): domain Eukaryota; kingdom Metazoa; phylum Chordata; class Aves; order Galliformes; family Cracidae; genus Penelope; species Penelope pileata. Next base: position 240,132 of record WBMW01003709.1, on the reverse strand, counting down.
TGCACTCTCATCCATGGTGGTTAGAAATGTACAACTGGAAACAGCACCGTGTGAGGAAGCTGTACTTTTCAAAGGAGAAGACAACTTTACAAAATTATGGCAAGTTTGGCACACCCATCATGTAGCTTTGACAGTTTGGTGTTTTACTGGAAATACAGCTAAAAAAAATGTGTCAACATGTAAAGTCCAGAAGATTCAAAAGGTTGAGAACCAATGTGATTTCTTTATTCTCTTTCTGTTCTCTTCATCTTTTGGGGCAAATTCATGGCCAGCACAAATCCTTTGATTTCACTGCAAGTACATGAGGAGGAATTCTTCCTGTATATTTGGCCTGAAAATCAGTTTAAATTACATTCATAAAATTAGCAGCATTTCCTGTATGGTTAAATCAAACAACCAGTTAATTCTAACCATGTGCAAAGTGTGATACTGGTCTTACTGAGCTCAGAAATACAGCACTTGTTAGAGAAGGACAAGATAGAAGCCTCTGTGGGACAGATGAAGGCCTTAACCTAAATGTATTTTAGGCCTCACAAAGGACAGACTTTTGTAATACAGGATTTTGTAAACATAATGGTTTAAGGGACAGAAATTATAATCCTTACATAGCACAAAAACACCAGGTCTCTGCTTACACCTGAGCTGAAGGAAGCCAATTTAAGTGATGGTGATTAATACATTTATGTGACTGCAGGTGATCCAGACCAACAGAATTAGATCCACTGCATCTGTCAGACATAAGGGATCGCTCCAACACCTCTCCTGCAGGATAAGCTATGACACTACTCAGCTCTGCTCTCTTAAATTGCCCTGCACTTGCTAAATTTACTTACTAGAATATTCTGAGCAAATATCTTGTTCCAATGCAAACAGCAGTAAATCCACTGACGTTTTAATGAAGATTACACTTTCTAATCCTCATGGTAATGACAAACTAGTCTCCATTCAATGTGCAATATTACTTGACAGTTTTAATCACCCAAGCTGTATTATATTTGCTACAGACTGATGCACTTGTCTTCCCAGATCTTCAGTATGGAGAATCTAAGCAAAAGAAGCATAATGCCTGTTCTGCCTGTGGTTTTCAGCATGGACCAATTTTGCCAGCCACACTAGCTCTGAGTAATGGCTTACTCCCAGATCCAAAGAGACTTCTAAATCAGAGGACAGGTGGCAAAATCTTCTTCTAAGTTTTTATTCAAAAATTCCTGCATTTTAGTAATCATAGAGTTCAAAGGCAAGGTGTACTTGTAATGTAACCTCCCTGGTGCAAAATCAGACAGCAAATGCAGTATAGGACCTTCACAAACTGAAATTTCACATGCACAGATGTAACCCTTCTACATTTAATATTCAGCCAACTTTTGCTACCACACCATGGAAGTAAATGAACAGTAAGAGATCAACAATGTGAGATGTCTGACAACATCCCACAGCCCTCCTTTCCCTGTCGCGCTTTCTCAGACACTGTCTCCATCCACAGTTCTCATACATGCACAACTCTCATCGCTTTTGTCAATATGTGGTCTTTTATCCAGCGCATATTAAAATTCTGTTGCACCACTACAGTTGAAGTTTTCCTCCCTCGGTTTTGTTTTCCAAGCTTTTCTGTTTATGGTCAGTTCCTGAAGCCAATATTTTCCTAAGAAAAAGCTCCTAAATCCTACAAAGTAAGACTTGCATATGGTTCTTTTTGTGTGAATTTACTGAAGAAATTAAGGTAAAATTTTGAAAAATGAGTGCTTAAGTCCATGAAGAAACAGCCAGAATTGACAGTGCACATCAAGTTTTACCTTGGTGAGATCAATCAGTGTGACAGTCAACAAAATGTGACCAAGGCAGCTACCTCTTCTCCTGCATATTTGTCTCAGCAAAATTACTAGTTAGAAGTAACTCCATATCAAACAGTCTCAGACAAGAGCTGCAAGATAGCCTCCCAGGTTCACCACAACACTCAAACAGCACCCTGGCTACTGCTGGATCCCAAACCACAGAGACAGACAGAGCAGGGGAACTGGGTCTGAGTTCAGTGAGCTCTCAGGGATGCTGTTAGATTTTTTATTCACGCTTTTGTCACCAAAGCAAAGATAACTTAGGGGCAAAAAGAAGGGGTTAGATGATGGAACAAGTGGTAACACTTCAATTTCCCATGACTTTCACTCCTTGAACAAAAGTTGTGTTGCAGGTGAATGCCCTGAACTGTCTTTGTTGATTTTAGAGATTACTACCCAATGTCACCTACTCAAAGTCACCTTGATCAAATTGCTGCTGCCACACAGGTACCTAATTTTGGAAGCCAAAGGAGGAGATAGGAGCACTGGCACTGCCTTGGAAGTATGGACACTTCACATCACTTTGTGAAGAAGCACTGAAAGCATTAATATCAAGCCCTGTGCTTTCACAGTTCGACTGTATCTGTTCTCGTGCAGAGATTTTTCTGGTTTGGTTTGTCTTGTAACACTTGCTGCGATTGCCAAAGACATGAAAAGTAGCCCAGAGTAACCATTTTATCAGGATAGAGAGTCTTCAGGTTTCTTAATGTCTCTTCATTTGCAAGAGAAAACTGCTACTACCACTGCAGAAAAATATCCCTTCTTTCTGTAGCAAAAAGAACGAAAAGATTCTGCATGTGGTTTTGTGTTCTTAAAAAATAATAAAAAAATCTTGGCTTAGAAGTAGAAGCTTTTCTTCTTTCTCCTCCAGGAGACTTACGAAGCTTGCTGAGATCAGATCCTTAATTGCTATATGCAGGACTTCACCAAACAAACTCTAGCCATCAAAAGGAGCTTGTATGAGGTTACTTCTAAAACTAATACCTTTTTCCCACAACTGAAGCCAAATATACCTCTTATTCTTGCTGGGGCAGAGTAAGAAACAAGAAGTGATGTTTGTGACAGCAAATGCAGCATCCCACAGAAAACCATAAGATTTCACAACTGTATTTGATGTTTTGCTGTTGTTGGCTCAAGATGCACAACAATGGCTTTCTCCAGGAGAAAGGCTCTGATGGTATCAGTACAGGTCAGGCACAACGTGCAGCAAGGGCTGCAGAAGTGACATCATAATCCTTAGATTGTAATGACTGTTTTTTGTTTTTTTTTTTAACTGTAATTATCTACTGGATTCCTTAATAGCTTCTACTCAGATTGCTGTTATTTTATGAGCGAAGAGACAGCACGGTCTACTAAAGAAGAGAGGGAGAATGGAGAATAAGAATTCTCCACCAACAACCAAACATTAGAAATTTGTTTAAGGAGCTGCTTCTGTCAGTTTTGTGTAGGGCAAAGACTGTGTGTGTGCTGCTTTTGCACTAAATGTGGAGAATTGTCACTATAAAATAACCTGTGGGTGTGACTGCTGAAAAGAGCCTAGAAGCCAGAGCAATGCATGCCCTTTTGTGCACAGCTGTTATGTATAAGGTTCATGGGATAGTTATGCTTCTCTGCAATATTTTGCCCGTTATGAAGTGTTCAGTGACAACTCTTGCAATAGAGATGGAACAAGAAAACAAAGGTAAATGACTCTGTCCTGCCCTCTTAGCTCCTAATGACTTGCCCCTTAGATTTTACCAGACCAGTCAGTCTGTTTGGCATTGAATATGTAAAGGAGAAGGAAGAGAGTAGCTGGAGTGGGAGCACTGATGTGCAAAGCGATAATAAAAAGGAAACCAGTTAGCATTAGTGAAGACAACAGTCAGCAAACCAGCAACCAGAAAACAGCTCTGGTAAGAGGGAGCTGCTTTCTAATCAGAAGAGACAGAAAGCAAGAATGATTGAAATGGAGAATTGATCTGCCTATTATTTTTACTACTTCCTTTAAAAATTAAGCCATAGGTCATTTGGACTGTTTCTCTCTGTCCCTGGTGTAGGCGAATTGTATTGTACTGATTTAATACCTTAATTACCAAGCAATCTTTCTGTATTTTTCCCTTGAAAATGAGGAGAAAATAAGATAACATTATAACATTTCTTCGTTTCTCATAAGATTTTTGTATGCCAGCAATTAAAAACACATCTAGTATAAATACACAATAGCTATCATTTAAATTAGGCCAAAGTTTTAAAAATGCCCTGTAAGATTTTCCATGTCAGAATAATTCAATCACTATTATGTTTCCTTGATGCGACTATTTTGGGACTTAGCTTGTTCCTTGATAGGATTTTAATTAAGTCATTTACATTTAATTTCCAAATATGTAGCTGTTACAGAAGGCAGGAAGGAAGTGAAAAGAAAAAAAAAGAAACCAGAATGGTCAGCCAACCTTTAACAAAAATAATTCTGATGTAAAAAATGAATCCGAGGAATTCATTCACATATTCAGTGATAAGTATTCCAGTCCATGTCTGGTAAACTCTCAGATAATGGCAGCATGGTAGGGTCACTGGGGTTCTATTAGCTCAATTAATGAGGAGTAAGATAAGGCTAACACCTAGCTCTTCAAATGGCTAAAAAATAGAGCTGGTAGTAATGGAGTTATTAACCTTCGCCAGCCATTGAATTTTGCTGCTGATTCAAACTCCATTTCCTAGTTCAGGCCTCCATTAATAGGCTGTTTATTATCCCTAATCCACACTGGGATCAGCTGCAGAAATATGAAAGCCCCATGTAAAGACCAAATAGTTTAAAAAAATCTTTTTTTCCATTCTGATTTTTCCCTTTTGTTCTCAACATATTCACAGATTCTGTACTAGAAATTAGGAATTTCATTATCCTAAACTGTTTGAATACAAGTTCTTAGTAGTGTGACGAAAAAGAAGCTTTAACTATATTATGTAAAAAGATCATATAATTGGAGATACAGCCACATCCTTCTGAAGTCCAAATAAAACAGTGCTAGAAAACTTGTACTGGAGAAGCTACTGCTGTTTGTTTTCTCTACTGGGAAAGAAAAACCTTTAGTATTGGAAAAATGGGCATTTGAAATATATTGCACATTTGTTTTATAGTGCTGCTACATCAACCCTCAAGTCCATCCCTCTCCAGCTTTGTCTGTCCACACGGTGTATTGTTGGACTTATCTCTTGCATATTTGCTGAGATGAGGACTGACAATGTTGTTATTTGCCCAATAATGAAGTTTGTAGGTACTCCTGCAGTATAACTAATCAACACTGAGATGTAAAACAATCAGCCCTGGATTCAGAATAGATGGAAAAACAAAGCAAGTGATGTAGCAGAGGAAATGGGAGTCTCAGGATACCCTTAGCAGTAACCCCCATTGGAACACGCGGAAAGAGTGGTTTTATCAGCTTAAGGAGAACTCTAACACAAACTGGACTATAACTTTAACTACAAAGATCTTGAGGTAAAGGGTCCTTAGGCTCCTTGCTGAGTTTGTACACTCAATTGAGATTTGTTACACTTTGTCATTTTCCAATATATTTTCAAGGAAAGAGACACTGCATAGTTGCCATAATCTACACACGAGACATTAATCCCAATTCTATCACAGTAACATCAGAATTTATTAATGGAGATAAGATAAAAATAAAATCATATTTGTGCTACTATATATACATCCAGTACACAGTGCTACCATGAAAACTGCATGTGGTTCTGGTTGTCCCATCGTAGAAAAGAAACAGCTAGAATGACTAGAAAAGGTAGAAAGCAGCAAACCAGCAAAATCAGGAAAGTGAAATGACTTCCAAGAGAGGAAAGGATAAACATCAAGATTCTTTGCATAGCAAAGAGAGGCTGAGCCAGGATATGCAACAGGATATAAAATCAGGAGTGCTAGGAGAGGATGATCAGGAAATGTTTATGAACGTTACTCAAAAGAAAGGAATTCAAAAAAAACAGTGAAGAATTTTCAGATGACACCAAATTAAAAAGTGATACTCACTTCCAGTTGGTCGGGGCCAAAAGTACAATGTGTTGAAAAAGAGACTATAAAGTGAAGGAAAATGGGCTATTAAACATAGTTGTCCAGATGACCCTCTGGCTCAGGGTATCTGAAAACTGCTGATTGCCTTAAACTGGCCTGGAACCAGCAGACAGCTGCTCACAAACGAGCTGAAGCTAATGATGAGAGAAAAATAACAGATGATATCGTTGCTGCCGAATCGTATTTTATCCATATTTGAGAGAGAGCAGAAGGAGACAAGAAAGATTTTCAAAATATTAAGTAGAGTTTGCTTTACATTAGAACTGTCCAGCGCTATGCTATACATTTCCTGTTGTTGTTGCTCAAGCATTAACAGTGAAAAAAGCAAAAATGCCTATTTACACTTATTTGGATGAGGAACTGCATTCAGCCCCTTGCATTAGAAATTCTGAGCTTCAGATGCCAATCTGTAATTGCATTTGGATTCCTGCTTACCGTAGGCACTAAGTGGTTAATGGTGTTCTTTTACTCGATAGCTGAGACCACTAATAGATTCAGCTTCTTATTTGCCCTAAAGGCTGCCACAGTTCAATGCGATTAGGATCCTGTCCACTTAAGCAGTACTGCTTCATGGGGAAGAACACAGCAAGCAACACACAGCTCTTCTCTGAGAAGAGGAAGAGTGCTTCTTTGGTAGACAAGTTTTGTCTGATACAAAGGAGATTTCCCTGCACCAGTCTGTAAGCAAGCCTTTGCTCTATGGCAAATTCTAATTTAAAGAAAACCTTATACCTTACTTTTTCAGTGGAAAATGAATTATTTTCTTTTTTCTTCCAGGGCACTTCTTTGGATGCACTGGCTGATACTGTATGAGTTTTTTTTATTGTTACATTTTAACAAACTTTATAGCCCATTTTGTTTGTTTTCAAATAACTTTATTTTCCTTCTTTTCTACCATCAATTACTGGGTTTGTTTTTCTTTCCATAAGATGGAGGAGTCAGGAGACTGATCCTGCTCAATGCTGTATAATTTAGTATTATGTGTACTAGCTTTATGAGGTGGGAGTCAGATAAAACATAGTATTTGAACACTAACCATTTATTAGCTCTAAGGAATAGATTTATGACTTGACAACCAGACAATAACTCTGTGTTCTGATCAGCCAAAGAGGTCTACTTTGACTTCAAAACACAGAGTAACATACTCTTTCACAAATAATTTTGTTTACTGATGTGACTAGATTTTAATAATAAACTTGATATATATGTAAATTTATTTTAATCTAATTTCATCAACAGAGTCCTCCTAAAAATGAGACTTTGCAGATTGTTCTCTGTCTGATTTATAGATTTCTGCATCCTATTCCCACATTGATTTCAAGGCTATAATTCTATCAGGGTTTTCTCCTGATGTCAGAAACACCACCTCTGCAGATAGTGTTTTATAACTAGCATCACAACTGCAACTGAATTACTGCCCTGCTATCCTATGCTGCAATATGTCCTTTTGTTTATAATCACCCTCTCTCCCTTATACACCTACTACTTCAGCTGCATGGAAAATAACAGCTCCAAAATCAATCAGGCAGTATGATGCTTATTTTTGTCCCTGACTTCAATCCCTGCATAAAGTAGTAAGGGACAAATTCTTAACTTTTTTTTTAATGTGCATAGCTGTTTAAAGAAAATGGAAGCTGAACAAATGGATGAGTGCAAAACTTCTACATGGAAGATCTTCTAACGAGTTCTTCTTTCTCACTTGATGAGGTCTCAATCCTGTAAAGGAGCACAGCACACACACTCGAGCATTCACAATGATCTCACGTACTCAGATATTTGTTTAGGGACTCAGGAAAAAGGGTCTCACTCTACTTTTTAAGTGCAGATGAAGAATAATCCATGGGAAATGTTATTTAACTGTCTCTAGCATTACTACCAAGATTCTTTCTTCACTTGTTCATGAAGAAGGCAGCCACAGAGGAGACACAGAAAGAACACCTTTGCCAACTTAAACACTTTTTCCACCACTAGTTCTTAGACAAAAACAAGCTTTTTAGAAGCATAAAGACCACATATTTCCAATGCACACCTTTGGTGTTGACATTGTGTCAGTCAGCTGTATGGACTAAACCAGGAACCCCTGGAGGAGAGCAGGAAAGCCTCTCAGCTTGGATGAGTACAACAACGTTTAAAATGCTCACCACCTTTGGACCAGCTGTGAAGAGTAACTCCATTTTATTTGCCTGGCAGTCATACAAGATCTCTTTCGATGCTCACTTCTCCAATATTACATTTCTGAACACTTCATTATGGCTCAAATAAAATTTAATTCTCATGTTGTTTTTAATTATTTCACAAAACCCAAAACTCTCATAATGAGCTCCTCGCCATGCTAATATATTTCCATGATATTATGCTAGTGCTAAAGTAAGAGGATGTAGATCCCTCCTCCTGCTGCAAATAAAACACACCTTCCAATATAATCCAAACTTTAATCCATTTCTTATGGTTTTATGGTTTGCCTTCAGAAGCAACTCGGACAAATAATCAGAACAAACCACTCTTCCACAGTTTGGCCATCTGGAGGATTTGTAAGGCCAATGTTCTATTTCTTGCTTTCCAGGAGTGAGACTCCTTTTCTAGATATGGAAGGAATAAATAGATAAGATGCAGCTGCATCAGTAAAGTTCTGCATCCTTCCACAGATTTATTTGCCATGTACGTGATGTGCTAAATATATATCTTACCTGTTTGGAAAAATGCGTGCTTTTTGCAGCTCTTCTCCCTGCTCTACGTCTCTTGGGAAGCCACAAAGCACCCAGCCATTGGTCATGCAGTCCAGTGCATTTAGGCGTTTTGCCAGGATCTTCATAACAATGTAGTCTGGGACTGCAAAGGATTAAAAAGATGACATTTATTTTGTATGCTGAGTCTGCAATTAAGAAGGCGACACGCTCCGTTTTCTGGTTAGGCTGCTACAGGAACTAAAATCAAAAAACACAAACATGTTTACATATGATAGATTTTGGAGAGAGGAGTTACTGTTGACTCTGCATATTTACTGTTACCACAGAATCCCCCAAATCATAACTAACTGTTGGATTACAGCAAAGTATTTGGTAGAAACCAATGCCTATATAGTTTTGTGTTGTAGTTAATCTCTCAGCCATACTGGAATGATGTCACAATGAAGCATGTGACATAATCTTATAAAAATGCAAAAATAATGACCTGAGTTGTGTAAAAGAAATCCTAAAATCAGAAAAAAAATGTCTGTAGCATTGTGTGTTTAACTTAGGAGATGATAATGGTTCTGCGATAGCAGCCTAGATGCGATACTTCTCCATTTTGCCCAAAGGCTTGAAGCTTTTATAACTGGAAATAAATTTCCAAAATGTATTTCAACTACTGTAATTATTGCACAGCTGACTCCCTAATTTGAGAGAGAAAAGTTCTCATTCCTCTGTTATTATTTATCTTTAGGGCAAGGAAGTAACAGCAGCAGACTCTGGTTAGGCTTACAATTACTATGTAGCTTTTTAAATTCTATTTAATTATACACAGTGGTAAGGAGTTACCCTGCATATTTTCTGCAACAGTCTTCATAAAGTAAAATATTTTTACCATAAATATTTTTACTATTTTTAAATAACTTTTTAAAAAAAAAACAAAAAACCCAAAAACTGGAGAATTAAGTGATCAAGTTTAACAGGAGTGACTATAAATTTTCCAATGACCTTGCAATGTGTTGAGCTTCTTGTCAAATAACTAGAAAGAAAGGTCAGCAAAATCACCTCAAGCTACTTCCCAAAAAGCAACCAGAACAATTCACAAGAAGCAATGAGAGTCCCTTCTCTTTATTTGTACAGTATGTCTAATGCACTGTTACCTCTACTGGAAACAACCCATAAAAAATGCTACATAAATTCACATCATGGGATGTTGATGTTTTGATACTCACTCTGCCATTGCATCTGCATACAAAAATACAACAAGTTCTTGTAGGAGAGTGTATGTGTCAGATTTCTAACAATGCAATTCGCTTTAGGACTAGCTGACAGGAATGTGCCTGTATTTTAGTAGAGTGTGTTATTATCAGTGCACATTTATACCCTGGATACAAGCAGGTTTTAAACCACAGTATTAGAATCCATTTGCTTCCTGAAATTTAACATTTTCTAAAGACTTATATCTCTATCATGAAATTCATTACCTCTCCTTTAAGTAATCAAATTACTGAGTTTACAGAATTGCACTCAGAATTCAATGTACCAGGAAAAATGGAGGAAAACCGCAGGGAATTAATTAGAAAACAGATTAGTGTATTAACTGAGGATACTCACTTCACATTATAAAAAAAAAACAAACAACCATCAACCAAACAAAAAACCTCAAGTTAAGGAGAGTGCTATTCTCCATCTGCTAAAAAAAAAAAAAAAAAAAAAAAAAAAAAAAAAAAAAGGAAAAAAAAAGGAGTAAGGGAATAAAAAAAATATTATGACAATGCAAAACTAGGCATTCCACTAAAAATGGGATTGATAAAATTAACAGCAGGCACAAATGTTATTAAACAGCTGTTACCTATCTAGCTATCTAAGGCCTGAGCTGCAGGCAGGCATATGGGCGATAACAGGAGAATTTCAGAGCTCTTTGCAGGTCAGTTCTTCTGTCCACTCTCCACGTTACAAGATCTAATACAAAACCAAGACATCCCAGTAGGAAAAAAAGAAAAAAAAATCCCACTTTTTCTTTCCCCAAAATGCATTCCCTACAAAGACCAGAGGAATTTTCCCACTACTCATGAATTTCTGGCTGCTACACTAAACTTTCTGATTTGATAGATGTTGTTTTATCATGATTCCTACTGGAATGGATTTACAAAGATGCCAAATATGTGATTTCTGAAACATTTTCAGAATGCTAAAAGATACCTTTGCAAGGGAGCTGAATGAGACCTTCAAACCCATGTGTAAAACTGCACTAAAGTAGGATTCTGCCAGATTTGACATTCCCCATGAGATGAACTCCAGGGAATCAGGGCAAATGCTTAAAGCCCCAGGAATGGCACAGAAAAATAAGTGGGTACACAGGGCTGCCAGCAGATCTTAGGAGATTCTTCAGTTCCAGGAGTCAAATTGCTTCTATTCCGCGTAAGGGAAGGAGAAACGCTACAGTCTACAAGCAATTAAAAAGAAATTGTGATGGGAACCAGGCACTTTTCTTTATCTGATCACTTCCCATTAGTCTTCTGTGAAGCCTGAGGATCAAAATCCTCCAGTTTTGTGACTGTTTTTGAAAAAAACTGAAGCAAACACAAGGGGGAGAAAATCTAACAAGATGAAGTAACAATTAATTAACAATTTAGCTAACAACACACCAGGTTGTTGGCTCTTTTGAGTAGTACTGGGGATACGTGGTAACCCTGATATCTTGCTAATTTCGGTGATGACTGACTAGAAGATATCAGCAATACGCTTCACGTTGTTTGTACACTCACGTACATATATACATCACTGAATAATATAGATGCTTACAGATTTTCTGTGCCTCCTTCTAAAGCTTGATGGTGAGAAATAAAACATAAACAAGTCAGACAGCAAGCTCTGCTCTTCTCTTGATTAGCAAACATACCTATCACTTCAACACAATAGGGGAACATAGCTTGTTGGCTGCTCAATGGCATTACAAAGTACATCAGCTGCCCTTGAACAGGAACAGTCACACTTAAAACGGCTGCATTAAAACTGTAAAACATCTTCCACAGGTCAGAGAAAAAAAGGAAGAGGAGGGGGGAGGAAGAAAGAAATCAGTATTATTCGAATTTTCTGTGGTATAGACAGTAGGAAATGAAGAACTTTGCAGTATGGTATTCCTTTTCACTCATGTGGAACTGTCCCTGGAATGCAAGGGAAATTAATAACCTGTAATTGGAGTGGCACACAGTCTGTAAGTAACTAGCCACAGGTCTCCTGGCCTTTAGCACATGACCCAGAGGGCTATATAGCAAAGTAAGATTTACAGCTTTTCTGATGAGGCAGTCAATCTACATGTTTTAAGTAGATTATGAAGCACAGGAGCTTTGAATAATCAATTCCTTTTCAACATAAGCTACTGTGAGTTTCCAACTCTGAAAGTTGGAAGAACCTCTGGAGAGGTTTTACTTTATCATTAGAGAGGTCCAAAGATAAGTTTCTTGTAAAAATTATAATGTGCTACAAAGAGATATCCAGACCAGGAAATGTGGAAGCACATCTCTATTAAGGAGCAAAATTAAGGTACAGGAGTAAAATCCACCCTCAGAAGTAATTCTGCAGAGCAAGTGAGTTGCAATGACACCCTCCACTGAGGGCTGTGGACCAAGGTGAGCCTCAAAATGGCACACAGGGCAGAACTGGGCCACAATCAGCTCCTCACAGAAATGCAATTCATTCATGCATACATTCTTGCCTAATGTTAATACCACACACCACATCTCCTTCATCTCTCAGTCTGTTTTGACCATGTTAATGGTATGGACTACACAGCTGAACTAGCAGCTGTGACCCTAAGTAGTGATCTAGCCAGTCCAAGGGTAAGAGCAGGCAGGGCACAGGAAGAGAAGCTTAAAGTACTGCTGCTCGTGCTGGAACTGCTGTGTGGACACCTAGAGATTTTCTGTCTCCATGACTGTCAATCAGCACCTTCCAGCAGACCATTAAAAAATAAATTTACTTCCCAGAGCTTCAAAGCTTTTCACAGGTAAAAGGTACTTCTCATGAAAAGCACTTCCTCACGAAACTCACAGGAGTGTGTCCTATTAGCTCTGACCCAACCCATAGATCTGCAGGACTAATAGAAAACCCTATCAGGCAATCAGTTGACAAAATCATACCATCTGCTCAAGACAAAAGTAGCAGAACATTAAAGGCACAGTCTGAAAGGCAAAAACAGTACTTGAGAGCTCACAGGGCACTATTCTCCTATAGCTTCAATGCTGTCAGTGCTCCGAGCTATACAATTATCATATTTAAATTGATTCCTCCTCCATATATTTCCCTTTGAAACAGACTTTTGAAAGGTATTGACTCACTTCTCCAATGCTATAAACCCTTGATTCTAAGTACAGCTTAAATGCATTTGCAGGCATAAATTCTGTCAGCTTTGTGCTGTAAAAAGTTTAAGGTCCTTTTGACAATATTGTCCGTTTGCCCTTTATACTTCTCCTGGAGATTTTTTTTTAGCTGAAGACTTTCACTGCTAATTCAGATGCCCGAGGCTCGATCCCAGTACTTGACAGTTAACATCTTGCCCTGAGTGTAAGCTACTGCCAAAGGCTACCTTCCTGGATTGTCGTGTCAATCCTAAAATTAGCAAAGCATGAGATTTGGTTATTTTATTACTCTATACACTCGGCATTATTCACATTAGCTCATTTTATTTGGATCTTTCAGAGAAGCATTCTGTTTTTTTGCCTATGTTACAATCCTCAGCTTGCCTCAATTTGTTTTTAATACATCTGAGAACAATTTCACAGCGATTCACCATCATGACCGATATTTTCATTTAACACACAGCACACCAGGCGCTAGAAAAACGGTTTATTTTTCCATTTCACGGCAAACAGCCCGTTCTGACTCCTGAAAACAAACAATAATCCCAGCGCAAGCCGAGGTGGCGACGGAAGGCGGGCAATTTTCTCTCTGAGGCAGCAACGCCAGGGGAGAGCTTCCCCCTGCCACGGGGGCCCTGAGGCGCGGTGCAGGCCGCGGGGTGAGGCCGCTCCTTGTTCTATGGCGCCACCTGCCGGGCACGGCGGCACCGGCACCGCGGCTCCTTCCAGAGGCCCCGGCCCGGGGAAGCCGCAGCCCGGCAGCGTGCGGGGCCTTCGCTAATTGCGGACCCCTCGCTAATTATTGGGCCTGCCAGGCTGCGCCCAGCACCGTACGCGTCTCTGCTTCCTGATTATTGAGGCTGCTGTGGAGCCGGCGAAGAAATGTAAGAGGTAATACCGACATGGCATTTGCAAAGTGCCGTGTGACGCTTATTTAATCATCTCACCAAATGGAAAATGCACACAGAAATGCAGCCTGCAAGCTTTCATTTCACATGTACAGCGCTCTGAGTCCTGTAAGAACTGGAATAATTATTTTAATACAGGAAAACAATGATTAAATGTTTCACGGCCACATTTTAGATATTTTTGTCTCTTCTAACATACTAGAGCTTCCTATTCCCTCCTCCCCCCCCCGGCTTCTTGTCATTTAAAATAAAAATTAGCTGTATTAAAGAGAAGTGACAACAACATTTTTAAAGCAGGTACACCCCCAAATCATCCATCAGATGATGCATTAAGGCTTTCAGAAAGGCGTGCTGAAGCGAAGGCAGCGCACCGTTCTCTCCCAGAGCATCGTTCTCTCTCAGAGCTCTGTGCCTGATCACAGCCTGTGACGAGGGAGGCACCAGCCCCCTGTGCTGCTCTACCTGTCAGTGGCACCTTCAGTTTAGCAATGGAAATTCAGTCCAAATCCGGCATCCGGTGCACAAACGACAAAAAAGCTTTTCTCCTCTAAAAATAGTCCCCGCAATGTTTTCAGCCTCTCTGCATTTGCCTAATGACAGAAGCCATCAGCGAGCCCCGGGATGATCTAGTGGGCTGACACCGAGGTCAGGATCCACACACCTGGGTTCCCATCTCCGAACGCTCGCTGATTGCAGCACGGCTCGAGCTGAATTAGGCTGTCTGCCTCAGTTTACCACCCACAAGACAAAAGCTACTCTGAATTATCTCAAAGGGATGTTTCTTAGCTGCAAGTTTCTAAAACTAGCAACAAAATATACATTTGCAGTGCTACTTATTACTCCTTCTGCAGAGAGAATACAGCTGAGTGTCAGAGAGCAAGCACAGTTCTCACCCAGGTAACGCATCATTTCCAGGATAATCAACAAAAGTCCCCATTTCTTCCTTATTTCTAAACTAGTTCAGCTCTACTGAAGAGTACAGGGCTTGCGACAGGACAAAATTTGGGATATGAATCCCTTTTTTACACTGATAATACTCAAAAAAGAAGAAATTTAGTCTGACAACCCTTGTGAAAAACATCTTGGCTTTCTATACCAAATACAGACTTCACCGTTTGATGAGAAGGGAGGATATTACAGGGTCTGTCGTCCCTTATCAGCGATGCCTGGTGCCAGCCCGCGCTCCGGATCTCTCAGCGTGGGCTCAGCTGCTCAGCCCTGCGCTCCCCTCGCTGCTCCCCCCAGCGCCCACCGCTGCAGGAAGGGATGCTCAGCCCCGAAACCGCCCGGAGCAGCACACCTTGCACCACCCCGGCTCACTTCACAGCTGCGTAGGAAACAGCGAATGAATGTCGCGTTTCAAAAATGTGAAGTGAAACAAAAGAGCTATGAAATGCTCTGCGTTTCGTACAGGAGCCTGGTTCTGTGTGTATGGCTCCCAGTAAAATAGAGCCAAAGCCAGAATTTGCTGATAAACTCCTAAGACCATAAAAAGGGACGTTGCCAATGTGCATTGCCTTTCAGTTATCTTATAAAATCATGCGATTTCCCAATCCCAAACTGCAAACAGCAAAATAAAACAGAATTCAAGGTTTTTCCTCAGGGGCTAGTGCTACAAGAAGAGTAGCTTGGAAGGAGATAACACGTTGGTTAAGAATGTTTTTTAAGAATGACAGCAATAGAGATCAAAATAAACAGAAGATTCTTAGCTAGAATTTATATTCTGCTTTGCTGTTTAAAAGCCCCTGACAAGCACGGGCCCAGTATGGCCAACGGCCACAGCTTCCCTCAAACCCATGAGATCTTTGTGGCACTCTGGAGGTACACAACGATCCCTGGTGACTAAAAGCTGTCTGTGGGCATCTGATCCCTTGTAATACACAAACTGCTTTAACCCCTCCCTCATGCAAACCCACAGACTCCAGCATCACTACCCCCGTGAATTAAGATGCATATTGATACTCCAGTGACAATCACAATGGTGAACACTGCTGCAAAACCCGGGGACTGGCAAAATTCATCCAGGCAGGACCATCCCCACTGACTGATCCTCACAGCTGCTCCAGAAAACCACCTCACCAGCCTCTTACATAAAACCATACTGAGTACATAGATTGTTCTGGTCCGGCTTCCAGTTTTTGTTTGTGTGTTTTTGTTTATTTTTTGGTGGGTTTTGTTGTTGTTGTTTTGGTTTGGCTGATTTTTGGATTTTTGTTTGTTTTTAATCTCAAACAGGATGGCATACCTTTGTAGACTGAGTCTCCCCTTCAGTGTCACTTGATCACTGAATAGCTGGTAACCATATGAGGCAGTTTTCATTGTTTGCATGTTGTGCAGAATAAAGTAAATATATCCCAGATTTTCAAATAAAGGAAATGCGGGAGGGCTCTAATTTATCATATTGTAGTGATTCAACACATTAAAAAACAAAGGTAAAAATCAGAAAAGAAGATGACAACTTACTGTCTATATGCCCTCATGTAAAACTTTCTATTCTACAACCTTGCATCTTTAATTAAAATAGGGACGCCTAAAACAGAAAAAATATATCTATTTAAATTTTATTTTGTTCTCTTGACCACCAATTTTCTCCTAGCAGGAAAAAAGACTGCTACCTATTTTCCATAAGAAAACCTTTGTAGCAGTCCCAGAGGAAAAGTCAAAAGTTTGACTTGAAAAACGGAGCTACTTCAAAAGCATTGTCAAACAGAGGTGAAGGTTTCTTAAAAATGCATAAATTAAAGTATGGTGTACTCATAAATACCTTTGTAACTTTACACAGTATATTTGTGATTGAGAGCCGTATATAAATGAATAGATATCATCCTTATAAAACTAACTTAAAGTAGAAAATCAATTTGTTTATTAGCTACTGTTTGGACTCTGTGTGCGTACGTGTGTGTGTGTGCATGTGTGTGAAAAATGAAAGAAAAATGGAGAGTTTTTTTCAATAATAAAAAGGGAGTTGCACTGCAGGGCCCCTAAAGCTTGTGAAAAATTAAACTCGACGGATTCAAACTGTCCTATTTCCACTTCAAAAGAGAAGAGGCACTGAGCTCTTCCCAACTTATCTTCAAACGCCCAGCACCCTAGAAAGTTTCTTAAAAAAAAATAAAGTCTCTAGTTCCCCCAAGCACTGTACCCGTTACTGTAGCTGCTGTCTCTCCCTCTTCTAATTATACCCATGTGAGTCTATTAATCAACTTGTAAATTATTTAGAGAGCCATGCGCTGTCTTCAGCTAGTACAAACACACTGCATGCAAAGACTTGCTGAAAACCAATGGAGCTCCCAAAGGGTCTCTCTCCAATGTTCAGACAGCTTGCAGCTCGCCAGTACAGCGCTGTTAAAAACAAGAAATAACACTAAGCTTACCTCCTCAGATATAAAGATTTACTCAGCCTTTCAACTCTGAAACTCTTTGCAAGTTTTTAAACAAAGAGGAAGCTGCTCTATTGTCAAATCTTTACTTCGCACTTAGTGATGAGAATATTAATTTGATGTCAAAAAAAAAAATCCCCACAAGTGCTTTCAGGGAGGCTGTGATCACAATCACCAGGGGACCCCAACTTTCAGAGGCTGCACCGAAAAGCACCCCTTTAAAACCATTCCAATTTAAAATAAGGGGGAAAATCTACATTCGTGCAGTAATAGTTGTTATTAGAAAATAGGAGAAATTAGGGAATTCCAGATTTTACCCCCCACGTGAAGACTGCCATTGGGGACAGCTTCATATATTACTACTTAAAAAATAGAAAAAGGAAGAGAAAAAAAACAACACAGATTGTGTGTTCAGTTCTAACAGGCTGCAAACAGTGCAATGTTATCTGTCTTCCTTGATTCAGCTGTCTTTACCACCTGAATGTTCATTTTGGTGGAAAAAAACCAACATTACCCAAACTAATAGCAGTTCTCCCAGCTGAAAAGCAGAATCTTACTGCTTCAGGGTTGTTGTTTTTTCTGCACTTCATACTGTTTTCCTGTCATTTCATTTTTCTTGGCTCCATTTGTTGCAGCCTTGCAAACATATATTAATTAGCAGTGATCACACCGTGCTATTTCACCACAAGGACATGGAAAATCAAGCAGACAGAATGGCAAGCAAATTTCTTTTCAACTGACCAATGACCTTTCCAATTTTTGCAATGCCCTCCAATGCCAAAGTACTTTTGTTTCTCTTTTCCTTAACAAAATGCAAGTATCTCAAGGGCCAAACACCAGGAACATTAAAAAAAAAAAAAAAAAAAAAAGAAAAGAAAAAGAAAAAGCAGATATGCTTTCTAGACCAGTCCAGAATGCAAGCTAGTCCTCCTCAGAATTACAACAATCTGGATAAATAAATTCTGCATAAAGGTGTTCATCAAGCCAGAAGGGTCTGTGAATGGCTATCTACACATGCATCAGTTCTCCATATTTGTCCTGAATTACTAGAAGAGAAGGACTAACGTATAGAACAGTCTTTTCACAATATTTCAGTAGCAGTCAAACTAAATGAATTAATTTATATGAGTTGTCTTGCTGCCTGGGGAAGGGTCAGTGCCTGGGAAAGGCTGCTAAGGTCACCTCTGACTCTGCACAGTAGTCTCCCAGCCTGCCCAAGCAAACAGCATGTGCTGAATTCAGCTTTACTGACCAAGATTTAAACTAACTGGAGTTGGGGACCAGGAAACTGGTATCAGATTCCAGGCTGGTAATTTTCTGTCCAGAGCATATTTAGTAATAATTGCACAGCATTCAGTGAAAATCACAATATACTAAAGAAAAAGTCAGTACATTTCAGATCAGTGAGCCAAAGAATAAATTTATGACAGAGAGAAAACAGGTTGCTGGACTTTTAACTGAAAACACATTTTAAAACATCTAGTGTGCAGCAACTGTAGGCTAGAATGTTCTGGGAATTAAAAAATTAATGGGTTCACAAATGTCTATGCTACTTTCATTAAGCAAAATAAATCACCACACAAAAAATTGAGAAGTTTGATAAAGCAAGAGCTAGGGTCTTTATGAGAAAACAAACACTAGAAAATACTGAAAACAGGAACGCACTGAGTTGCCTTCTGGGATGAATAACAGAATTGTTTGAGCTGTTTTTGAAATACATGTAGTATACATGAAGCAGCAGTACAGGAAAAAAAAAAACAATACAAGGAATGTTTGTGAATCCTGAAAACAAGAAGAGATCTGAGTTAGTCATCCAGAACTAGAACAGAATAGACAGTGGACAGCCTCAATAACTCAATAATGAGTTCGATTTGAATAAACTAGTTTTTGAGCCTTTTCATGACACCATGACATACCCTATTGGCATGTCTTGACTGATGAATTGTATACAATCCGTTGGTCCACAAGAAGGGAAACCAAACTGAGATCAGTCCCCACGGCAAGCATCCTAAGAATATATGAGGCATGCCTCAAGATTTTATGGCACTGGTTTGATTTTGACTAGCAATGATTCGAGTGCCACATTTCTCATGGTCTGCCTTCGTTTCCACGTTATCCTACAATGCACTCACTCCCATGATTTCTTGCTCAAATGAAGGACTAAGTTTCTTGTGTCATAACTAGAAATGCACTGAAAATTTTGAAGTTTTAATTGCTTTCATGGTTATAAAGCCATGAAAGTCCATATTGCTGTTATTTGCTATACTAACTCTATAAAAATGTGATTTTCTTGAAACTGAATGTAGTCAATAATAGCAGAAGAATTTTTCTCCTGTATTAACCTGGTTGTGACTCTGTAGCCCATCTTTCCTTCTCAGTACCTCATGTTCTTTTGTTTTCTCCAAGGCTCTTGTGAGGGCATTAATGAATTCTTGTTAGTGTTTACTAATGTAAAGTCATTCTTTGTTATCCATCCCTAGGAGAGGAGGAGTAGCAGAATGACAGAACTTATTATTTCTCGTATTGCTATATAATATTTATTTTTATTCATCTGTTAATTTTATAGTATGTCCAACTAAATAAAGTATATGTGCATATAGAGAAAAAACTGAGATGTTTTTTAGCACAATACACAGAAATATACTTATGACTCCCATTAATATTCAAAAGCACTATATAGTTTTATCCTTGCATATTATATTAAAAATTTATCTAAATCTGAAATAATTTCTAATTTGGAGGAAGAAAGGAATTACAACTTCAGTTTCCTGTTCCTGAA
Source organism: Penelope pileata (assembly GCA_013396635.1). Taxonomy (NCBI): domain Eukaryota; kingdom Metazoa; phylum Chordata; class Aves; order Galliformes; family Cracidae; genus Penelope; species Penelope pileata. The sequence goes on along the minus strand of WBMW01003709.1, from coordinate 220,149 downwards.
GCAAAAGTAGCTCCCTTGGACTGAAGATGTGCATATTTTTAGGACTAAACACTACAATCTGTGCAATTGTTTTACTCTACTGGTAATGCTTGCGTTATCTCCTTTAAGGAACTTTAATAGTCAAGATGAAGTAAAGAAAGCTCTGAAAAAACTTATCTTTGAAGACATAGATCATCCAAATTCCCATCTCAGACATAACTGGAATCTAGATAGGAAGGTATTTACAGTGGCAATTCTCCACTCCATAGAATCATCACAGAAATCACAGACTGGTTTGGGTTGGAAGGGTCTTTAAAGCTCATGCAGTTCCAACCCCCTGCCATGGGCAGGGTTGCCACCCACTAGGTCAGGTTGCCCAGGGCCCTATCTAACCTGGCCTTGAACACTCCACTCCCACACAATTCACTCTATAGGGATGAGAAAAAAGTGAAGTTACAGTGTATATATGATTCTACAGTTAATGGATACCATCAAAAAGACACAGGTCTAGAGCTTGGAATGCTTTATATGTGAGGTAGACTGCACAGACAAGTAGCCACATTCAGATCAGACTACACACATATAGAAGTTATTTCCATACATTAAGACCTAGGATACACTGCAACTAATAGAGGCTAAGATCACTTGCCTTTGAGTTAAACGGAGTTTCTGGTTAGTTGGATTGCTAAATCAGAAAGTTCTCTCCTAGAAAGGGCAGCCATGAGCCATTAATCCATGAGCAAAAGCAACCAACAGTTGCTCATAGTGTTTCCCATTGATGTCCCTGCTTATGTTAGAGGTCTCAGGTCCTCTATTTCAGGCTGCAGAGATTCATGCTGTCCATTCCCCTAGTCCCCACATCAGTTTCTAGCCCCACACGTGGTGGCTACCACAGAATATTAATGCATTGAACTAGCTGAGTTAGTGTATTAAGAATAAATACAACCATTCACTAGAGATGAAGTTTAGAGTTAGAATATACTACCCTGTGGTTTGATGGAGGGATAGAATACCCAAAGCTGCAGGCTGCCAAAGGTCGTTTTGAAATGCTTAGAAAAGTACTGAATCTCTTGGTATGGTATCGAGGGAACCTCAGTTAATTTTACAGGCTCATGTTTCTGATCTGTGTAATTCAGTCACAGAATTAAGCTATTGTGGAAAAAAAAATGAAAAAAAGACTTTCAAGCTTACCACCTCACCAAATGGCCCTGCTTGCAAAAAAAAAAAAAAAAGGAAAAAAAAGACAATGAAGATTTATCTTTGCTCCAGGGCGTCTGCTCAAAATTCCATTAATACTGAAGCTTAACTGAGATTTCTCAATTTTCAGCAAGATTGTCTCCCTGTATTTGTCTCATTGGTAACCAAGTGGCCTGTTGCCTGAAACAGGACTAAAAATTCCTCTTCCAGGCCACTGTAATCTGGCAAAACAAACATGCTCGAATCCTACTGAAATACAATTTATATTTTAGAACTATAGATCTTTTTTTGATTTTTAATATCCACCACAGAGAACTATCTTTGTGCAAGAAAGCTAACAAACATGCAAGTTTAAACTGGTGCCCTAAGGAGCTTACAGTATTTATGATTTATCTGAAATCACTTGCAGAGCCATCCAAAAGCAACATAGATATTCTTTGTGGTAGGCCCCTCCTCCAACCAAAAAGGCTGACAGAAATGAAGTACACAGAAACTTTATTTTTGAGTTAAAAATGCTTGTGTGAATCTAGATGAATCTACAGTGGCATTCTACAAGTCAATATCTATCAATATAAAAGCAGGCAGCCTTTACTATAGTCTTCTTGAAATTGAGATAAAAATTAAATAGGATACTGAGCTTTAAAAAGTAGTTTAAATGTTTTTAAATTACACATCTATATCAGAAATTTGATTTTGATTTAGAAAAAATATATGGAATTCAAATTTTGGAATGTGTACAAAAATACTGAATTTCACTGGAACAGTGGACTATTTGAAGGTGTTGAAGAGCTTAAAAACCTCACTTCTGTTACATAGTGCTGTAAGTCACATGTAATGAATGGAATTAAACCACTTCCAGACTGATGTAATACAGATTTGAATGTGATCAAGAAAAATTCACTCACAATTTATCTTTTCCCAAAAATTTGTAACTACAGTGTAATGAGCCAACAACGTGCCCTACCTGGGTATCCACTGTCAATATAAGGCTTAACGAGTTGTCCAAGTTTTGTCTTTTCTGCAACAGTTTCCTTTAGCAGTTGCCCACAGCAAACTAAGAGGAAGGAAGAACAAAAAGACACAAGGTTAAATTTTAAAAAGGAAGCAACAAAGAAAAAAAAAAAAAGCACACACAGAAGCTGCATACTGGAATAAGGTCACTGAATAAAATAAAAGTTGTAGGCTCTTTGGGTTTGTTGTTAGGATTATTTTCTTTTTGGCCAAGCAGAGCAAAAAGCAAAAAGACTGAGCAGGGGAGAATACTGAATAAAAAAGAATACATTTGGCAAAGATCATATTAAAAACAGAGATGGAGAGAAAGACACTAATCAAATATGTTACTGAAATAGTAACTCAAGGGATTGCTGGTGTTTTTCACTTCTTATAAAGTTATAATTACTGAATAAAGTTACACCTGCTGAACAGCATCTGAACTGCACTGCTGGGGGTGCAGGATAACGCGCAGTTCAAGGAAGTGACTCCCTGGATCGTTTAATGATCATGCAAGAATTATATTTAAAAAACTGTGCTAATGCAATATCATCGTTGACTTCAAATGCACAGATCACCAGGAGATGCAGATATAAAGTTCTAGTCAGGACAGCAGCACGTGGAATACATACTGCTTTGGGATTCTATGGCACTTTTGGACCAGTAATTGGGTTTGCCTGCCCCAAATAAATTAACAGAGAGGGAACTAAGGCATGGCAAAGTTATGTGACATCACAACACGTCCTAATTCCAATTCATTTTTGGTAACTATTAGACAACTGTCACCTTGCATGATTGTACAACCTCTCCACTAAGAACCCTACGTCAGTTCTCCCCTTTCTGAAACCAATAGCACCAACATCAACAGCACCACTGACTTGATGGAAAAAAAGCAAGATTTTTCATCTGTTTTATCACCAGTAAGCACTGTTTGCCAAACAGGAGTACAAATACTCTACAGGGGCATTTATTGGACAACATTGATTAAATTTAATGTTTAAGTGGTGAGAGAGAAACGGGAATTTTAACAGTCACTAGCTATCCTGGAGAAGCAAATTCATTTTCCTAGCAAAGAGTGTGAAAATATAACAGAAATTCAGTGCACAGACCACAGCTTAAGACAACAAATACACACATGCTTAAAGTCAGTCCAATTTATGACAATATTTAACACAGGATTAAATTTTGAAGCCTGTGCTTTAGTCCCAATGGCCTAACTGGGAATTAAGTGTGCTGAATATTCCTCTGAAAAATTATGGGCTTCTGACTTTGTCTTAAATATGTAATTCTTATCATATTTAGTTTACAGTATATTTACAATGAAATTCAACAGATGGGTGAAGCAGTGGTAATGGTATTTAGTAAAAAGAACTGCAACTCTTTTCTACAGTAGTTATTTAAAAAAATGCAAATTTTGACCTAGATGAAAACACTGCACCAAACTTGCATTTTAGAAATAAAGTTCAGAAAACAGTATTCAGAAACACAAGGACAGTAATTTCTTTCAATGCACTGATACAAATTTTATTCTAATTAGGTGAACTACAAGCTTCAAATAAATCTACAAATATCTATTTTTAATACACAACGACAAAATACAGCAATAATAAAACAACTGGTAGTATAAGCATTTTATCAATTTTACTTATTGTTTCAGTATAGATTCAACAATCACGTATATTTAATGCTTTCAATTCAATGAATAACATTTTAGTCATATTTATATATATATATTGAAACATCAAAATAATAATAATGATTTAAAATACCACAACACTAAACCTAGGCTCCTAAACCAGTAAGCAGACCAGCAGTTCCACAGCTGTTTCCATGCTTGTAGTGTAACTGCACAGATCTACAATCCAACCATGAGCTGGAACAATAATATGGAAAGTGTATGGCATTTTCTGAAGGTTCAAATTTGAACTTGAAGAAATCTATTTCTTTTTTGAGTAACTACTGAAGTAGTAGTTGAAAACAATACAACTCAGATTCTCAATTGATTATCTATATGTAAAGCCAAATCCGGGGGCAGTGAAATCTTATGTTTGGCTTCATCAGGAGTTCAGGGAAGACAGCAACCTGGCACATCACTATGGACAACTGAGTGGATTCCACTAAGCAAAGAATGCCCCCAACAAACAAAACCCACTACCTCCCTAATTCTGGTTTGTTTGTTCATTTGTTATTCATTTGGTATACACTGAAAGAAGACTAATGAAACAGAGTTGTATTTTACTTAAAGGGGACATGACTAACTGGCAAATTTTACAGACGTCAGACATTTGTTTAAAATAATTTATGGTTGCTCCAGTATTAGAAAATGTTACAGAATATGGACACATGCTACATTGATCCCATCACCTCGCTGAGTATTTGCATTATAGCCCTTTTAACACAAACACGTTAACCATGAATAAGCCTCAATCAAAATTTTCTGAAAGAAAGAAAATGGACTTTCTGATAATTGCACCCTTTTCTAATGCATTTATTCAGATACACAGTACCTAAGCCTTCATCAAAGTTCAGAGCAAATTCTATTTTAAAGTGCCCCAGTTTTGGTCAGACAGCTGCAGCTGCCTGGTACTACTCATGATCCACCGATCCACTGAAGAATTCACAGCACTACAAGAATCCAACACACGAAAAAATACTGATGTAAAGGATATAAAAAACGATGACTAAAAAAATGCTAGAGCTGGTTTGTCAAGGAATATATGTTCTATTGGTTTATTTTTCTACACTGAAATATTTTTCAGTTCCCTCAAAAATTTGACATCCATAGCAATGGGCAGAGAAATTTTATGTGCAAGTAAGAAAGACAGACAGCAGAAGATAAATGATCAAAAAGACAGAAAGGGGGAATTGAGCAAAGTGCATATTTACTGAGAACTTACTGTTGACAACACCGTATTTCTGAGCTATTAGTGCTGCCTGCAGGCTCTTCCCACTGCCTGGGGGTCCACAAAAGAGAATACGTGGAGTAAAGGGGGCAGCTGATCGGTGCCGTGTTTGGACATAGGTAAGAGCTGGAACATGACAGAAAGGCAAGAAATATAGTTTATACCTTATTTATTTTTTTAAAAAATAACAAACATTAACTGATGTCTCTCTCTTTTTTTTTTCTTGAAGTTTGTTATCATTATCATCATTTATTTTACCACTGAAACATCTAGAGATTCCAACCCAAATCAGGACTGATAAAACTGTTGTGTCAGCAACTTACACCGAGAGGCACTTCAGAAATCTTACTATCATTAGGCTCCTGCACTTTCTTTCATCAGCAGACATCAAATCATTTTAAAGAGCAGATTAAATTAATAATTGCTCTTTTACCATGTTGTTTTTAGCCGAAGTCATTTTTCGCTTGATAGGTACAATTTTACCATGCAAATTACAGACAGAGATAATTACATTTAATACTTTCTGCAGTTTCTGAACAAATATTTAACTATAAAAACTCGGGATGTTAAATTAATATGACATTTACCAAGCATCGTTTGTGATTAGCAGCCTCCTAATTACATTATTACAGACTTGTAACGTATCATGTCACAGCACAATGTGGCATTGACAACACATAATTGAGGATGAATTTCTTTTTCTGTCCATCATTTTTGCATAACATGTAAAGGCTATTTGAGTTTCTCTGTCTGTTTCAATTCTGTTTGCTGGACATTATTATTTGTTCTACATTTTGTACTGCATATTAAATATTACATTCATATCAATCTCCAGACTACAAGAGCTTGGAAAGACCACAGGGTACGTGAAGTATAATCACCACTGCTGCATTACAGAGATCTGAGCTTTGCTGCAGTCTCTGAATGGAACCTGGTAGACACCAAGGAGACACAGCATGATGTGGCTGCATAGTGAGGACAAATTAGGATTGTATTTGTACCCAGCCAAAGAGTGCAAAGAGTCTTACTCCCCATGCCCCCTTCCTGGCCAAAAATAAAAAGAAAGAGAGCAGCTCAAGCTGCAGCTTCAAGCTTCAAGCTATGCAAGCTTTCCAGGGATCATAGATTCAAATACAAAGGCTAAACTTCATGCTACTGCATCCTGACTGCCATTGCTACCCATGTTTAAAAGCTGCACGAGCACACCTACACATATTTTAATTTACTCTGCAATTGCAGTGCATACAGTTAAGTGTTTGTCCAGACATCTTAAATTCAAATAAAAAAGTCTACGGACTAAAGAGTCCTTGCAACAGAATGGAATTTTAGTCTAACAAATAGAACAGTCTTAGACATTAGACAATTTATACATCTCTTTTTCCAGCACCGCAAGCTGTACTGGGATACTACAATGTACAACTGAATCTGATGTCACATATCCCACTATTCCAAAGCATTCATTTCATTAACATTTAGGAGTTTACAAAATTTTATAGTTGTATGAAACAATCCATAAAAATCCCAATACTGATGAGATCTCTATATTTTTAATCTATATCTGTAGCGATAAAAATAGTTCAAGAAAAAAACATGAAACAGGAAAACCTAACAGAAAAGTGTATTTGCTGCATAACTTACAAAAAAAACCCAAGTATCAGCTAACCAAGGAGTGCTCTAGTTATTCTGAACATTTTCCATAACCCTGTGTATTGAAAAGCACAAACATTACAGGCAAAGCACCCTGCTTACAAATGATGCTTAATTTGCAGTAAATAACCAAGTTAATTAGGAGTAATGATCCCCTAGACAGTCTCCACATCTAATTATTCTTAAAAAAAAAAAATCTGGCTGCTTGATGCACTACAGAAAAAAAGATCTAGAGAGGATTTTTTCATTCCAATTTTCAATTTATCTCACTACATTATTAATTAATAATAATTAATATTCAGGCACTCACATTTTTATTTACAATTCAAGGCATGAATTCTTTATGAATTATGATATGAACTTTTAAATTTAATTAAGTAATTTAGAGGTAATTAATGTGTAAATTCAGAATATAAACTTCCTACTTGTTTATCTTAAAAGTGCAGCACTTGTCAGTAGAAAAAAGACCTTTATGAGATGCAAAATTACTGGGATATAACAGATCATCTACAGACTGACAGCTACAAAGTACATTATCAGTTGGTCTTTCTGGCAATTTCCTTATTTTCTTCTTGAAGAACCAACATTAGAAGTCAGATTGCATTAAAGTCAAGCAAAGGCAAACAAGAATTGTTGAAGAGAAAAGCTGTGAGCACAAGCAGCCTTTAAATAATGAAATGTTACCAGCTTTGAACTACTCCTACTTCTTATTATCAGACTCGTGGAAGGTACGAGCCCTTTGGGGGATTAACAACTGAGCCACAGCGCAGCCTTTAAGTGACTCTCACAGTGACATTTTCTCTTACTGAGTCAGCTGTTCCTTGACAGGACAGTGGAACCAAGGCTTTCCAGTTATCTGCACTTATCTAGTCCTGTAAGAATAATTATCAGGAACAGCCCAAACTCTGTGATAGAGAGAACACTACTCAGCTGGGAGCCGTTTGTGTTGACTGATCCTAATCCTACTTTAACAGCTAGGACCTACCTTTCAGAGAAGAGTTCATCAACTACCATTTGCCATAAAGATGCAGATTTACCTTGTGATATGACATCCACGCAAGGCTGGTCTGCATTGATTGATCTCAAAATTTTTTTGTAGATCTGGAACACCCCAGGGAAGTTTCTGTGATATTCCAGCAGTTTCTTTGACATCTCCTCCTCAGACAGACCTTCTGGTTTCACCAAACGTTGCTGAATCAGCAGATCACTTGGCCAGTCAAAGGTTGTGTGGTACACCTCTAGAGTTAGACAGTGGTTAGGAACTAAGAGGACGATTTCATAGGTCCTGCTATCTTTTTCAAACCAGTAAAGCAAGTCAAGTAGTGACAATACAGCTTAGCCAACACCATTGAGAAAGAGCTGGGAACTGGGGGTAGTTCTCCAAACTCTTAGACTGAGCCTCATCAAAGGTCTTTTATGAGAAAATCTCCTATATCACAAATAAAAGTCATTGCTTTAGTTCCTAACTTGCTCCTAAAACATCCCACATAATTTTTTACCAAGCAATGTCAAGGCTTTATTTCCTAATGGATGATTGGTAATGATACTAAACAGACAACGTGGAGCTAAGTGACAGTCATTTAATGGAATACACCTAAAAGCATGTCCATACCTCAGGAAAAATTCAGGACCTAGCAATGACGTAGGGCAAAATGTAAATTCATATGGACAGATTTAGCCTTCAGGTATTTTGTACTGCCAGTCTACTGTTTACAGGATCAAAACTGAGCTTTAAATTTTCCCATATTTTACACAGAAAATAATGCAGTGCCAACGCATTTTTTCCAAACCTTTTAAATTTAAAATTTCTTGTTACAAATTCCTGCTAATTTTTAAAGGGGTACCATTTAAATCTTTATCCTAGCCTAGTTTCTAGTGAAGAGTAGGAAGAAACAAATACTGCACCTTCTGTTAAGGGATCAACCCTCTTCCCACTGTTCCGCTCAATCAGCATGATGTCTGGAGCATAGAGCACAGCTAGACCCCCGCCAAAAAAACAGGGAAGGAAAGAAAAGGAAAAGAAAACACAAAGTGTAGTTTGTGTTAGTTACTTGTTATATTTCCTGTAGCTGTTCTAACGTATCCTAGTTTTAAATGTGTTTGAAATGCACCTGTTCATCTTTGTCTCCATTTGTCTCATTACTGTCCTTTCCCAGTACTCTACTTGCAAATACTTAATTCCACTTTAATCAGTTTTCCTGCATCTCCTAAACAGTATGGTGGGAGAAAACCTACACTAATAATAGCCCACTACCCATGAGTGCTGGCTGTCCCAGTCACCCATATCAGCTAACAAGTCTCTCCCTCCCTTACATCGTACACAGACTCTGGGATAGAGAAGCACCCACAGCTCACACCATGCTGATTCTCTTCTGTACCATAAGCAATTACTTTTCACCCAGCTAGCTGGGTAGTGAAACCAGTGAAACTTATTTTTGGATAACCTCCCAGAAATGCATTCAAACTTGATTAGAAAGCATCAAAAGATGGAGACTCTGTCAGTTCCCTGGGTTGCTTTCAGCTGATCATTCTCACAGTTAAATGTTGTAATTTAATTACTGTTTTCAGTGCATTTCATTACAGGTTTCAAACCAGTTCTTCTTAAGACTTTCTTCACTGTATCAAATAACGCTTTCAGACACTTTTCTCCCTATTAAGGTACTCGTACACCGTAAATCTCATCTCCTCTCAATCTTCTTTTTGATTAACTAGACAGACTGAGCTTTAAGATTCTCATTCAGGTCTTGGTTGCACAGATATAATTGTGAGCAAAACTTGACTTCAAATGTTATTAGCTATATTAAAAATACATGCAAGTACTAGACATTAAACATTTTTGCCTGACTCTGTTGCAGTGATTCTGAATTCTTTATTAACAGTCAAGTCTCATCCAAATCAAATCCAAAGCGACAATTCGTTGAGTTTGCTAACATACTGGTAAGTTCACTAGCCACTGGCAAGCAATACATCTATCACTTCACACTGTAACCCAAACAATTGCAATCATTTCTGACATTCTAAGTAGGTTCTCTAACTATATGAAATTGGGACAGCTGGCTGTTCTAGATGGCAAGGGCAGCTGTACACATCTTGTCTATCAGCACTTCGCTAGTAATGTTCCTCTCAAATCAAGTTATAATCCAGCCACACTCTGAAAGATCAAATTTCTGCTTCACATAGTGAAGTTTGCTGAGTGCATTCTCTAATTTGACGGAAGAATGACTTTGTATTCAGGGGATGAGGAAATTGTTTTGATCTAAGAATCACTGAAGAGATTTAGAGGTTGATTTAGAGATCTAGAGATTGAAATTATGGAAAATTTGGACCCATGCTGTTGAAGCCATGGTGGCTTCTATATTGGTACTGAATTTAATGAGAATGTTTGGGGAAAAACACTTTAGGCTTTTACCTATGTGTGACTGCTGGTTCCCATCACACACAAACCTTGCACTGCTTACCAACATGCCTAGGAAAGATGCCAAATGATTGCAGCAACCGTGCCTGTTCCTGATTTTCAGGGAAGCCTTCCAAAATCCAACCCTATTGAACAAAACCGTGAAAATATTATTGGTCCTAGAAGAGAAAATACAAAAAATAGCACTAAATATTGATGCTATTTGCACAAAAAATGCCTCATTCTCATCTCACAACAGCATAATATTTGTTAAGGATGCTTGTGATAGAAGAAAGCAAACATGGAGCACTGATATTTTTGAGAAGTGGCATGCACTGATACCACTGCCACAGTGCAATGGACACTTAGGTATTGCAGCAAGAATGGTTTTTTCTTTTCACGCTTCTATCTTAAAAAAGAAACTTCTCTCTTGAATAAAAACAACCCAAAACAATTTCTACAGTTTTGAAATATTCAAGAGGATACCAGCCCACACTGTGGATAAAAAAGAGGCTAAACAAATCTAAAGACAGATTTAATGCCAAGAACACTGAGGAAAATATGCACGCTTTCATTATTTTCTTAAATTATACAGGAAAACTCACAGTAATGGAACCAGCGTTCCCAAAGCTAATGAAGCAACAGAGCAAAAGAAAGGAAAAAGAAAAAAGAGCCTTTTGCTCCCTTAAGTCCTTGTTATAGCCAGCTAAGTGTTGGATTGAGCATCTTTAAAAAAACATTTACAGATCTGTGAAATACCAGAGAAGAGCTGCAGCCTCACTTAGTTTCTGTGTGATGCAGTATTTGAGACCTAATCCACTTCCCAGACTCAAGTCTGAATCTTGCGAACTTTCTCTAATTGCTGTTAGTCACTTAACCACATGTGTCCTTGTCACTGTATTCTCTACCCCAAAATAACGTTGTAATGCTACAATAAATTGGGAAAGTATCTTTGTGCTGAAATAAATAAGATGCTTTAATATTGCATTAGCTAGCAATCATTATCATCTCCCACATAAATCTGAAATCTGAAATAAATCTGAAGCTCAGTCAGTATGGGGTCCAGAGGTTTTAAGAAGTATTTCCACATATCTCCATGACTTCTGTAAGAGGAAATTGGGACATTCCAATTATACAAGAAAATAGAGTAGACTACTTAAAATTCTTTAATTAGCCTGGTTTTGGGAACATGTCATCCTGCTGATATCTGTCGAAAATAAGAGACTTATGAATCTGCAAGCCATTCTTGCCACTCCCAGTGTTTGCTCTATCGAATTAGAATGAACCGCTGTCTAAGGTCACACAGGTGCTGAGAAATCAATTTATCCCTTGGGACTTCTGGGAGGCAAGGCTGCACAATATTTTTAGCAGTACGCTAGGAACTTCAGCACTAGTTCTGAATATACTGTGTTTGTACAACATATATATAGGCCCGGATCCTCTTCTAGGGAGAAATGGCATCAGAGGTTGGAAGCCAATAAATCTATGCCTATTTACACAGACTACAAATCTGCCTCATTTCCTTCACTCTAAGTGCAATACTTTGGGAAACTAAACATAAGAAAAAAGAAAATACAAAAAAAATCCACCATGCCACAAAACCATTTCCTCGGATGTCACTACAGCTTATTGCTCAAAATCAAATCCTGAGCAACAGGCAGCAAATACAGAAGATTCTTTTTTAACAGTGTAGGCTTCGAGATGCTTATATACTCGTTTCAAAGGTCCTTAAAGCAATAATGAATTTTAGAAATAAAAGTTATTGCAGTGTAATAAAACACAGTTCAACAAACAGCTTCCTGCAACAAACACGTTTCAAGGCATTAAACAAATGCATAATAAACACTCTGCAAAAGTAGTTAGCATTTTGGATCTTATTTCCAAAGGTCTCTGAGTTCCAGGGTATCAGTCAGTCCCTAATTAGAATACATTATCCATCTACTTGACACTTCAGTGAAATGTCTATTCCACCACAGAGCTGCAGCTTTGTTCAGAACAGGTTTATTGATATTCTGCTGCATTCCCTCTCCATACCCCCAGTGGCTTGGTTCTGTTTTATCACACATCAAAAAGGCCGTATGCTCAGGGCACCCCGTGCACAGCTCAGAGCTGGAGGTCTGAACAGCTGCAAGTAGTATGGTATCACAGGAGGGACAAGCTCCAAGCAGATGTCACAGATAAAAAAAAAAAAAAAAGAGTAAAAAAGGAGTGTGACTTGGGAACTAGCAAGAGGAAGCAACACACAGCAGAGCAAGACCTGACTTAAAATATGCCTATCATGCTTTATGCAAACACTGGTCTTCTTTGCCCTCCTGACTGTCATTAAAGTGTAATTAGTAACTTCACATGGTAAATTTGTTTCTTTAAGAAGTCATCTATTTTTTGTTCTTGATAGCAGTAACCTTACATCCAAGCATGGATTGCACCTTGTCACATCAAGGGTGAACAAAGGCTGAAAGTGAGCGATTCCACGGCGCCTTACTCTGTGGTCACTGGTCCTTCTTTCAGCTGGAAAACTCCATCCTTTTCCACATGAAGACTGCTGTAAATACAGCATTGTGCTGGTGCCTTAATGCCAGCTGAAGAGCTCCTTGGAGACCCATGCCACACTGAAAATCAGCGACAAGGAAGTGCATTCAAAGCCATCACTTTCCTCTCCAGATTTAAGGAATCTGGAGAAAAGAAAAACCTCAAGGTAATCCCGAAATGTAAATCTCGCTCCCTTGCTGGCACACTACTCTCAGCTGTAATACCAAGCCTACATAATTTCACACTTTCCACCCCAATAATAATGACTTAGATACTCGGTTCTCTCTTGTTATTTGACCAACATAGCCTCAATTTTTTTTTTTTCCCCCAAAATACAAAAAAGACACTGTCTTGGAATAATGAAAATGGCAAAGGCATAGCACAAAGAAATAACCCTGAATTACATGGCACATCCTAAAGAAATCTCAGCCACAAGCGTGGAGACCAAAGGTCGTGAATAGCTCTGCCGTTAGGAAAGCTCATCACAACAGCTTCTCCACATCACCATTCATATTTTTGAAGCAGCACAGTGTCTTTCTCCCCTGAATGACGGGGACAGATGATAATGCAACAAAATGGTATCAGCAACAGCTTTGGCAGTATGGATCCAAACCTGAGATTTTCAAGGTAAGAGATTTTCATCTGTCAAGGAAAGATCGAAAGAACCAATGGGCACCGCTCTCCTTCCCCTTCAGTGGTAGTCATTACCCTTCTGAATTGTTTAATATCAATTGAATGCAATTCTGCCACTACTCATGCCAATCACTGGCCTAAGCTGTGTTTCTAAATGGTTTAAGGCAGGAGTAAGGCTGCTCAGCTCACCCTCACCAATTCATCGTGCAGCAATCTCTTCACCAGCCTTCCCCAGTTCTGTGAATTCCCTCCTCAGCACCAGCAGCACTGGGAGCCAGACAACAGCCAGAGGTGCTATAACCACCATGCACTAACCCTGTAAGATGAAAAGTCTTCCTATCAGCTTCACAAGTCCCAGGTTCTAACATAATGCTTGCAATAAGTTTTCTGTGTGTGCTGGAAGACCTACCCATCTGATCCCTCGCAGCCCTAACTACATTTGTATTAGAAGAACACACAACACAGTCTCAGCAGAGCCGTTGATCAATAAAAATGTTCTCCTTAGAGAATGCTTGTGACATCTATAAACCTGTGAGTGTCAAAACAACAGCACAAAAAATTCTGTATTTCTACTGTCAGTGGGATGAAAGCTGTGCAATTAATGCCAAGCCAATGACACCACAAGGAGAAATAAAACAAACAGCTGGTGGTACGATGTCCAACATCCAGCTCCTGATCTATTAACATTTTCAGTAAAAAAGATGCTGACTCATGCTTTGAGAGAGATGGCATAAATCTGTTCCATGAAGAACAAAATCCACAGCATTAGCTCCATTTCCAATCATACAGGGAGAATATGGCAATTAAAATTGATAGATCTCCCTTCACATGGAGAAGACATGCACAACGTGAGGAAGTTTTGGTGATCATGGCTTACTATCTATTAACTAAAATGTTTTTAACAACTATTTCTACTTTGAGAAGTCAGGTATGTGCGTTTCCTAAAAATAGCTGAAATCTTAGCTGGACTAATAGTATGAATTCATTCTTTTTGAATGTAAGGAAAGCTTTACAAATAAAGGTTTTTACCTTCGCTAGTGCTGTAACATCCAGTGCTGGTGCAGTGTTGCTGCTGATAACAACAGGAACAAATGTGGGCAGGACACCACACAGCTGCTGGCATTTCAACCATCCTGTCACCTTACTCAGAGTTTACTCGACCTAGTACTTAAAATAAGAGCTATTCAGAGCAGCTGAGAGCTTCCAGCACATTTTAAATCCTAACATCTTGGTCATTCTCTCTGTAAACAAACACTGGTGTAGTTTAAAAGTGCAGGGTTCTACTCATCCCTATGTTACTCCAAATGTGCAGGAATTCAGCCCCATTAACATCAGTGGGCTCTATACCTGGTATGACACTAGAATCCAGAGATGAGCTAGGGTTTTGTTTCATAAGTTTCCTGTCATAAAACAATTGCAGGTATTTCTTTGAGAGAGGAAGAGCCTTATACTGTCATTTGTAAATATTTATGTGAACCAATAATGCACTCCAGATTTTTGTCACAGTAAGTGTCTTGGTAAGCCTGGATTTAGCTCAAAATTCAATGAAATGTTCAAAAATCACCCACCCTGACTTATTTTAACTCCTTCAGAGCTTTCTCTACCAATGTAAAAGGAAGGACTTTGGTAGCAAGGTACTCCTCTCTGCAAGTAAGGGCACTGCCATGCAAATAAAAGCACTGTGTGCAGTTCTTTCAAACCTGGAAAGGTTTATTTTAGCTTAATGACTTTTCTCAGTAACATTAAATACCAGCAGACAGTATTTTACATTCAATTCCTAGGCAAACAGTGCATTATCTAATGGGACAGGTCAAAGTTCAGCTACTGCTAGTTCCAAGGCACTGCTGAAGGAGAGCAGCACACCACCTCTTTTGCTACAGCTGTATTTTTGCACCAGATAGATGACACAGACAGATGTCCTCCAGCAAACCTGCCAGGCAGGAACAATTTAAGATTACCAGCTATTCATTACCATCCTGACCAAGTTATCCTTTCCACAGTTCATACACTGTAATTGACCATCTGATCTAGCTTACACAAGGCAGGTCCACTGAAAGACACTTCCATCAGTGGCCTAAACCACCAGGCCTAGCTCCCTAGAGGATTTTGTTTTACAGGGATGGAAGGATCCAAACTGCAGATCATTTCAGATCCACAGATCTACAGCAAAAAATTATAGAGACAGAGAAACACAAGACGTGTGTTTTAGCATGCTCAGTTTTTTTTCAGTGCCTGATGCTGAGACAACTTTAAGAAGCAATTACACATCAGTGAAGCATTAATTACTGCCCCTGCTTTATTCAAACAACAAGGTGGATGATGATGTTGAGGAGTAACACATTTTAATAAAGCTGCGAGCCTTGCAACACCCCTGCAAGGTCAGGAAGCACCAGCTATCCTCAGCCCAAAAGCTGAATAGACAGAGCAACTGTTCTGGGAACATGGACTGTTCATCTGGAAAAGTTGTTCAGTCCTTCATGAACGCAACACCAGCTCTGGACTATGCAATGTTTCCTCTCAAGAGTGCATCAAATAATGTACTTCTTATTTTGGCACTGTTTAGAAAGGGGTTGTTACCCTTACAAGTTTGTCTCTCACAAACAATCCTTTATGATGGTCTCATTATGGAGTCAATAAACCATAACAACACCTGAGATTTTAAAGGAAACACATAAAAGAGATTTTGCTTTCCTTGAGTCCAGATACTAATTTCAGCCAATATTAATCTACCTGTGATCTCTTTTGATTCTTTGTTAAGAGTCTCTACTTACATTAAGACTAAGCACACTGGGGAGTGGAAAGGGGCATCTGTAGATACTGCTAAACCTATTCCATTTCCTTTTTGTGTAAGCTTAGAGTGAACATATTAATTATTACCTAGAAGAGAATATATTCAAATTCAGTGTTTACACACACAGGAAGAAAAAAGAAGACACAATAGGAAAGAAAGAAAATCGAAATGAACAGCATTAGACTCTTTTTTCCCCCTTTCTTCAATCACAGTTAAAATCTTAACGTATCGATTTTTATATTTTTTCTGTTTATCTGTTTTGTCCACTTCAACTCTGCCAGTTGCCCCAGGCAATCAACAAAGCTATGCTTGTTCAGCCTTTGATCATCTCAGTGCTAAAAGATTAGCATATGCATACTCTCATCCTCCCCTTTATCCTGTTAATAAAGCTCCAAACTCCCTCTGCTGATGTTCAAGAAAGCAATCCGCTCCAGAGCCCCCAAAGATTTGCCCCCATTCCCTCCTCTGCTCAGGACTCAGACTGCTAACTACGATGCACGAGTTGTGTAAGTGCTTATCCACCGGTCCTCTGAGGAGCAATTCTTACTTGTTTGATGCAGTCCACGTTTGACAGACGTTCCCGGATCAGATTGGCCCAAAGCGCGTTGGGAATTTTCTAAAGAAAGAACAAAAA
>WBMW01003709.1:174541-203444 GCA_013396635.1 Penelope pileata | reverse complement strand
AAAAAAAAAAAAAAAAAAAAAAAAAGCTGCATATTCACAATTGAGTTCAAAAGGAATTTTATCATGCAGGCATACTCCGGTTAAAGGTGAACTGAGATGTCTTCTTGATATAAATAAATAAATAAAGCTGTGTGAGTCCCAAGTCATTAACATAATAGATCAGAGAGTTAATAACAGCACCAAAATCAGTGCTAAAGGTAAGCTGAACACATTTCTACTGGCCGAAATCTACATCCCTGTATTCTGCACACCGCATGGAAGCAGTGCCAAGTTTTGCACACTATCACACTGGACATCGAACTGGCAAAGGGATCCATAAGAATATCCACAAGCACTACCACAGGCATCTGACCCACTGCCTTATATGTCAGTGCACGCCAGCACTGGTGAAATGAACAGCTATCATGGGAGATGGGCAGAATCCCAAACACAGAGCACATCAACATAATCTAATAGTCAGAAAGTTTGTTTCAGTTTCTGTTAACTCTCACTCTTTCATCATCCAGAAAGTTTATTTAAAATGAATTTTAAAGTTCATTTTAATGTTAATTTAATTTTTAAGTTAGGACTGCAAAATGGAATTGAAATTGTATGTACCAAGATTTTTAATGTTGTGTTTCTTTCTGTGACTTTTACTTTGCCCATAGCTAGAGATGTTTTTAAGATGGTATTTACTACCAGACGGAAGATCCTCCTCTCCAGATTTATCATTTTCCCACCCCTAATATTTCTTCCATTCTTCCATTAGACTTCCTGACAATGAATTAACAGCACCCTTCTTTCCTTCTTGTAAGAAATTTTCTTTGCTATCTCGTCAACGTAAGCCTTCATTCAGTGCTGAACTCAGCTGAACAACTGCTAGCCAGTTCAGCTTGACAAAGTCTAAACCTTGGGCAATGCCAGCCAGAGATGATGCTCATTTGACTAAATGCCTTGTCTCAGCCTCATTCGTTTTGCCATCACTCAGGAAAAATTCTGCCGTCAGATTCCCTGCCTCCTGAGGCATACAGTTATCTTTCACCTGACAGTGTGAACTTGACTCTTTCTTCCAAGCTTCCATATGCTGTGGGTTCCTATCTTTTTCTAACCAAACAGTCTGAAGGACATAATCCTAAAAAAAACTGTTTCTGTAGGCTTACATTGTACTAAGAGATGGAAATATGGAAATGTGGCAGACTATGCTGAAGGCTTCATAACACCACTAGATCATGGAACAACTTCACCAGGAGCAGTGAAAACACTACCACACAAGTTGCTGCTTTAAAGCAGAGTGAAGAAAGCACTCCAGAATCCACCCAACAAAACAGACCTCAGCTGGCTGTGGAACACAGACAAGGTGGCCCAGCCAGGTGGTAGTTTTCTTGTTTTCCTCATCTCTGCTGTCCTCAGTGCCTGTTGTAATATCAGCCATTCATAAGGCAACATTCAAGCAGGCAAAAGAGAAAAAGGGAAAGAAATTGCTGGGTTTCTTGAAAGTCAGCAGGTCCCACAGGATGGTGCGTCAAAGCCTCCTCCAGCCTCTCGCTGCTGGAGCCTGGCTCTGTGGCTTTGAGTCTGTCACCTTCCAAAGGTGCATCATGCTGCTATCAGAAACAGCCAGTGTCTCGCTTGCTGCTTTGATGTGTCATGTCAAGACAGGCTGGCAACTGCCGGGGGTCCACTCTGCTAAGCCCTGCCAAACCAATTTAAACCAAAATTGTACTACCTGCTTTCAGCGAAGTGGTATTCTTAGCCCTCTTTTGAGCAGGGTTTACTGCACGAAAACAACCAAGGTCACACATGTGGGTAGTTCTGTGCTTTACCTACTTCTGCTCTCTGTGGCTCAATTCCAGTCTCATTTCCTGGTCAGTTTTCCTCCTACTGAGCAGTGGCCTATAAAATCACTTTCAATAGCTTGCTTGTAGAACCCCTGATCATTCAATTATAAACCATTAAACCGGATACATATGTGGTATCATAAAAGACATTTACATTTTCTCTCTCACAAACACATTAATACATCATGACAGGTGGGATTTCTCCTCCCAGAGATCTGTAAGAATGGGAATGGTACATACAAATGTGATAACTCCAGAACTGTATCTTATCTAAGGCACTCTAAGCCTGCCCCAAAATCCAGTTTGGTTAATGGAAAGACATGCTGCTTGGAATGGTAAACCTTCCAAAAGCTACAGCACTTTGCTTTAGTTCTGAACACTTGTTTATACATGCTAGTTTGATCAACTGTTTCCATACTGCCAAAAAACTGTACTCATTCATGATGAATCTGAAACGTTCCGTGTTATTTCAGGGACACCATATTTCATCTCACATCACTCTAAGTAGCTAAGACATACTGTGGCAATCCTATCATAAAACTGCTGCACTTTTTGTTTGCTGTGAGAGAGGAAAGCACTTTTCCTGGACATTTTCATTGGAAGTTTTGGATATATTTGGATTTGGATTTGGATATATTTTGGATAGATCTGTTCTGGAAACAGCTATAGCTAAAAACTCCAGAGTTGGTTTGCTTTACAGCTTCCACCTCGAGGATAAAAGCAAACAACTCTGAAGAAATTGGGCTTAATAATTTGAAAATCATGAATGTGTACATTTAACTTGTTTAGGTAAATACATGCAAAAGGGTGATCTCTCTCTTTCTCTTTTTTTTTTTTTAATGTATATATGACTGGAATAGTTCCTGTTTGTTTCTTCATAGTGACTTGTTGAATAGACTGGAATACTGAACATGCATGGAGCAGGATGCTCAGGGTTTTCCTCTTTTATTTATTCCAAGAAATCATTGGGATGTGATGCAACTATAGAGCAGTTTTAAGTCACGACGTAGTACACAAACACCTTAACTGGAACTGGGTATAGCATTAAAGGCACACCCATTCCACAGTTAGCAAAGCTGTTCCAGCTTCTTATTTTACCCATCTAGCAGGAGAAATGAAACACACAGCAGCTCATCATTACACTCCACTACAGAAAGACCTGAAGGTGCTTTCTATTAACATTATAATAACTAGAGTTGAGGGAATAATTTGCAATGATTTATCAAAAAATGTAGCCTCTTTTTCTGTTCATGGAAAATTTATTGGTAGCTCATGGTTCCTCAAATTTATTGAATATTCAAATGTTTTACTTCTTTTTGGAATATTTTTACATGCAGAATGATCACATTTTGCTTTGAACAGTCAATATTTAAAATTCAGTACTTAGCTGTGCTCATTAGCTAGTGTCCAGGTGTGGTAGAGGAGGACTGCATGTCCAAATTTAAAAATTGAGCTAAGGAGAATAATCACACATTTTAAATACCTCTCCTACGAATTCTTGTGCAAGCAAAACTCAAATGCTTTACTCTTTATTAGAGGTGAACATAGAAGCGATGAAAGCATGGCGAAAGAGAAGTAAAATATGCAAACAAATATTTGCCAACCTTTTTTCAGCATTTACCCAGATCTAGTAACATTGGCCTACTGACCCAAAAATGAACGACCTTTGGCACTGGGGTTAATTCAGCCACAGTAACCTTATCCACACGAAACCTTCTTCTAACAACATTAAATTGTGTTACGTGATCTTCACACCAGTGACCAAAACCACAGTCTTGGTTCATGCTTTTCCTCTTCTCATTTATTAAATTGCTTTGGCCAGGACGACAACTTTTTAATGGCCTGGTTGTATCAAAGATTGCATAAACAGCTATTGTTCTGTTCCTGAATAGACAGTCAAAACCTATTAGTGCTAATGGATGTTATGGATGCTAGAGGAATCAAGTTTACTGCTTATTTCAGAAGAACCCAGGGTCAGTTACGGCAGAAGTGGATTTAGCCAGCAGACATGAAACAGCAAGAGAAAGTACAGCTCTTGAGATGGTACTTTGCCTACATTTTATGTTACTGTAAAGCTTCAAACAAAGAGTTCCCTCCTAGTTTTAGGAGTTACATATGAAAAATCAGACTCATGAAAGAGAACAAAAGAAATGATTTAGTGAAGACATTCTTCTAGCAGTTAACATCTCAAAAACAAAGGCAAACTGCACAGTACTAAAACACCAACAAATTCTGCTCTTCAGGCACTCCTCAGTACCTGATTAGCCTTGACATTTTTGACTTTCATCTTCCACATATCCATCTTTTTAAATCAAATAAGCCCAAAAGGACACCCTTGAAAGTACATCTGTATAGTCTGAAATATGTTAATAATTAGAATAATTAAACCAAAGGGAATTTTTGTATTAAATTCTCCCCCACCTAAGTTGAAATTTATGAATCTAGTAAAACAATCTCTAATAATTAGGACTAAAATTTCAAAGTACACATTCTCCATAAGAATCATTTTCTATCAGCCCAGCCAAAGGCAAACTTTTTTCCAGCAAGTTCTGTGAGTTCAAGGAACTCTTTCCTCTCAGATCTTTAAATATATCACTTGAGGTATCTCCAAACTTCACTCATTAATTAATTGTAATAGACACTACTCTGTTTTCAGTTTAGTTTTCCTCGGAAACCAAAATTATGAAAGCACACTATCTACCATCTCAGCAAATTCTGAATCTGTTGGCTAATTTCAATCAAATTTAGCAGGGATGCAGAATTCTTGCAGATATGAAATTCTTTCAATTTTTATGAAAATAGGTGATAAAGGAGGAAAGAGCAACTCAGACTAATGAGCTTGCTAGAGATGGACACAGAAAAACAGACTTCTTCCAATGAAAAAGCTGGAATGGGGCAAATGATGTACTTAAGGTTGGATGGTATGCATCAACCTGGGAGTGGAACGATCTCCTGAGCCTACTGCTATCAGCTCAGCTTGAGAGCTTCTCTGGTTTACAATAACTGACTGAATTGTCATTCAACTTTTGAGCTAATGCACCAAGTTATTCGTGTCATGCTACAGAGAAATCAAATGTGCACGACTAAGTAGCTCTGTCAGATCAAAAAAGAGTTCTTTGCGTATGTATTTTGTACTGAAGGAAGCCTCAGAGATTAATGCTTATTTCATGGAGATTACCAAATATGTTGAAACCAGAAGATGCTTTGTTTAATGATATAATGAAACATTCTTTAAATGGTGTTGTGCATTCCTGGATTTCTCTCAGTTCTGTCACTCGTGTCCAAGGTTAATGTTTTCAAGATCTCCATAACTCTACATTTTTTTCCTCTCCAACCCTAATTCTCTGCCTTGACAAATTTTTATCTTTGTTGACATCTTCTTACCTAGCAGAGGCTACCCTTCTTCTCTGAAGGATCCTGCACCTACATAAACATAAACTGATGTACAAACCACCATAGGTACAAGAATATTTACTCCTAGCTGCTCAACTCATAGCTGGGGAAATCATGGAAATGCCACATAATTCTTCTTCAGTGACATGAGAACTACTATTATTATATCCTCTTACACACCTCTTTTCTTTCTTTATATGCCTTTGCTTCCTTTGTCAGAGCTAATGCTTCCTTGAAAAGCAAAGTCTCCTGAGAGATACGTATGGCATCCAAATGTTTACAAAGCCGTATTGCCTGAGGAAAGAAAAAAAAAAACAGGATGAAATATCTGGAAAGAAAACGAAGCTTTTTTGCAGCAGACTACAGAAAGACAGGGAGATTTCCTCGCCTTCAATTTGAACAGACTATATGTGTAACTTTAAACAGTTTTGTACAAAGATGTTCAAGAGTCTACAGCTTTGAATAAGGCCTTTTTCATCTACCTGACTATAACATGGATTTTAAAGAAGAAAGCATTCTCCCTAGCATGCACACAGCATCATCATCTGTGAAGTTTCTGTGGTCAGCTCTCTCTGTGGCTCAAATACAACTTTGACATTTTCAATTAAGTGGTACCAGTGGACAAGAGAGACAACTGGCTGTGCAAATGAAGCGATCAGCAATATGGGAACACCACAAATATGTACTTATGATACCCCTCCTCCATTAATTAATCCTGCTAAAGGTGGGTAAACAAGGCAGGCACAGTTCTGCTGCATTACAGCAGTACCACTGCCACTACCTGGGCAGGTCCTTGCAGAGCTATATCCTTATGAATGGAACCCTTCAGCTTGCCCAGTGCTCTTCTATAACTTTGACAATTCTGGAAATCATTTTCTCAGAATGAAACTTTTCCAAGTGCTGAGCTCAGTGAAAAGGTAAATGGATATTATTGTAACACTGAAAATAGCATACTTACAACTGTAGTTTTACCAGAAGCAGGGGGACCAAGTATACAAATTCTTGGAGCTATGGAATGAAAACATGTGAATGTTAAGAGGTAGAACAGCAAAAATCCAAGCTTGTTTCTTGCTATTCTATTTCACAGCATAAACATAACCACAATGAAACAACTATTTCAGCTGGAAATCTGCCTGAATGTAAACCTCAGGACTGGGCTCCACTGAGGAGAAAAAAGGGGGAACACTCGGTCAGTGCCAGCTAGGTCTTCCTTTAATCTCCATGGGTAATGAGATGGATATTCTAACCAAGCATGTCACTTGAGCATGTATCTATCCATTTCAACAGATGAATAGTTTACTGGGTGAACCAGAGCATAAGATAGGAACATTTCTTCATCTCAGTTTGACTTTCATTCCCAAAAGATTGATTTAGACCAGACATACTTTGCGATGGGAAAAAAACCAAAATACATTAGTTTGGACATGCAGGACAAAACTATTTAGAAGTGACTATTATCACTTTTGTCTATTAAATAGACTATTATCTACAATAGATAATAGGCTATTACCACAATCATAGAATGGTTAATGTTGGATGGGACCTCTGGAGATCATCTAATTTCTTCTCTCATCTTCCTTGCAAAGCATGGTAGTAAAAACACTTAACTTTGGCAAAGATTTGGCTCCTATCACAAAAAATGCAACTTTACTTTTAAGTTTCACCTAAGTAGCTGTGTAAGGCTTCAAAGAAGATTTAGACATTGCAAAATTAAGCACTTTTCCCTCTACACTTTGACAGCTACCTTCATGTTCTTGAGTTACCATCAGAAGTCATTTTTTTCCTCTCTGTAGCTTGTATTTCTGTACTGCATGTCCCTTGCCTTCCCCTTCCCTGAGGGGAGTGAGGTGGGGAAAAATGGAACCCACATCTGAGGAATTCTTAATCTTAGCATTGGGAAGCTTCACTGGGAACGAATCAGAGGCAAGACAAAACATGGGGAAATGGAGTAACTCTTACGAAAGTATTTGGGACTTTTTGCATGAACATACTTTGGGCTGCAATCCCTTGAGCTGTCATTTTATATTAATACCTTTGATGTTTTCTCATCGTATCTTGGGAAAATAGAAAAAAAAAAACAGACTATATACAGAAGGGATTGACAAGTATTTACTGGGAGTAAAATAGGTCAAAACACCGGAGGGATCTACTTGCCCAAAAACCTCTTTGCTTCTTGATAACCAGGGAAGATAACGGTGTCTGATGACAGCAGACAGGGAAGGATGTGAAATGTATTTTTATGAGGCCTTGCATGCACTTAACAGTTATTGGGCAGGTGCAATTTTTAAACATACATGAAACCCAAATTACAGATTCATCTTTACAAAGTTATCTGACTTGGAAGGTTTAAGAAAAACTCCCCCTTATTGGTTCTTGCAAGTGCAACAGAACTAGTACACAATGTAGAAAAATACTTTAAAAGGATACATCAGCTGTTTTTATCACCTAATTTCTTTCAAATGTAATGTGATTAAATCCTAGGGTTTTTTTTAATCTAACACCTTGAAACTCCAGCCTGATACTTAGGAATTATTTATAAACAGCGTCATAAAAGAGTGCTCGGGTGCCAACACTAATCAACTTCTTCAAACCACTTCAAAGAAAATCAAAAAACCTTTCCATCCACAGATCCTTTTGAGGTTTAACTAGGAGCATGATTTAAAATTCACAAGAAAACCCTTAGGTATTGAAGCTTTAATACACAGCTTTCTTGGACAAACGTTTGATAAAAAACGAAACATACCATTATATACACCATATCACGCTTTAATATTGCCCAGGGCTACTGTAAATGCTCACTTTGTACTAAATCTGGTTTTCTCTCTGCTTAGTGACTTGCAGCAGATGGGGCAGCGTAATTCACTCATTTCCTCATTTGCACACTTGTAAGACTCTTCTAAAGCATTCTCCCCAAACATATGACACGAGGGCACAGCCAGGACACCACTGTATGTAATGTTTAACCCCCTCCCATCAGCAAATAGTCAGTATTTAATTCTGGAGGTCTGGACCAGCAGCTAAATGAAGGCAGAAGAATCTGGAAAATGACTTCTTCTTCAGTAACAAATCATATTTCATTCCATGTTTAGTCTTGATGTTACAGGATTTACTCTTCCAAGCACTCTTAACGTTCAAAGATGCTTTCAGTAATAAACAAAATTAATCCTGGAATAATGAAAAACAGCTGAACTCTCTTGCATTCCATTTAAGTCCAAAGGAGTCTATGATTAATATTAATGAAATAAAATTTGCTTAATTTGTAAGGAAAATTCTTTGTCCAAGAGGAAAAGCACATAACACATGGTGAACATTCTTGCAGAACTTTGTTAATTTCTTCAGAGGTACGACTGTAAAGCAAGAGCTCACAGAAATGCCACTTGGATCCTGAAAGCTCTCTTTGTTAACAAAAACCAAGATAAAATGTAGAAAATTAGCATCTTTGTATACTAAAGGATTCTTAATCTTCATATGGTTCTTCAAGGTTTTTAGAAGGATCACATGAAAGAAAATAGCACAGAACTGTAAATACAAGCTCTTAGGCATGCGTTTGACCTAGGAGCTTTTCAAGACAGTTGTAAGCTATAATCATCATTAGACTTGTTTATATTTTTAAGAGTACTTTAGATCCTATTATTAATTAAAAAGGTTTTCTAACTTCACACCTGGGATAGATGCAATACTTCTTTTCCACACATCTCTGTTTGAAATTTTCTCTAGGGCTAAAGCTGTCTAGCAAGGCAAGATCATGAAAATTCATTGCTTTACTGATGGCTCTAATAAGGGTTTTTTTCCTTCTAAATAGTCAGCACCTTCTGCCATGATCAAAAAGTAAAATCAACCCTGTTACAGATTTCTGTTACATTATTTTCCATATAATTTATTTCTAAAACAACATTTAGGCTCTAATTTTAATTGGAGCGCCTTCCCCTTCTTAATAGCTTTTTCCAGACCAAAAGCAGACAGCATTTTTCCTTTGACAAACAACTGCTGTAGTTCTATCTTTAGCCTCCAAGTACTGAAGTCATGAAATGGAAACCTGCCTAATTCTGTTCACATAGTACTGTGGGACTTAAGGACAAATGTTAGAGTAATGTGGAGAAATGTTATCAGCTTCTATCAGACTGAAATTCTTCTGCAAATTTTCCATGGGTCTATAAAACAGATTGATTACGTGTGCTGCCCACATCAGAAAGGGTTGGACATAATTTGCAGAATTTGATTTTTTTTTGATACTTAGCAGCACTTCAATCACCATCCATCTGATCACTACCCCTGTGTATAAAGAGCTCACAGCACCTCCAGTGATAATGATTTCATTGATGCTGCAGCAGAACTTTCATAATGGTTTACTATGGTTTTAAAGAAACATCAAAGCAACATGACACCAGCGATTCCTGACAGCTCATGCAGAACAAAAATTATAGTTCAGTTGTGCATATCCAAATATAATCTGCCTAAGGGTGAACAGTTTGTAAATCAAATAATTTGATTGAGAGTACATGCTTTTATTGTGCAGAATGCAGCCTTCCCATTCAATTTACCAGGTTTTGTTATACATACAAGTAGGCATACGCAGTGCTCCTTCATCTGAGATGCCACTGAGCAGTGGAACTCATTAACAACAGCTAGTAACTAACTAATCAAAAAACAGAGAATCTGCCAGCCCAGGTAGAATGGGAAACCAAATTTACACCTGACAAAAGGAGTAATTAGCGAGCTTAAAGACAACAGGAAATATCAGATGGGGCACAGAACACATTAATAATTGATACAATAGAACTCTTTGTTATTCCCTTAGAGGGTTTCATTGTTATAACTGTTAAAGTGCGTTTTTTATTAGATTACCCACTAAAAAAAGAAATTAAAAGCATCTTGCTTATAACTATTCCAAAATGCTCACTTTTTTTTTTTTTCCAAGACACGGTCTGAAAAGTTTTCTCTGTCGTTTGCCAGCTGAAGGGCAGTTTCTAAACAGCTCTTTACAGACAAGGACTTGAACTATCTACAGCCTCCCAATTTCCACTCACCATCATCGTTGCTCTGCTTTAAATGGTCTATCATGAACTGAATGGGATCATCTGGCTTATGAATTAACAGTTCTTCAAGCATGTGCTGAAAATAAACAGGACAAAGTCAGAGGAAGATCTAACACAGCAATGCAGTGCTGACACACTGTAATTTTACAGCAATGCAATTAATGATGAGGATCTTAAAGGGTTTATAGATGCTTACTCATGTTCTTATGTCCCATTCAATAAATAAAATAGAGACTGTAAGCCCTATTTGAGGGGTTGAAAAATGAAGTAAAATATGGTTTAATAAAGAAAAAAATTAAAAAACCCAACAAGTATTTGCTTCAGCTTATTTGTGATGCATACAGCAAGCAGAAAGGTTCGGCTCGATCTGCTGTAATGGTTGAGTCAGCACTGACATCAAAACCACAGAAGCAGTTTCAAAACCACCTCAGCATCTCTTTAGGGCAAGTTAAGCCTCTTTCACATCCCCACAGGTCTCTGGCTAGCCCAGAGGACTGCAGGACACAGCACCAGCAAAAAACCCACAAAACCAGCGACCAACCAAACCCACAAAAGCTGCACATCTCACTTTGTTAACCCTGCTGCTCTTCCTCCTACCTGAAAACTAACGGGGAAAAGGGGTTTAAAGCCTTTCTCCGAATTACTGTTTTGGTTCTTGTTTTCTTATGAGATGCTCGAGGTGATGAGTGGGAGCTGAAGGGCCCCTGTCCCAGCAGAGATCCTGGCACTGATTCCAGCAGTAACTGCAGCTTGACAGGCAGACAGGAACATTCACTC
Source organism: Penelope pileata (assembly GCA_013396635.1). NCBI lineage: Eukaryota > Metazoa > Chordata > Aves > Galliformes > Cracidae > Penelope > Penelope pileata. Next base: position 192,421 of record WBMW01003709.1, on the reverse strand, counting down.
CGTTGATTTTCTTATATTTCAGCACAGCCACGAGTTCTCTAATTAAAACTAAACATCAAACAGCAGCTAACGCTCCGAGCTGGATTATCCCCTGAACCGCTCACAAACTGACATCTTTTTCTACAAACCACCCACAACACTTTTACATTTGAAAATAAATTCCATAAAGTCTGTGCACCCCATGACATTTCACACCGTAGCCAATCGACCTCTGTCACTGAAGCGCTCTGTGCTACTTCATTCCCTTCATTACAACAATTAAACCACTCTGTTTTGTTTACGAACTGCTCCACATGCCAATTCTGACACATCCAACGCCGAGCAGCAAACAGCGCAAAGTGTAAAAAAAAATCCCCAAAAATCTGTGTGGGGTACGAGGCCCTGCCGCTGCCTCGTGGTGTAAAAAAAGCATTTTTCTCTGTTAAAAAGCAAACATAACGGACAACTGCAAAAAAATTCACCGAGATTGTGATTTAGGGAGGCACTACTGGTAGTAAATGGCGGTGGTGCTACACGGCAATAAGGGGGAGGGAGAAAAGAAGGAAGGAAAAATGAGAATTTTTTTTATTTTTCAGTGAGATTTGGAAAAGTAGAAGGCACCACAGCGCACGAACGAGAGCCACGAGGAGCGAGCAGGGAACGCGCCGGTCCCGGCAGCGCCCGCAGCAGCCCCGCAGCGCTGCCCCCCTCACACCGCCCGTCCCGGCGCGAGGAGCGGCGCGGACCCCCGGGGCGGGGCGGGGCGGGGCGGGGCCTCACCTCACCTCAGCGCGAGGCGGGGCGGCGCTTCCCGCCAATTTCACCGCTTCTCTCGTCACGCGCCCCCCGCGGGGCTCTCCGAGCTTTTCCCCCACACAATAACGCGCGGATAAAGCGTCTCCCGCCCTCCCTCACATCAACTCCGCACGGCCCTCACCGCCCCCGCGGGCCCGCCCGTGGGGAGCAGCGCGTCCCCAGGCGCGGCCGTTCACCTGCAGGAGCCGGAAGAGCTCCCGCTGCTCCGCGTAGTCTGCCAGCGCCGGCGGCCACGGCCGGGCGGGGGCGTCCATGTCCGCCCCTAGCAACCATCCGCGGCGCTGCGTTGCTATGGGGAGACGTCACCACCCTTGAGATAGACGCGGGGCGCCACGTCCGCTCACTATGACGTCACCGAACTGCGACGGTTGCTAAGGAGACGGCGGCGGCGGTTGCTAAGGGAGAACCCGCTTAGCCCGGCCCAAGCCCCGCACGGCCCCGCACCGCTGGTACGGAGCCCCTCGGGCTGCGGAGGGGCGGCGGGGTGAGGCCTGACGCGGTTCTCTGCGGCACGGAACAGCCGAGGGCGTTGGGGCCGTCGGCGCTGCTGCAGGAAATCGAAGGGTGAACCGCGGCTCCGGGGGTGCAGCGCGGCCGTAGGGCTCTCCCCGCACACCGCCGCGTTGAGAACAGTTTTACAGAGGCTGAGAGCAGACATTTCCACCCCCCGGCCCCCTTATGCTTGATGCATTGCCACGTTACGGTGCTGAGGGGCCCACCAGGGTTTATGGCAGCCCATTGTCAGCGGTCCCCTCTGGGCTCTCTGCCTCTCGTTGCTACCACTCAGTGACTGCACTGGGCAGGACTGCAGCACTCCGACACAATACATTTAAAAAAGCAAAAATCCTTTTTTTGTTTTGTTTACCTCTCAGGTAAAGGGCTTCTCAGGAAGCTCTTTCCAAAGACAGTGCTACACACATACAATTGCATCATTTCTTAAAAGAAAAATTCATCTTTTTCTCTCATTTTTTCCTCCTCCTCTCTCAGATTCCAGAAGGGGGAAACCATGAACGAGGTAAAGGATGCTCTAAAAGTCATAGAAGACCACTACAAGCTCTTCCTGCAGCAGCAGTTCACCTTCGTCGGAGCTCTGCAACGCACCCGAGAGAACGCGCATGACATGATCCAACCCGTGGCGAGCATCAGCCAGGTACAGACCTTCAGCACAAAGCTCTGTGCCAGGGGGAAGAGAGCCCAGCACAGCGCTGCCGTGATCTCGGGGCTGGTTCATCCTCCCACTCAGGGGAGATACACAGAAAGTTGCTGCTACTGTCTGGGCATAACTCTGCAAAGCAGTGGCAAACGATTAAGGAGGGGAGAGAAGCACCTACATTGGACTTTCCCATTTACAGAACAGGAATGGTGTTGCTCAGCATCACGTTAGGATTTGGTTTAATGCTGTCATTTCGCTGCTGCAGCATAGCCAGAAATACAGGGTACAAGAAACAATCAAACCAAGCCTCTGTCCCCAGCCACACGTGGAATCTGTAATCCTTAACTTGCAGTAACCAGCATGCTTGCCTCTTCCCCCTGGTATTGGTGCTGCTGTATCTTTCTATAGTGCTTATTAAAAATAATGGTGGTGTTACAGAGAGAGGATGATGGATCGAGGGCTGACAGTCCCAAGTGGGCTGGGTGTTTTCTGGGCTGTAAGTGAATTGTCTTGGAATTTTTATAGCAGGGATGTTTTAAGTAGTGCAAACTTAGACCACTGGAAGACAAATGGGGAGGAAAAATCCAAATAAAATTAGAATTATGGATGTGAGAAAGCAGAACCCAGGCACAAAACCCAGATGCATGCCATAGCCAGAGCGAACACCAAGCTCCTATCAGGATTAAGAAATAAAATTGAGCTGGTTGCCTTTTTGGGCTCAGTTCTAATATACAGGCTTTGTTCATAACATTGAAGAGGATCCCAGCAGACGTTAAGCTAAACCTTTTTTTTTCCCCCCAAACATAGGCATTAGGGTTCTGTATAGGCATTACGTTGTTTTTAAAAGCACTGCTATCTCAGAAACATGAGCTGTGAAGCAAGCAGCTGTGGCAGCAGAGGAGACAAAACCCTCTGCTCATTCCCAACCTATTTCTGCAGTGCGTGTAGCAGAGCTCTGTTTTTGGCTGCAGTAGTCTCATACTGCTTCAAAGAGGACAGGAAGGATCGCTGGCGTGCTGACAAAGCAAACCCACTACCCCAGCCTTCTTCAGCCATGATGAATGATGAGCGAACATCTCAGGCATGCTCTAGAAAGCTTGCTTACTTGCCACTGTAATGGAGTTTCGATAGTGGCTCATTCCTTCAGAATCACAAGAGAAAGCATTCACCAGCCCAAGCAACTCGGCAGCATATCACAATGTAATTTAACACGCATGACTGTTTTTCTCCATGTCACACTCTGCAGGTACAGTCCTACCTGGACCACTACTGTAACAATTTAACGGACAGGCGTATCCTCAACATGTTCCTAAACATCTGTAATGAGCTAAGCAATCTCTGCCACAAGCTGGAAACTGTACATAGTGGTAACAGCACAACCAATGAAATTTTGGACAGATGCAAGCTGCTCCTTAGCTACAGCAATGATCTGAGCACCATCCGAGCTAAGTATGTCTCTCCATCAGCTGAGTTTTGTTGAGGCAACTGTTGATATTAGGAGACTGTCACAAGAACACACAATCCTACTTGACTTCTCTGCTAGTTTCTGTTATACCATCACTCTGGCTCCTCCCTCCCAACTCCTGCTCTGTATATAGTTAATTTCTCTATAGCAAGTGTCTGCACATGCTCTTGAATTCTTTCAGACTTAGCGTGCAACAGCCGCGATGCTTTGTTTGGCGTGGCTCCTTTCTCAAGTTCTAGCAGCACCCTTGTGTTCTGGGGACATCGCTGTCTACATTTCCACTCTTCCCAGTGGATGTCAGGAGGGCGCTGCTGGGCTCACCAGAGTTGCATTGCCTGGACTACTCCAGCAATTGTTTCCTTCTGTCCTGCAGATACCCCCATGATGTTGTGAATCACCTGAGCTGTGATGAAGCAAAGAATCATTTTGGAGGTGTGGTGAGCCTCATTCCCATTGTTCTAGATTGCATGAAGGAGTGGGTGTCCCACAGTGAGAAGCTGCCACGACACATGCTGTGTAACGTGAGTGGTGGAAGTGCTGTCTCTGTGAAGAGGGCACCCCAGGATGCACCAGTTAGGGCAGCCATTTCCCCAAAAACACCTTCTGTCCACCTTGAAGCTCAGACCTCAATTAATAAGAAAGATTGTGTACAAGTGCAGGAGAATAAGCATGTCAGAAAGAAGCACATGAATGACAAAGAAAATCACAGTGGGAAACTTAAAGGTCCCTGGAAGCCACCTGGTAGACATGCCTTCTAAATGACTGAAGTTCCTACATCCTCTGCTTACCGCCTTTAATCAGGTGGCTGATTAGTGAAATTAATCGTAGAGATCCAAGTTCTGAAGTTAGTCCTGCCAGATACATACTCCTCTTCCTTGCTGTTATTTCCACTCTCCTCCTAAAAGTCCGACCACAACAGAAGGAGCTGTATCACACATGGTCCCTTTGACCAGCACTGTGGTGAGAGTAACAGTCAGAAGTAATCAGGTTCTAATCTCAAGTGCAAATCTCAGACTTCTGAGAAATACCAATTCACTCTCTGTAAGCTTGAGGTGTGAATAACCTGCATGTTTGCAGGACATGATGCAGAGCAGCAAATGCCTCTCACCTATGGATTCAGAAGCACGTTTGAGATTCACACTGAGCTTGTCCCTAACATTCCCTCACCCCAGCTGTACACACCACTCACAACATCTCCCCCTTCTGCTTGCTTTGACTCCTTTGCTGTCAGCAGAGCTAGAGATACAAAGGAGGACAAACTTCATTTTGCACTGTTTGCAAATTTGTTAACCAAATTTGAGTAAAACACCACTTTAGCAAAGCTAACAGGAGGCCCTTTCCATTCAATGTGATTCATGGGAATCTAGGGGAAGTGGTGACAGGGAAAGCTGTGGCCATTTTCAGATGGTTCGTTTACAAACTGCAAGTTAAAATGTCTTTCCCTTTTTTCAGGAAAAGAATCCAGCTTCTTTAGTTTTCAAGGGTGTTGTGACACCTAGTTCATTAAAACTGAAAGGCATTTGAAACAGTCTCGTGCTGCTTTTATAACAGCACTTTGCAATTCCAGCACAATACCTTTCTACCAGTGCTGGAAACGGCTTTCTTTCAGCCTGCTTAGGGAGGGTCAGCTGAGTCACAGGCTCTCCCCCACTCCCTGCAGCCAAGATGCACCTTTTGTGGTGCTTTCATTCGAGCACAGTCAACCACAAACTTAGGATCTCAGTAATGCACTGTCTCCCCTGTATCTGACTGCTCTTTTCCCCTCCCACAGGCAAATTAGCTCCTGTTCTTTGCTTCCTGCTGGAAGACGCTCCTGAATAAACAACTTCCCCTTGCATACTTGGCTCAGTTTGCTAAAACTGTGGAAAGCTTTTGCCTTAAAATGACCAGATTTTGGCAACAAGCAGCCAAAAAAGAAAGAATTAACACAGAGGAGGGAGCATAGGAAAGAGTAAAAGCTCAGATAAAATAGGAAGCATCTGCAGGAGCGTTTTTATTCCTCACATAACCCCACCTTCTTATGCACTTACTTTGCTTCCCCTACCTACGTATGCTGCTGTCTAGTACATCCACCTGCTCTGGAGAAGAAGCCTGTTTTCATGAGACATCACGATCCAACTGAACTGAAACACGGTGAACTCAAAAACGATAACGAAGCTTGCTGAGGCCGCACAGAGACTCTTAGGCACTAATGGGGCCACAGCCAGCAAAATGTCACCGCCACCACCTCGGGCGTTATTAGGGAGCCGTGGTGCTGAGGCAGCTTCAGAAAGAAAAATCAAAGTTGTTTGCAGCTGCCTTATTGGGTTTCATGTTGCAAAGACAAGTGTCTGATAACAGCTGCTGTCTTGGAAAGTTTTCCAGACCAAGCTGGCTAAGGGACAACGAGTGCTGGGACACAAGGGATGCAACTCCCAGATCCTGTTTCTGGCCTTCCCACCATAGTGTTCACATTTGAAAATGCAGGCTCTGATCAGACCACAATTATCCTCCACTCTGTAGCCCCCTTTCTGTCTCTGCAGTACAAGACAGCACAAATTGCTTGTCAGAACAGTCCTAGCAAACCGCCGCTGCCTTTCAAACCCTGCTGCTAACTGCTCGCTCACAACTGACGGAGGTTTGACATGCACAAGAAACACACAACTCGCAAACTTTGTTATTTCTAACCAAGCCTTATCCTTTCAATCAGTCTTAGACAAAATTTTAAGACAGAAATAGAAAAAAAAATGAGTGCATAAAACTTGCAGTCTGAGGTTTGGTAATGACATGACCAGGATCTGTAAGAAGACTGCAAAGATAAGGCTCACAAAAACAGAGACAAATTACTTAATTTCCATACAAGTTCTCCTCTTGCAGAGTGGATGGACACTTCAAAAGACAAAAAGATACAGCGAGAACTGTTTTCCTCTATTACACATCAAGCTCTTTGAAGCATTTACATAAACGGGACGTCAATGCCAAACACACAAGTGCAATAAAGTTTTACTTTAGCCTCTGAGAGCATAAACTGGCAAGAGACGCCCTGAGAAAGCAGCAGGGCCCCGAGCTGACTCACCCGGAGAGCTGTCAGCAGTGCAGGGGATAAATGCTGCTTTTCTTTCAGACACTGAAGCAGATACAGGCCGGTAGGCAGCGGGTGAGCTCAAAGGAATCCCAGCATTTGTTGTCTCTGAGCCTCATCTGGTTTGGGTATGGGTCACGCCTGACTTTTGTCAATGTGTAACAACGTGTCAGGTTCTCCAAGTCAAACGTCCAGCTCTGGCATCCCAAACGGGGACACCGGGCACAGTAAGCCCAACTACAAAAGGTGTCAGGAACTGTTGTGGCCTCTAACAGAAACGAGAGAGGGGAAACTTGGCGTCCCCAAAACCGAATTCAAGCCAATGCCGGAGCTGCGGCTTCGTGGGGCCTCTGGCGGCCGCGCATGGGAAGCACAGCTCAGGGCCCTGCACTGCCTCTCAGAGCCCAAACACCTCCTTTTTCCCCAGTCAGAAGGAGCTTTCTCACGTTTACTACATGTAAACAAAAAAAAAGGAAAAATTTGGTCTTTGGGCAGATGTTAAGGATCACCCAAGTGAGTCCAGAACGAAAGGGTGCCCTCCAATTAGAAGGGGGCTTCAAGCAAAAAGGTTTTGCCAAGTAAAACTCACAGATATCATGAAAACCATCAGCCAAAATCAGCTGGAATTAATTTTTATCCGAGAAGTAACGCCTATGTGAATGCTTCACCTGCAAAGCTCCTGTGTGAATGAAGGAACTCAGCTCCTGCCCCTTCTCTGCGCTGCTCTCTGACACCTACCTGTGAAACCCAGGCTGTCTAACCCCTCGCTGAAACCTGGAAATAAGAGCAACCAACAAAAATGCTTACAAGTCAGGAAATAAAATTGTTTCCTTCCCTGAGCCTGTCGCATGTTTATTATTTGTGGTTAGGTTTATGAACTACCAAGCTTACTACTCAGCACGTGTGTGTGTAAGCAAAGTATTTCAGTTTGTTTCTTGTTGTTCCGTGGTGGACATTCTCCTGGGGGCCATATATTCTGAATTATTTGACACTGGCAGGTGCACCTTTTCAGCACTAAGCTTGGTAAAGGATATGCAAAATGTATTTAAATGAGCTAAGATTACTTTCTGCCTTCTTTTCCAATGCAAAAGGCCCCAAGCCAACTTCTCCTATCACCTAACACCTGCAATAAGGAGCAGGTATGTAAGTTCTCCCTAAGCACTGCTGTTCAGCCAATGTGCTTTCACAGGGACTGTGTAGCAACTTGTGCCACACCCATTTATTTTAGAAAAAATACAAAGAGTGCCAAATCTGGGAGGGGGAGAGGGGGAAGAACCAAGCAAAACGAGAAAACATTAACCTAGTAGGTCCCCAGCTTTGCAAACAGCATTCTCTGACACTTTCATCTGTTGATTTGTCCATTCACTGTGTAGTCTCTAGACTACATAACCAATCCCATACAGAAAGTTACGTGCAAATACGGAATTGTCTGCAGTTGATTTACAGATGACACCATCAGGTCATTGTTGAGGCTGTTTTTTTTTGCAGAAGAAAACAGCATTAGCTCAAGGCAGAAAAATGAGCTTCTAGCAAAAGAACCCCATGCAAAAAGGGACAGAATCACTTACCTGCTTGATGCTCTTCTGCTTGCAGACCTTGGAGGATGCTTCCATTTGTTTCTGCATGTTCTGTCCCAGCACAGCGTGGTCCCGAAGAGACTGGCTTGCAGGGAATTTAACACAGAGTAGTGCAAAACAATACATTTTATTTGTTCACAGTTAAACACAAGCAACTGCCTTGACATTTTAGAACATTCTAATAAGGACAGCAAAACCTCCTTTTGGTTTAAGTTTTCTTTAGCTTAGGATTGTACCATTTCCTCGTATTTCATATTTATGGCATTTAATGTGGATTGTTTAACATGCTTACAAAGAGCGAGGCAGGGAACAGATTAACTTGACAAAGACAGCAATTTTAGATTTAACTAAAAGCAGTCAGTTAAAAAAATCTGTTTCCACTTCACTGATGGGACCCCTTCAAACGAACTGCAAGTTAACTACATACAGCAGATCCATGATTTTTAGACTTACAAAAAAAAAAAAAAAAAAACACTGCAATTTTGTTCCTCCATAATCTTTGTGGTCCATAAACAAACCTAAAGTGGTTTCCATTACTATCCTGGTGCTAAAATCCTTTTTTTAAAAAAAGAAAAAAAGCCAACCTCATCAATGAGCTCGCGTTACCGCCAGGGCATTTTTGTAACCGACAGCAAAAACCGCCTCTGCTCGAACAAGTGAGGCCACTGTGTCAGCAGGATGCTCCTCTGGGGCTCGGCAAGGCAGGGTGGTACAAGGAACCCCTCCAGCAGCTGAGCCAGCCCTCAGGGCCATGTGCAAACCGTCTGCTCCTGGAGCTGGGACCCGACGGGGCGAGAGGCAGAAACCTCCACATCTTACCAAAACATATGCTACCACGTTGCTACCACTACGTCTTAGAAAGCCTACAGACATGTCGACAAAACCAGTCTGTCACTTACAACCGACTCTCTAGTTTCTATTCCATGCAGATTCAAGCTTAGACAAAACCACCAAAGTTCACTTTTACTTTCAGAGTTAGGACTCACCAACCGAAAGGACGCTGAGAATAATTTAGACAGGCAGAAATGTATTTAGACCCTAGGTGTCATGGAAAAAGTGAAAGTGGAAGGGAAAGTAGTGTCTGGCACAAGTTCCCATAGCGCCAGCCCCTCTGACAGACTCCTGCTCCTGTTCAGGTGAAGGGAAATGAACTACAAGTGTACTTGGCCTTGATTTAATATTTGAGACGGTTCTCGAACAGCAGCTGCCACCCACACAATGATTAAGAAGAGGCCTCGTGCGACGTGGGGGACCTGTGAAGTCTGATACGGTGAAGTACGCTTGGACCCAGACACACCTAAGGTTTAAAACAAGCACACTGCCTTCCTAACCACAGGCTCTGCTCTGTCAGAAAGGACACTGAGTCTGACCGCTGACAGCCCTGACCCTGCAATCCTCCCCCAGGGAAGGCTCATCACTGACTTAAACATGATTAACACAGAAAGGCTTCATGACAGAATTCAGATTCTCAGTTTGAGCAGGCTGCTTCTTCAGTCCTGTCCTCTAAGGAAATGGGGGTGAGGGGGACACACCTAGAGCCAAACTGACACTGCTGAGCGGAAGAGCGTGCTGCAGGTGGAACAGAACAGCACTCAAAAGAAACCATATTCTGCAAGTCAAGCCTGGAAACGTATTCTCAGGAAGAAGCCAATTTCTTGGCATCAGAACACAGTGGTCTTGCTCAGATCAGGAACAAAACCCATGAAGGACGCTGGGCAGGACAAGTGTTTCCCTGATTGGAGAAACAAATGATGCTCTTTGCAAATCTTTGTGAGCTGCAAATCTTTACATACGCGTTCTGCATGCTCTCCCTCCTCGAGTAAAGCTTCCTTTTCCCTCTTCTCCCACCCTAATTGCTTTCCCACATGAACCAGTCTGAGGTCAGTGCCAGTCTGTCGAGCAAACACACCACCACTCCAACCAGAAGCTAGTGTTAACACGTCTTCAGCACAGATGGTCTCTGCATTACCAGCTCCAGTTCCTTATTACGTGTCTGTTCAAAAGTAACTTTCCAAGAAATGTTAAGGACAATACAAATAATGATTATGAGCTAGGGTGAATGAATCATTTTGCAGAGGTACACCGTTCCTTAAACATTTAGGTATTCAACTGGAGTCCAACTTAAAGACCAGGCTCTGAGGGAAAGTGGGACAGTGGACAGGCAAAATAGAGACCCTTCGATGACCAGGTCATCAGGAATTCTAGTGCTGCTCCTTTCCAGGATGAAAACAACCAGTCACCCAGACAGGCAGCACAATTAACTGCTCTAAATCGGAAGCTTGCAAGGAAATACAAAGCATTCATAGTAGACTCACAAATGTTAATTTGGCCTCATATTGCACTCAAGTTCATAAACGCAGCCACTCATGGGGAACGAGGAGAAAGAGAAAAAAATATTTGCAAATGCTAACAGTTGTCCCTTCAAATTAGTACACGCTGCTAAAGACTGAATTTGAGAAAGAAGCAAGAGTTAGGCTGGGCATTTCAATTCCAGACCCAAAAATCCACTTTGCATTCATTCAGCAGCCTTCTTCCATTACTGGACATCAATCCTATTCCACTGCATGAGCTAGCTGCTCAGACCAAAGAAACATAAAAGCTTTTAGTTAAACTTGCATTCATGCCTCCTGTTCTATGCCAAGAATATGAAAATAACACTGATTGACTATCTTCCTTTTTAACTGTGGTCATGATGAGTTTCATTGTAGTCCATGATATGAAGCTGTCCAACACTGCTTTCCTGGATCTTAGGCGAGAGGCTAAGGTTATCGGGGCTTGGAGGGGCCTTCGTCTCCATGCTTGGATCTTTACATAGTTCGGTCTTTAGAGTATCAGAAAGGCTGTTGATGGTTACACCCTGCTCATCACACTGGCTCTCACTCTTGTTGCGAAATAATTCTCGTGACTTCATTCCAAGGAAGCTCTTGGAGCTGGGGAGTGAACCTACAGTCAGTGGGACAGTAGTTGAGGGCTCCAGCAACATGGATGCCTCCCAGCGATTGCTGAATCTCTGGTTCTGTTTTTTTTCTGGGGTGGAGAGCTCGCTGTTGCTGCCACCTTTACTGCTACCTCGAGTGCTGGGTGGTTTGGTTTCTCCATTTCTATCAATTGTTTCTTCACTGTATCCTGACACAGTATCTGCACAACCTTCATTACCACAGTCCAGCCTGTTTGGGAACAAGAGAGGATACAGTGTCAAGGAAATTGCAGCAACTGTTGAAAATGAAAAGGGAAATGGGGAACACAGGTTACTCTCATTACTTTCCTATTTCTAAAACTGCACAGGTACCTCAGCAGGCCTACACCAGGCTCCCTTTGGCAGTTTCATAGCAAAGCAGAACTGACAGAGTAACCAGGAAGGTAAGAGCAATCCCAAAGCAAAACTGAACTGTATCCTGATCCATCAAGGAAAACAAAGGTAACAATAAATCCTTGGGTTGCAGATCTTTCTTTTACCTATCTCAAGAACAAGTTTTAGCTATAAATCTGTTTGGAGCAAAAGAAATCATTCTCATACTGTAAAAGAATTTGGTGCAGAAAAAAAAAAGAGCATGGTCTGAGGGGAAGTACAACACTACTGAGTGCTTTAGAAAGACTTAAATAAAGCAACTACTTAAGAATGGGACAGAGACCCGTCTGTGAGACAAACTAGAAGTTTGTCTCAAAGTTTGAATAATCTGAATAATGGAAAAGTATTTCATGAGCACTTCCAATTTCGCCAATGACTGAGTAACCCAGGAGGAGTCCTGAAACAGATTCAGTCTGTAAAAGGGAGAGTAAGAGAAACACTTTGAGACGATACATCCAAGTCCTAGGAATTCCCCAATCATATCAACTTCCAAAGAGCTGGTCATGAGTCCAGCATATTTTACATCACCATCCTTACCTTTCTTCTGCTGCTTCAGCTGCTTCTGTTTTTTCATCGTCAAGTTTTTTCAGCGGGCTGTTCTCCAGTCGACCAAACAGATTCAAGATCTCCAGCTCAAATGCCTGTGTGATTCTTTTCTGGGCCCTGTATCTACTTTCTACTGCTTGCAGCTGACCTCTGAATGGGAAGAGACATCAAAACTCATCAGTTCCAGTTTCTCCAGATTCTGCCTCAAATACACTGCATCTGTCAATACACTGCTAAAATTTTTCATAGGAAATCTCTACCTTGCTTTTATTTTGACATCTTCCAGGTATTTCTTTTGCTCCACGAAGAGGTGGTCCTTTTTAGAAAGCTGAGATTCCAGTTCAGCTATCCGTTTCTGGGAAGCATCAAGCCTTTGGCTTTGCTGTTGAACACACAATTTTGCTTTCTCCAGTTCTTTCCGAAAAGCAGAGTGCAACATTTCAACCTCCTCAAAGGAAAGAACACAATGTTAAAGTACAATTTGATTGTGCCTTATTTTTATTAATATTTGGACATCTTTCTGACACTATGAATAGGCACAGCTTAAGCAGGATTGAATCAAAGATGCATTTCTAAAAAGTGATATAGAAAGCTGGATACTCTAAGGGTGTACACTAAGTTACTGTGAAAATAATTCTACATCACTGTAATTTATTAGCACATTATTATTCCTTAAAAAACTTTTTAGCAAAATAAACTTCCCAGCTCTGCAGCACATAAGACAACCTTGATTTTAAAACAATCTTTTCAACATGACCTTCATTAAATACAAGCAAAATATTTTTTTTTGGCTTATTCACCTTCTTCAATTACTCACTCTCACGCAGAAACAGTTCTATTGTGTAAGTTACTTGCTTCTAATTAGAAAAAGGCTTCTTTGAAGTCAGGAAGTAAAACCATATGAACCACAGAAGTTTTAGTAAAGTTAGCACTAACTCTTAATAAGAAAGCAACTGTGTGAGAACAGCACAACTGCTGTTTTAAAACAGCATCTCTCACAAACTGGCAAAATCCTGGTTAAAATCCTTCTGCAAATTCTGGCAAAACTATTCTATATTATACACTTTCACAAACATAAGAGCCCCGTGTTACTTTACCTCCAACAATCTGCTGCCAACTATATCAAGAGCACTGCAAGGTACTGAGCTCACAGTAGTGGCATGAAGAAATTAGTAAGAAAGTGGCTGAAACTGATTTCAGGTATATGCTAACACACGCTTCTTAGCTTTCAAGAACAGCACAGTGAAGAGATTCCATAACCACACAGTGCAAACAAATATCTGAACAAAAGGCTACCAAATATGTTAACTTTTGAATCATTTATTTTATTCTGACCACAAGGCTGAAACAGCTTGATGATGACTTCAAGCCAAGTCTTCCCAGAAGGCCATGTGTGCAACTGTACCTTTGTAGTGTCTGTGTGCTTGTGCTGCAGCTGCTCCAGGTACAACTCATTGACCTCTCCAAGAACCAAAAGTTGTCTGTTCAAGAACTCCATCTGCTGTTGCACTGATTCGCTGTTGGAAAGCTTTACAGAGAAATTAAACAATTAAACACTGGATTTAATAGTTCAACAGGAGGCACAGTTAATCAGCACTGTGTTCACAGGGTATTTCTATAAAAAGGGGAGACAAAGGTTCTAAGTGCTAAAGAAATCAACTTCCATAAAGCTGGTGACAATTCATACAGACCCTCACCAGAAAGGCACTGCTTCCCTCAACCATGTTTCCATTCACACAAGTCCATTTAACTTCTGATATAAACAAGATCTCTGTGGCACCAAGATTTAGCAGAGCTTTAAAACAAGTTCATGTTGCTCAATCTGTGAATTCCTGCTGCCTGAAGAGCAGCCAAAATGAGAAGTTTCAAAAGCCTTTGAACTGAGTTTAGAATTTCTTCACCACAATATACTTCTGCGTTTTTGTGCAATGAATATCAGACTCTATGGAACTAAGCACTGGCTTTCAGAACAAGAAAGAAAGCACTCGACAACAACCATCAGAAAAAAACAAACAGAAAGACAAAGGGACCCTGGGAATGGTGTCTTCTCTCACCTTTTGAGAAACCTGGCTAAGAAGCAGTTCTGTGTGACAGACTTTGTTGTTAGCCTTCTTTAACTCTAACCTCAGATCGGCAATCATATTCCGGCAGTCTTCCAGCTTGGTCTGTTCAAACAAAAAGAACTTGCTCAAGGTTCTGAAACTTCAGTAAGGACTAGCAGTGCCACATGGCTGGACAGCCATAACCACCAGGGCTGTAAATCAAGTTATATAGAGCACTTGTGAAAGTCCCAACACCAGTTAAGAAACTGCACTTTGCTATTTCCAAATTGAAGACAGAACAAAACAGAATTACAAAAGGATAATGACTGTCTGGTTAGGCATTTCCAGCTATGCTTTGTTTTACTCTGAATTAGGACAGTATTTTCAAGAGATACCAACTTTCTCTCTAAGCTATTTCACGCCATGTCATCAGGAAGGTTATTTTTAAAACCACAGTAAGGAGATAACACAATATTGTCCAGTGTTCTGCTTCATACCTGCAATTCCTGGCTCTGGTTGTAGAATTCCTCACGGTCATGTTGCAGCTGTCTGATCTGGCTGTGAAGCTGAGCCACTATATTTTCATGTTCCTCCTGAAACTGGTGGTACCTGGCCTGCTCTTTCTGCAGGCTCAGTTTCAAGGCCTGGATTTCTTTTTCCTGTAGTTTCAGCTGATCCTTCTGTGAAGAACCCCATACAAGGCATCAGACAAGACATCTGCTTTATTAGTTAGATCATCTGTTCTAAGTCACTGGCTAAGCAAAGCAGTAACATCAGTTAACAGCACGCAGGCTGAACATTTTTCCATACATAGGACATTTTGTGTAGAGCACAGAATGGTTTTGTGGGGTTTCTTTAGCTGAAAAACAGACTAAATGGTGCTAGAGCAGACTGGCTGATAACTCAAAGTCACATCCAAAGGCACAGTGAGTAAGAGCATATTCTTCCCAAGCACCGCGTACTTTTGACAGGGACTTGGACTTCAGAGCTGGAGCTAGACTTAGTTTCCCAAAAATAATTTGGAAAGCTGTTTTACACTCTTCTACTGATTTACTGAAAGGTGAAATTGTAGGTGGATGTGGCTACAATATGGAGGTACAGAATGAAACGTGCCTAAATCTGTAATGAGACATTTTTCGATGCATTTACAACTCCAAACTTTATCACAGTAAATAACTTGAACATCCCAGTTATCCAAGTTTTTGTTTTTCCACTCTTCAATTGAGGAGCATTAAGTAACCACTACAGTAACTGTGAAGCCTTTAAGATAATCCCAAAGGTAACTGCTGGCAGAGGTTAAGCACACAGGCATCCACTGATTCGGTCACATACAGTCAGTAGAAATAACCACAGTGCATGCAACCCATCCATAGGTCATCCCACAAACATTGATTTGAATAACCACTGAGAAACCAGGTTTCTTTTTCAAATGGTACAGAAAGGTGCTGGCCAAGCACCTGACTTGTTCTTAGTTCCAGTGCATTTAAATCACTGCTCACCATGGCAGCATTATGTTCCTCCAGTGCTGTTGCTTTAATCACTTTTCGCAAGAGCCGCCGGTTCCGAAGGGCATGCTGCTGCCTTTTGAAGCGTTCATACAGTAACTGGTTGTGCAGCAAAAGCAATTGGTTACGCAGGGTGTGAATCTCATCCGAAGGGGGAGAACCTGGATTGAAGTTGTAAGACAGAAGAAGTCACTGAACCATTCCTGTGCAAAACATGCCAGATATTTTCTGAAATAAGCAAATTACATTTCTCTGAAATTACTTCAGAATTTGTCTGTTCCATATGATCTAGAAGTTTTAAATATTTTTCCCAGAGCAGTAAGAAAAATATGTTTCACACCAGTGGCAAACTACAGTTTTAACAGGGAAGTACATAATGCTAGGTTTATTCCCCTATGCCACACAAACCTCACAGTAAAAAATACTTTCAGCAGGCATTGAAAGCAAAGCTGGTTTTGTCTCCTGAACACGTATATTTTCCAAATGGATTGTTCCTTCTATTAAGGAAAGAAAGCCAAGCTCAGCATCACTCTGAAGGCCAGTAGACTTCAAACAGTCAAAAGTAAAAATCTCTACAATCGTGGGGAACTCAGTTTTCTGTTTTCAAAGCAGATAAAACCCCAAACAACCCCAAACCCTATCACACTGGAACACAATGCCAGACGCCTATCTGCTAAGCAGGTAAGCCAAGATTTCATGGAAGGCACCATCCTTCTGCAGCATGAGAAAAAGAAAAAAGAAAAAAACAAACACCCAAGACAGTAGCAGCTCATTGTTTAAGCAAGTCTAATAATAGAGGAACAGATTGCCGAAACATAAGAAACATTGTCACCTCCAAAGTGAGTCCAGTCAGCAGATTTGCTTGGCAGAGACAATCTGAAAAATAAAATGCTGCATTAACCAGTAAGTTTAAATATGCAAACATTATGCAAGCCACTCTCATTTGGAATCCCCACCTCAAAAGAGCTTACAGCCTAATAAAAGTACAACTATGATCAATCAGTACAGGGAGAACAAGGAAGAACTGAGCAAGGAACAGGTTGCAAGGGCAGATGGTGAAGGAGGACATCATTTCTTGGAAGTGAGCAAGAATAATTCTCTCAGGCACAGAAAACAGCAAGGACGAAGCAAAGAACAGGGTAATGAGATGAAAAAAAAGAATGCAGCAGATGCACCTAGTCCTTAAGTCTGATTCTTTAGTTCACAGCATCATCTATATCATAAAGAAGAAAGTAAGTATCAAACTCCCCTTGGCCTCTACAGTTGCTATTGGGCATGTAGTTCAGGACAAATCTGACAAAGTAAATCTCTCCAACAGTGGTTTGCAACTCACCCAACAGCCTTGCTTCTTCATCCCAAGCTCTGTTACTGAAGACAGAAAGCTCTAACTAAGGTCAGAGTCACCCCCACTCTTTTTTTTTTTATTTTTTTAAATATTGAACTTGTTACCACTAAAAATAAAAAAAGTCTCTACCCAGAGATCCTAACTCAGTTAACAGTAACACTTCACAGAACAGGTTTTCAGTTAGGTTTCCTAACACAGCTGCTTTCCAGGCAGAGTTATTAAAATAAAGCCAGAACAAAAAAGCTTAATGAGAAAGCCTGCAAAGTAAGACTTTCAGCCACATACTTGTTCAGTTCCTTAGTGTGTGCATCTGCCCCTTGCTGAATCAGTCTATCCAGTACTTCCACAGGAGAAGTAGAGGACATGCAGTCTTCATCCTGGGTTCCCTTGGCTTTCTTTAGCAGCTCTTCAGTCTTCTTGCCAACGAAGAGGTAGGCAGTCTTTGGTAATGCAACCTCGAAAAGGTGCTCGTACAGAGGAGGCTGCCCACTCCCAAACACCGCTCTTCCTTGTGCTGACACTTTGCAAGGGCTGGGAGTGAGAATACTTGTCTCTCCAGAGGCTCCTTCCCTGTTACCAGCAGCGCTTTCACCAGAGCCTCCGCAGGGCTTGTCTATGGGAGTAAATGTTTGTTTGGGTGTCTCCCGCGCACTCTCAGGCCCAGGCTTGTCCAGAGAAGATGCTGAGAGCTCAGAGGACAGACTGTGTCCCTGACCACTAGAGACTACTGAATGGGCCTTCTTCTGAGAGCTTGACAGACTTTCATTTGTGCTGTAAAATGGAGAGTCAAATCCTCCTCTAGGCACCATGTGTGCAGCATCAGTTGTGATCTCGGAGATCTCTTTAGATATTGCATCTGAGAAGGATGGGAGGAGGGAGCACAATTAGTTGCTAACTCAGCTTAATATACTTGGTTTTCTGGACAATGTATTTTTTGCAGTTCCTCCTGTGCTGTCTCCTAACCAGTTCCCATAGCACCCTTAGGCATCCCTTTACCTCATATACGCTTGGACTTCTCAACATAACCAGGGAGAAATTAAAA
>WBMW01003709.1:162009-174500 GCA_013396635.1 Penelope pileata | reverse complement strand
AAAAAAAAAAAAAATTCTCCAAGGCATCCTGAAGTAAAATTAGAACCAGATCAAGCTTCAGAACTGAAAAGTGCAAGCTAACTCATAGTTTTGTGGCAGAAGAGTGATCTGCTTCTGTTTTAAGTAACTCTAGTTCTTAAATTGGTCAACATTTCCTCAAAAACTTAAAACCTAGCATTAAAATAGGCAATACAAAAGTGTGCCTTAAAAAAAAAACCAACTCGCTTTGAAGATAGAATTACAGCAGCTAAAATATCTTCCAGAGAGTTTGCTTTTTATTATTATTCTTTTTACAGCAGCATCATACCCACTGGAGTAGTTTTCTGATGATAGACTTTACAGACTTTACTGTTTTGACTATTTATAAAAAACACTTATATTTGAAAAGAAGTGATTTAAGTATGTCGAAGTTACCACAGGGAGCACTGAGAACAACACTGATATAATGCAAAATGATAAAGCACAAGCCATGAATCTTCTATTTCAACATTAAAAACATTTCCTTAGCTAAGATGTATGTAAGGATAACAGAAATTACCTTCCTCTCTGTCCTTTTCAGCACTATCTTCAAAAGACAAACCGCCTAAAAACTCTGGAAGATCACTTAAGGTTACTGAACTTTTACTGCCAGATGTGTCTGAAGAAAGAAAAGAGAAAAGTTAGTTGTATTGATGCTGTTCTGTCTAGCCTCATCAGAGCACAGAACAGGAGTCTTTTACTGCTGTAAGGGCCTTAGTTTAAACATGTCCCTCTTTTGAAGAGGCATTTGTTCTTGTGGAAACCAGTTCGGAGAACAGTCAGACATTTGTCCCAATCCAGAAGTATAATTTTGTAAACTTAACATTTGCTACTCTAGGTTGTCTTCTCTACAAAAAGGGATGCAACTGAACCCACTAAATAAGATTAAAAAAAAAAAAAGCAGCCAAAATGTAGTGTGACTATTGTACCTCCACACTAGCTTTAAACTCCTTCTTAGCTTCTGATCTGGCTACTCAAAGACACAGTACTTATCCCTCAAGAAAAGGGAGTATAGTAAACTGATGTATTACAAACTTGACAGGATGTGGCTACTGATCAAAACTCTGAGACAGCTGCCAGGGATATATACACAAAAATGTGCAGGATAGAAAACTCATGCTCACAGCTCAGTCACAGATTAGGAAGCCAGTGAGAAACCTAGCCCATTCTGAACTCATAATCCAGAAAGTTCATATTCCAGGGCTGCTATTACAAGCTCACCAAGGAAAACCAGCTTAAGTTTCACCATCATCTCCATTCTGAGGATGGTAAAGATGCACAGTATAGAAGTCTCAAACGCAGCACTGAAATCCCTTTTTACAGCTGTCACAGATGTAGATGACAGAGAAGGGAAAAGGGAATCTAGATTTACCTATTAGAAGCTGAGTTCCTCAACCATCCACTGTTGCTTTCAATATTCCACAGGACTTTTAAAAAACGTTCAAGTACAGCAATACAATTGTAGATAACAAGCAAAGTTTTTCCAAAAGCCTTTAAAAGGAAGCATCTATCCTTAAGTCTGGATCAAATTGTACGACTGCCCATGTGACATAAAATTTGTTCAAGTAAAAGCTTCAAAACAACTTGGTGCTTCTAAAAAAAAAAAAACTGGTGCTTTTAGAGTGATTTTTTTTTTTTTTAAGTTTTAAATCCTTTTCCAGCCTTCAGTGTTCATCTGCATATTTCAATGTGCATAAGAATGCAAGAGGGCCGGTTAAAAAAAAATTCTGCAAGCTATTTCTGAAGGTGAATAGTTAAAATGAAATCAAAAGCATCACAAGAAGGTTTTAAGTTGAATCACAGGTTAAGGCAGGATCCTGGAACCATGAAGAACTCAAGGGACAGAAAAAGAGAAAAACCTGTGGAAAAGTGTTTGGCAGTTGGAACGTGTCAATAAAAACAGGATTTCTTTAAAGTAGGTTACTGAAAACAGGGAGAGGAAACTGGAGTTTACCCAATGATTTATCGCTGTTTATGACATTTTGCTGTCGGTACAGTAAAGGCCTCCCAGAATCTGTTTTGTCCTCCTGTTTAAAAAAAAAAAAAAAAAAAGCCAACAACAAAAAAGCATACAGATTCTTCACATAAGACATCTGTTGGAAATAAATCTTTTGGATAGTTTCATAGAAAGGAAATTCCTGCAAATGGATGTCTTAAATAGCAAAGCAACATAAAAATTCTGTGTAACCCAATTACACAGAACTCTGTAATTGGAAATGGCAGAAATTGTCTAACCTTAGAAGAAAATGAGGTTTTGCGATAAAATGCAACACTAAGTCTGTTATGCCGATTTTCTCTCAGAGTTGTTGCATTACAGTAAGTCAATGAAAAGCCAGGTTTATTTGGCAGAAGAATTTTGTTGTACCTTTTTAGGAGGCGTGGCAGCAGCTGAAGGGAGTGGAACATGTACAAAGTCATCTGAAGTGCAGGGTGGAGGAGATGTGGCTGGTGTTCCCAAAGGTGTTCCCTTCCCCACCGCTGAAAAGGGGGAGCAAAACTTTTCTCAGTAAGGTTCCCATTTCCTCGTTTCAGCTGAATATTATAATGTGAAGAATTGTATGTTTAAACAGTATCTCAACCATTTTTTAAATCTCTTTCAACTATTTATGAAGATAAAAGTGCACAGTTGCCAATAGGCAATTGTTTCCAATTCTATAGGCAATTCCAAATAATATTCCAATTCCAATAGGCAATAGTTTCCAATTTCGACACTGAATTCACTGCAATTTATTTCCTGTCTCAGTATTTGCACCAGAACTACTCTGAATGAGCAGGTACTCTGTTCACAGAATTAATGACTTAAGGCTATCAAACAGCAGAGTGCTGCAGTTCCAATTTATGAATCTGACAGCAAAAACTATAGCCAGAATTTCTATTTTAATAAATCTTCAAGGCCTAATTCAAAAATGCAGCACGTACCAGAAGTGCCAAAAGCTTTGCTGTAAGGTTGTGATGCAGACTGCGACGACTCTGATGGGACAATTCCAGGGGAGGTTGGTGGAGTGGTCATACCACAAACTGCAGAAGGACTCCAGATGGTAACCTACGCAAAAGCAATACAGAAACGCAAATCAGCAAAGCTCAGAAAAGGATCGTGTACTGTGAAACATCCACGTCCAGGTTCTGATACAGGAAGCCAGACGGGAATTATATCTGAGCTGTATGCAAAGTTCTGAAGAATTCACAGAACTTCTCAGAAACAAGATTGTCACAAGAAACTATAAGCAAAAGTGCAAAGAACTGAACACGTGCTGCATGTAATCTGCTTTACCTGCTGTGGCTCAGTTGACAGCCTTATTGACTGTGGGCTCAGAATCTGAGGTAGCTGCCCTGGCATTTGTGATAGTGTTAGCCGAGGAGTGGAATATGGGGTAGAAGTCCCTGAAAGTTTAAAAAATAAATACATTAAAAGTACCCTACATATCAAATATAAAACACTGATTCTTCTGGTTAGTATTAAAGGCTTTAAAACAAAACATTTCAAGTCCATTCAACATACACAGTCATAGCTAGCAAACAAGAAACTTTTATTCCAACCCAAGAAAATATCTTTTGAACGTATTACACACTATAGCTTTTGTTTGTTCTTGTTTGGTTTGGTTGAAGGACAGACAGAGGCAGGGAAAGACAACTTCATCAACATTGTGTATGTCTGCATGACCACAGCATGCATGCATATATAAAGATACATACATATATATTAACCATAGAATAGCTTAGGTTGAAAGTTTGTTTTCCAGTGCCCAAGAACTGGACTTTAAGTGAGATAAATTAGTAAGATGCCCCTTTGCTATAGGGCCCATTTTCTTCCAGGAAATGGGTATTCATTAGACATCAGGCAGATCTTACCATAGCTGCTCTGTGTGTCAATGTAATGGCTGGCACTGGGGTCAGTTTGATGATGTTTTAAGTTTGTACAGGGTTTCCGAGACGCAGAGTAAT
Organism: Penelope pileata; assembly: GCA_013396635.1. Lineage (NCBI taxonomy): Eukaryota > Metazoa > Chordata > Aves > Galliformes > Cracidae > Penelope > Penelope pileata. The sequence goes on along the minus strand of WBMW01003709.1, from coordinate 170,540 downwards.
AGCCATCTTCATATGAGGCTTCTGCAGGGTCCAGGGAGATTTTGGCACATTCTATCACAACATCATGAGTTTCTAGTCTTTTCCACCTGCAGACAGTTTTTGGATCCAAAAGAGTAAGTTAGTCAATTAATGCTATGAACAAAGGTTCCTGGAGATATCAGGAATTGGCTTGTAGGATGGCTCATTTGATCCAGACAGCCTTGCATGCTTCCAAATCTGGAACAAGGCACCACACAGAAATTGCAACCAGATGACTTGTAAAAGGGGGTCTCAAATAGGAGACAAACAGCTTTGACACAGAGATCCATAAAGGTCTGCCATGGAGCACTCTGGAAAGGAGGAATAGCATATGAAGATTCGGTTGATCCTGAGCTTCAGCAGCTGTAGAAATCAGCTCATCTAGACTCAGATGTTGGATGTCAAAATTTAGAAATGCCAGCGGTCAGGGAACCGTATTATTTAAGCAACTACCACCTGCAATGCCAGTTTCAGGCCTGTGTTTCTCTAAGTTTTCACAGGCCTGTGACTTCTCTAAGTTTTGGGAATGTCCTTTATTATTACTACCTCCTGCGCTCTGAAATCTTTTTCTCACTAAATTTAGCAGCCATATTAGATCTGCCCGGTATTTCAGGGGATGGACGTTCACTGTAAAGAAGAGAAAGCACAGAAGGCTGTCTATTAAAGGCTGAGTCACTTTTGAATATAAGATGAGAAAGATACCAAATCAGAAGGCTTCAAATGGTAGTTCTGTGCCAACTGAACTCCTCAGTGGTGCCACCCTCTCTCCATCCCCCTCCTCCCTGTCTGAGAGAAGCCTGCAAAACTGAGCATTGTGATATTCAATAGGTTCCCATTTAGCAGTGTTTTCCTAGTGGCTCTGAAAAGCAGGGCAAGAGCACTACTGTGCAGCAACAAGAGTCAATTTCTCCTCTTCAGTGGCTGGGCCTGTGGAGACAAGAGAAAAGCAGCAAGTGGTGCTGCTGCAGGCAAATGAGCCTGTTTCTAAAGAAAACTAATACAGCTGATGTTAAGACATACCTGTTAAAAGAACTGATCTGTTAACGGAACCAATATCTAGGTACCAAAACAAGACACACCAAAGCCATTTTGAACACTCAAATCCCACCAAGTACTTCAACAAACCAAAAAGTATGACCCAAACCTTAAGCCAATGTTTCTCTCTCCTATCATAAGAAAATTGTTTTGGAACTTCACAAGAATGTTTGATCGTTATGTCATAAAATTAAGACAAAGTCAACTGTTAAGTAGAGGACCCACAAGAATTTAGAGCCCCAACATTGCTGTTAATGGCCCTTCACAACAGAAGACTGCTTATTCACCCAGCTGTAAGCCTGGATGAAGAAATCTTACGTTTACCTGGTGGACCTAGGAAAATGGATGGCAAAACACCACTGGCACACACTGTTGTTGAGAGAAAAGTTTTTGCTGTAAGCCTTCTGAAATAAGCCAGCTAAAAGCTGCTCGTTGACAGCCTTTCCTAATAACAGGGAGAACATATGTACCTTCGTGGGTCCAGTTCATGGTCTTTAGATCCAGTCACTAATTCCGGATGAATTCGCACATGTTCCATCATTGGCTGGATGAGCAAGAGCAAACAAAGTATAGATTGTCATTATATTTTTCTGATTGCACTAAAATACACACAGCTGAAGAGCAAACTCCTGATCCCAGCAGTCAGATTTTCTGCATTTAACAGATGTTTAAAGCCAACACACATCACCACAGATTGACGAGATGATCTGGCTCCCAAACGGTATTTCATTCCTTTAGCAGTCAGTCTTTATACATTTTTGTTGAGTAGCTCTCAGTTAAATATAACTCAGTGTACTAACTTGGCACATAACTATCTTTATACAGCTATCAATTCCTTGTCTCATAATACAGAGATGAGTAGCATTTTTACCTTTACTACCTCTTCAAAGGTCTCCAAGTTTTCCTTCATACTGTAGTGAGAACGCAGAAAGGAGACAAAATTGCAAGGATACATTCCATAAAGCCGATGAAAGAGAGCATAAACGCTGGCATGAAGATGGACAAGATAAATTTCTGCCACATGACCTGGAAAAAGCGGAATTTTTTCACTACACTGGAGAAAAGAACAAGACTTCTAAGAATGCAAGCAGTGTTTTTAAATCTGAAATGGTGACCAGAAAAAGTCTTCTGAGATAGGAACAATCCCTATCAAAGTTGTGAAGTCTTCTGAGAGAACCAACCCTCAGCCGCTCACAGCAAAACCAAAAATTAGATATGGACCATTATGAATGACAGGATACTGGTTGGAATTTGTTTATAAAGTGCAGTCCTTTCTATTCAAATTCAGAAATTGAATCCACTCTAGATAGTAAAGCAGTTTGCAAGACTGACTGACTGCAAAAGAAAACTAAGGTATGCTTCACTTCAAAAGTAAAAACTGAAAGCTTGTCTATACAAGAAGTAGTCACAGACTTGACTTCCTGTTAGACATGTTTTGTCCTATAAATTTCAACCTTACTTGTCAAATGGCCCTCTAAATAATATTTTTTTGTGCTATAAACAGTACTTGTGGCGGTGTTAAGATATACATAGGTAACTACAGTGTTAGTTCTCAGATAAGTTAGATGAATTTCAGTAAAACCAATGTTGTAACTGAAGACAAGGATTGCCAACACTTTCATGAGCATTGATAGCTGCATATTACAAGAAACTCTTACATCCTGTTTCTTTCCCTTACCCATCCATGCCTGAGAATCGCAAATTCCCAAACAGCTGCCTCAAATTTTAGCAGTTTTTCCTTCTCTATCCATTAACATCTCTGCTTTTTTCACTGCCATCAGTGTAGCATTTTTGTCCAGTGACACTTCATGTAATACTAGCATAACACCAGCACATTAGAGAACCTAAGGCCTCTAATTTTTGAGTAAAGAAGCACAGAGTAACTCGTGAGCTACATCATTTTTTGCATTTAAATAATCTCAAACCATTAAAAGTCTCACAAAAGAAAGTACATAGGAGTCACAAGGATACTGCTAACCATAACTGCACACAACAAAGTTGAAATCTCACCTGGATTCTGCAAGCACCAGGCTGAGAGACGCCCAAAGATACCAAAGAAATCATGAAGGTACTGTTTGCCAGACTGAGGAATCATTGGCAACATGGTTATTAGCACTAGAACACCTGTGGTGAGTACTACTACATCTGTGTCAGTCTGCAAGAAGGGAAAAAACTTCCATTAGTTGGCTAAAGGGGCTGTTTTTTCTAAGGATAAAGTGAACACTGGAATCATCAGGATGGAAAAAGTTCTCTACATTGAAACAATCTCTCGAAAACCTACCATATCTTAATGGGCCAAGGTTATGGCTTCTTTCATCCAGAATAAATCTAGGAAAAATATTTTAGATTCTTGTTCATATCCTATCAGTTGCCTGCTGCTTTTCTGTAAAAAAAACTTCACTTAAAAAGGGAGCATCACCACATTTCTATCAATTAAGTAGGAAAAAAAAAATCACTGGTATGTGAAGCATCTTACACATTGCCTTTCTTCTTTTCCAGAGCCAAGTACACAGCAGAGTCTAAGCATCTAATCAGAGTATTCAAGCATGCTGGCCAATTACCAACCCAAGGGTCAAAAGATTTTCTATTAAACCTAAATTCCTGTAAACTTGCAAACACATTACCTGTCACATTGTCACAGCAAATTTTCAGGATAAATGATTAACATGATAAATTATTATATAAATTACTGGGTCTTAAATCTTCACTAAATCAAAAGCTAGCTTCTCTCCATTTTGGAGCCTTCAAACGTTCAAACTAAACAACAGTACTGTTGAAACACTGAGACTCAAGGGAGGCATTGCTGCACGGTATGCTAGCATAAACAATATGCCTGGGTGATGACTCTGGCTGCTAAATATTTTGTAAAGCAGTAACTCAATAACCAGAACTCCACAACTTATACTGAGAGAAAGGGCTGTGGCAGTAAAAATCTTTAGCTAAATATAATAAAGAACCAAATTTTAGGACAGAACACAGAATACATTTCAGCTCTTTCCCTGCATGGTCCCTACTTGCTTCCCCAACTTAAGGCGTATTTTCCTCAGGAGTTCCTCTGCTATTGTTTAGGTATTGTCTATGCTGTGGAGAGTGAAATACTCTGCCTTACACAACTTTTCATCAGTGCATTATGACTGTGATTTTACTTCTTATTAACTTACATTCAAGGCATCCATCAGCTTCTCAGTCTTTGATTTATTAAAAAGCAAGTTTTAGTGAACCTCTCTTACTCAACATTCTACAGTGCCAGAGGCTTTTAAAGACGAGATTGTCAGCAATAACAAGATGAGCACGGAGTATTTAGTTGAACTTTCTCAACTCTGTATTTTAATTTCTTCTCATAACTTAACTAAATGACATTGAAACAGAAAATAAATACCTTGCATTGCAAGTATGTATGTTTACCTCAGGTGTACAAGTGTTTTAATGGACAAGAGTGACAATTCTTACCTTGAGACATTTAAGTAATGAAAGGAGGAGAGGTGCTTGAGAAAGCTTATGTTTCCAAGATGGTTGTCGTCTTATCACGTGTCCCAGCAGAGAGAGAGTGGGTAAACGAGTAGCAGCTTTGCCCATATATTCATTAATTTTGTCCAGAAGGTGCTGATAGAGGATTTCACAGAGTGGCAGAAAAAAGGAAGATGATTTTTTTTTGAATATTTAACTGATGTATGCTCTTTTCCACCAATCTATATTCAACAGTTTGCTATTGTCAGCTATGGAAACTAAGGGCATTTTACACACATACAGGATCCAAGAGCAGGGCCAAATATTAAAAATCTGGTCAGCCAAAACAAAAATTTCTAGTGCTGTTCTCTCAATCCATTTAAGAATGTTTACTTGCTCTCAAAACACCCAATTTTTTTTTTCAGGTTAACAAATATAGCATTGAACAAGTAGCAGTATTTCAAAGAGACAGCATTACTCCTCAAAGATGCTAAATTTCAGGGGTTCTTCAGCAACCAGGTCAGTCTGAGCAATCTATGAAATTGAGTCCTTTGATGATTTTTTTTTTTTTTAACTATACTACTCTTACTACAGAGATACTACATCTCTACAACAAGGTAATTATATATCAGAAGGTAAAAGCTGAAATCTAGCAGATGCTATTTAAAGGTTTCATTAAAAATTGACTTAATCACAAGATTTTATTATTATTATTATTATTATTTTTTTTTTACCTTGTCATGAGGCTCCTGTAGCGTGGATAGTATATGCAGTGCCTGCTGAGAATTGGTTTCCAAGTAATAGTCTACCAGGTTGTTCACAAGCATAGGTCCACGGTCTATCAGTTTGTTTACAAGAAGAAAAAAAAAAAAACACCTACATTATCAATACACTAGAAACGAAGCATTTGTTACAGGAATGTTGCTCAACTTTACAACAACTATTGCACAATTTATAACACAAACTAGTACTGTTATCAGACCTTTAAGAAAATGAGACCTCTCACCTACAATCTAGTTCTTGAGCATTTGACAAATTACATTCAGCTCAGCAGGAAAGTAACTAGTGGGGATTTTTCTTTGTTTGTTTTAATAACAATTAAAACACTGGCACTGTCTAACCTTAAAAACCTAGAGGCAGCTGAACTGCAAGAGCATTTTATCCAGTAAAGAGCTCAGGAGCAATTTTATAATCTCTCCCTTCAGCAGATAAAGAAGAACAACTTCAAGGATAAGGACATTAACAGTGCTCTCATTCTCTGAAAAGGCTCCATCAACATAAGGGATGCTTTAGAAACAGAAAGCAGTTTTTTCAAGAATGTTTGTGCCTGCTGTTTTGTTTGGAGTTTTTTGTTTGTTTTGAATGAGCAAAATCCCACTAGTTCCCATGCTGTGTATGACATCCAATTCTTTTTAGATACACTCCACAAAGAAAGTTTCAGCAACTCACAACTTGAGGTTATGCCCTAGGAAAATCCAGTCATTTTATAACAGCATTTAAAATAATTACATAATAAACCTTTCAAGAGGCATGCCATTAAGCAAAACAGACCAAAGAAGTCTCAATTCTTAAAGCCATTTAAATCTCAAATACTAAGAGTTTCCTTCAAGTCATATTCAGGAAAGAGTATATTTGATAGAAAAAACAAAACACAAAACACCATTATTCTTCCTTTATTGGTGTAAAAGCAGAACTCTACCTCCCACTACTTACAAGGATACATACCACAATTGAGATTATCTTTGAATGCAGCTGTTATGTCTTCCAGGACACCCAGAATTGGAGAATCCAGCATTGAGAGGAGCTCACCAACATTTCCTTGTTGTGCCATGATGCACGTACTAACATGAATTTGGAGGTTAAAATTTCAGGAAGTTCCTCATTGGTGCCTCTACCAGACTAGGAGAGAAGAGATGAATGAGCTTTCCTTTTTTCTTTTCCATCTTAGACCTCTCATCACTTCCTTTTTTTTCCCTTTTCTGCAGTGTTGCCCATTTAACAGTTTGACACTGAAAGAATTGCTAGAGTTTACACACTTGCAATAAAAGCTATGAGAGTAAAACATTTTTTAGACAGTGTGCTTGTTTGTTTTCAAGACATTAAACTCTTAAGGGAGACCTAGGCTAGTGTACATAGACTGTGAATGTCAGAACATTTTTTTTTTTTTTCCAGATTACTCTCCAAGTCAGTCAACTAAAACTGAAGTTTTGAATAAAATGCAAATAGCTCCCTGGACTCACTCCATTCTCATTGTCTTAGAGCAATTCCTCCTCAAGCAGCCTTTCAAGCACTTTGCATAGTGGTCTATACTCTGGAAGAAATATGCAGGTCAAGATCCTTTACCACTCCTGTGGCTAGATGAGAAATTCACTGCCCTCAGCTTTCCATTATTGCCTACTGATAGATTTGTGCTTTAATGCTTGCAATGTGGCCAAGCTGCAGCTGTTCAGAAACTCAGTTAGGGTTACTACAGCTGCTGTTGCTTGGCCACCCATGCATGCTGAGTTACACTCTTTGCAGTACAACATACCTTATTTTCACATGTATAACTTGTGCATTATGTATTAAAAACCCCACCGAGCACAAGCTGTATAGATTACTACAAACACTATTGTGCAGATCAAATGACTCTGGTCACCTCCGCAAGAGCAAATCTAAATCATTTCAGCCTTTTTGAAGTGGCTTCCTCTCATGTAGTAGAGAGGGAAAGATGGAGTTTTCACACCTGTCTATCACAAAGTGAATCAAGGTTTCCTCCACCCATAAGAATCCTATGCTGAACCTTTCCAAGTGGCAGAAAGAACGTGGCTTCATATCACACTGAATTTTATTAGCAAGGGTTTCTTCCTTCTCTTCAAACCAGCATACTTTCTCATAAGGCAGGACTGACATGTACCAAGCTTATATATAAGGCTTTTTCTTTTTTTTTTTTTAAACTGCAATTGTGTATACTGCACCTGTTCTGTGGATGCCTTGAGCTTCTGTCTGCAATGCTGTCAACCACACACCTTTCATGATCACTAAATAAAGAAAAAAGCACAATGAGGTTAACAAAAGGTAAAATGTATCTCTTGCTTATCAAACCTTGTATATTCAGAACAGCATTAAAAGTTCTTTCCTAAGAGGAGCAGAGCTAGGTATGTCCTGTACAAGGAGTCAGACCTTAGTTTGAAAAGCACCAAGAAGTGCTGCACAGTTGTCCTTTCTGGAATTGTTAGGCTGTACCTCAAACTAGATGGCTCTCACAAGAAGATTATAGCTTTGTACTGGGAGCCTTAAGCTGCTGCAAAAGAGTTTTATTTATGATAGGTAAAAATCTTAACAGAAAAAACCTTTTATCCTACCAAATTCTGAACCTAGAATAATTACTATAATCATCTAAGTCTTCAGTTTCTAGTCAAAACACTGTTACACATTAGCCAAGGACCATGTATCAGTGCTCTATTTCAGGAGATAGTGTTATCATTACTTATTACTCTCATGTTTGACAGGTGCTGGACTGCAGGAGTTAACCTGTTCCCCAGTCATCTTCGTCATTTGCAACATATCACTTCCTATTTGCAGAACTGCCCAAGGTCACTTCTATTAGGGCCACAAGACAGCAGCTTACTTAATTTGGCATGACTGCAAATTCAAAGGTGACAATATAGCACCACACTCACAACAGGCATTTCTATAGCAACAAACTTTCTTAAAATGTTTCAGTAATCACAGTTCCAGAATACAAAAACACCCTCAATTTTCAATGATCATAGATCAGCAGTCCATTTAAAATTTCTGTTCCCCTACCAGCAGCTAGCAGTCTGCTAACTGAAGATTTGAACACCATTTCTTCTCGTGTCCCATGCTGGCATGACCTTAAAAACTGTGGACTTAAAAACTGGCTGGTACCATAAGCAAGGCTTTCAACTAGGGATAATAACATGGAAACTTGGGGGTGGATTGCTTTTTATTCCAATACATAATAGATCCCTGTCTGCTTTCCAAAAAGATTACGAACTTTTGTTTTTGTGTTGTGCTTGGTTGGAGTT